>JAODUO010000505.1:322500-346050 GCA_025642075.2 Ridgeia piscesae
CGGGAACAGCTTGAGCATTACACCGTCACCAATCGGTGACACATACACGATACAGGGACAGCGTCGTCGTTTGGTTTGAAGCAGACAACAGTAGGTACAGCAGGGGAATTTACATTGTTTTTACCAGACACTTGACCCATGTACAGTGTTTACCGATGCGCTCCGGGCATTACCAGGTTAAGTGTATTGTTGTTTGGACAAGGGTAGGGTGCCACTCTTGACAACGTACTCTTGACTTGGTGACATTAATGATTATGTTATTTATCAATATATATATATATATATATATATATATATATATATATATATATATATATATATATATATTGATAACATAATCATAATGTCACCAATATATATATATATATATATATATATATATATATATATATATATATAACTGCTTGTATGAATTTTTACTTGCATGATACGTTTAATCAAGTTCTGTATTTATATAAAGATACTCTGGGTCATTCTCTGATCCAGTTTACAAAAGCCTGGGGTAAGTGGGAAATATAAGTAGGCAATTTTATAGCCAGAGAATTGTTCATATATATGTCATTCTCTCGCTACACTGTAGTCATAATAACACAGTGAATGCACTAAAGAATAGACTTGGCAAATGTTTATTGGGGCAAATTGATTCAAGTATAGACAGGAGTGGTACATATACATAGACAAATAGCCTGAAGACCAAAGAAGATATGTATGTATCGTGCATGACTATTATGTGTCTGCATGCAAGTGTCAGGTGTGACACCGTGTGTGTGAGTCTGTGAGGTAAGCAAAATGACAAGGGCAAGGTGACAGTGTGTCTCGTGTTTCCTGCTAATGTGACGCTTTCAGTACTTAAATACCTGGTGTACCAGGAAACAGAAGTCACAGCAGAGACTGTCACATGTCACCTGTTGTCGACTCAGCTAGAGTTAAGTGGTGTCTACAGTACATGTGAATCTAGTAACATAAATAACCACTCAAGACTTCTATAAACCCTGGACGTCTAGGCCTAAGGGTTGTTAAATATTAAACATTTATAACATGGATGTTTACTATGTTTACAGATAGGAGCATAACACTAACTGTAGGTGTTTGTGTCATAAGTTTTCTTGCGGTTACCTAATTGCTTACAACAACTAAACTATGTTGTATAATACATCAGTCTGAAATCTAGCTTAAATTGTTGAATGAATGAAAAGTACTTTCAATATATTTATAGTGTGACTGACAGGGCATAGCAGAAATTAAGATTTTGTGATTTCATGGTTAATTACATATTAGGCAATAGACAAACACGATGTGCCATTGTTCTATTGTACTTTTAAGCTGCATACTATTGATAGAGCACAGTAGAAGTTATGTTTTCGTGATACATATATAATATACAGGTGTATATATAAATATATATATTATGATTAATTAAATACTAAACAATAGACGGACACAATGTGCCATTGTTCCATTGTTTGGTCGAGCTCTGTCACCTTACGTTCAGTTGTCACCTTACATTCAGTTGTCACCTTACATTCAGCACGAGACAGTGGTGGAGTGTCAACAAGCTTGTCGTGTGCTGGGTGGCTAAATATAACTGACTGCATAAATAGACCACTCTCAGTGAATAAGACAGAACAGAACTGTAAGAGTTTGTGGATGGAAGCCACAGACCGTGGGGTGGCTTTACTAGTGCAGTAGATGGACACAAGTTTCAGTGTGGGGCCAGGTTCCCTCCCCCTCCACAGGTTCCCCCCTCCACCAATAGATTCTGCAGGAAACAACTTGAAGGTGAGAAAAATGTGGTCTCTGGTTCAGTTGGTTGTCCTGACGCATACAGCTTTGTCCAGAGACCAGTCCAGTCTGAATGTCCACCAATCCATTGGACTATACAGGATGAGTAGAAATGTCAGTGGATGGGTAAAAAATAAGAAACAAAAAAGGCCTTTCAGAAAGCACACACATTGTCAGTTGTGCTGTGAAAATGGATGTCACCTGGCATGGGTTGTGTGACGTGTGTATGCATGGATTATGATATTCACATAAATGACAGGTGATATGCATGTGTCTAGTCAAATGTTTACCATAATATATTTGGACAGGTAAAATTAGATCCAGCACAAAGGCCCACCGACCCAGTCAGGCAGTCACCCAGTAGCGGAAGTTTAATTTGCTCAGAAAAACCCACCCACAATATTGTAAAGACCTCACTGTATAAGTCCCAGTGCGCCAGAGGCACTGAATATAGCTTTATCGTGCTGGAGTACTCGCTCCTCTGGCTTTCATTGTGAGCAACAAACTGATAGCATTGTTCATTTCGTCAGTGTTTCCTCTGCCAGCCAGCTGCTTATTCATGCAACTTCCACGTCTATGCTTATGTAATTTGATAATAGTTAAAGTTAATGTTTGTCCATTTTCAGTGGGTAACTCAGTCACAAGGTCACTTAGTAATGTTCCATATTTTCATAAAACTCGGATACCTAAATTCTCTTAACCTACTGATTTAAAATTCCTTAATTTTACTTGTGACTGCAATTTTCAAAAAAATAAATTTAAATGGTAATTTAACTCAGATTACAACTTTAAGAGCTAGGCACAATAACACAGTAAATAATAGTAATAATAACTATGACTTCTTATTCGCCAATATCAAACTCAGTGGTGCAATTAAACTAAGGGATTAAGCAATCTTGTAATCGTGAAACAATGCACGAGTCATTGATGGATGGATGAGGGTGCTAGGTAGCTGAGGACGATAGGCAGCATTAAAGAAATCGATTTTTTAGATGTCAGCGGAATGAAATGAAACTATATTTCCTTCTAATTTAACACCAGCAGGAAGTGAATTCCACAGAATTGGTGAAGCGGCAAACGAGAAAAAGTCGGGTTCCAGCTTTTGTTTTCACCCGAGGAATGTAAAGAGATTTACTTTTGATTGAGCATATCTGTCTGTCTCCAAGATTCAAAACTGAGGTGGCTGGTGTGACGGGAAAAAGCCATACAGTTTGAACGCTGTGTTGAGGCACCACTGATGAGAATTTTTGTCTTGTAAATGTCAATTTGTGTAACGTTTTGACCAGGTTGATGACCTTTAGTGCGATTACTGACATGTGGTGTCTGACATGACCCAGTGTTGTGTTTGTAGGTCTAGATGTGGTGTCTGACATGACCTGGTGTTGTGTTTGTAGGTCTACATGTGGTGTCTGACATGACCTGGTGTTGTGTTTGTAGGTCTACATGTGGTGTCTGACATGACCCAGTGTTGTGTTTGTAGGTCTAGATGTGGTGTCTGACATGACCTGGTGTTGTGTTTGTAGGTCTACATGTGGTGTCTGACATGACCTGGTGTTGTGTTTGTAGGTCTACATATTATGGTGTCTGACATGACCTGGTGTTGTGTTTATAGGTCTACATGTGGTGTCTGACATGACCTGGTGTTGTGTCATGACCTGGTGTTGTGTTTGTAGGTCTACATGTGGTGTCTGACATGACCTGGTGTTGTGTTTGTAGGTCTACATATGGTGTCTGACATGACCTGGTGTTGTGTTTGTAGGTCTACATGTGGTGTCTGACATGACCTGGTGTTGTGTTTGTAGGTCTACATGCGGTGCCTGACATGTGACGACTCCCTGCGTCACGTCCATACGACGCAGTATGACACCGACGTGTACGCAGCGCTCCAGCACAACAGTGGCGCCATCGAGCGACAGACGCAGGCAGTCGTTGCTTGTGACGACAACACGCAAACGGTCACGATATCAGGACTGTACGACAACGTCACAATGGCCGTAGCACTGACCAATCGGATGCTGTTGGAAGCCAGCCAGCCACGTCATGTGACTCTGGGACCAAGCACAAATACCGATGGCATCGGTAACCATACAGGTAGCGCCACCTGTCTCAGTGCTGTGCCGCGGCACCAGGGTCTGTGTCGAACTGTGTCAGGCAATAACAACAGTCTGCCCAAGTCACAGTCGGACTCTGCGATGTGTAGGAAGAGGGCGCTGTGTCGCACCAGGACACTGCAGGAGGAGTTGTCTACAGCTGCCTACGCAGACAAAATAGAGTTTGCGCTGAAGTTGGGATACACGGAGGTCCAACTGCGGAGTGTGCTGGAGAAGCTGGGCTGGCACGTCGGGAAGAACGAACTGCTCAGTGAACTGGTGCAGTTGGGATCGCTGGAGAAGAGTGACAACGAAAGCGACGAGCACGGCGACCTAAATAGGTCGGGTCAAAGTGAAAGTGAGGTCGATTTCGGCGGGTGTAACCTTGACCTTACTGGAAACTCCGACGACTGTTCTGAAGCGGCTGAGGGCAACAATCTTAGGCCAATTGTGATCGACGGAAGCAATGTCGCCATGAGGTCAGTTGAACGTAGGGTGATGGGTAATGATAGTACTGACAGTCAAGTGGAAATGCACAATGCTATCTCATATAGCTGTATTGCCTCCGTATGTAGCCAAGGGGTAACAATTCCGTAAAACTGAGTATTATATCCTTAAATGGTACACATGATCTTGGTGGTTTTGCCTAAACTTTAAATGCTGTATTTATTGTTACCCATTAATCCTGTGTAAATTGTAATTAAATCTTGAAGTGGTAAAATGGAGGGAAATGTTTTGGAGTTTCATCGATACATTAGGAAAGTAAAAATGTATACTAACTCCAAAGGATCATTTATGAAAACTGTATTTCCAAAATTAGCCATCTCATTGAATCTAGAAGGTATTTCGTATTAGCAAGATGTCAAAAATAAATAGCCAATATGTTAATGTCGTTAAAACTTATACGAGTGGTTAAACATTTGCTATCTCAGTCAGTCTGATATACTGACTAACTAACGTGACTACCATTGTGAATTGTGATTTAATAATTTTGTGTAGACGACCAATAAATGTCTGGCCTGTGGAAAAACAGATTAGCTATTGATCTGTGTCAAGCTTGTTCATCAGACTGATAAGTTTCAAGTCACTGGATGTTAGGAGAAACTTGAGACACAACCCAAGGTCATAGAACATGTGCACAGAAGTATTCAGTGAGATGTCATATTCAACAGGTGTAGGATGACAGCTGATTATATAACAGTAATGGCTGATTACACAGTTACATAAGAGATATCCTCTAGATCAGTGAAGACACAGCCAGGTCACAGATTACATCTCTTGCAGTTAACACCTGTGATGTGGGGGGGGACCAAGGGAGGCCTTAGAAAGTAAGGGTTAAAGGAGGTGTAAATAAAAGGGGATGTAAATGGTTAAAACAGTAGGTAGTGGGTTAAATGGGGTGTAGAATGTTAAAATGGATGTAAAAGGTTAAATGGAGTCCAGAAGGTTAAAGGGAATGTAAACCATTAATGGGATGTTTCTATTCAATTTTATTATAAAACTATTGTTTCACTGAGAATATTACACCCTACTGACTGCAAACAGGTTCCTAATAATGAAGTAGTTTTTGTTGAAATTTAACAAGTTTGGTGACATTTCAGCTTGTAATACAGGTGCCACCTCAGACATAGGACTGTGGTGACGGCATATTGACATTAGATGCTCTGCCATTGAGTTTGACATTTGGCAATTTTTGGTAAACAAATAACAGTGAACTGTAAAAGTATTTCTGCATCGCTACAGTATGTTTGTGCAGTCCCTGTATGTTACCATTTACTTCATGACATAACTTCCAAAGAATAAAGATGAAAGAAAGTAATTGCTACGTATACAGTGTAAATGTTATATATAAATATACTTAAACATACAATGGCATGTGTCAGTGGAGAGTGTATCAGGTACCTGGTAGTCATGTCTCGTTGTTGAGGTCATTAAACAGGACACAGGAATGTGTTCCTTCTTTTTGACCCCAATTCTTTGTCCTAGTATTTCTAGTGACATGTGACATTATTATAATCAGATACTAACATTGTTCATCAGTTGACCAAAGCAATTATTATGTCAGATTGTACTCAGTGAACTGAAGCCACTGTCCTCTGACCTTTGGCACGATTCATGCATGCACATATTTTAAGACAAAATGTATATGCAGTATATATATATACACTGTATATATATATATATATATATATATATATATATAATATATATATATATATATATATATATATATATATATATATATATATAATTATGTATATATATATATATATATACAAATATATATATATAATATATATATATATATATATATATAATTTGTATATATATATATATATATATATATATATATATATAATTATTGATATATATTATATATATATATATATATATATATATATATATATATATATATATATATATATATATATATATCTATATTGTTAATATATATATTTACAAGTATATTTAATTAACAAATATGTAAAATTCTGCAACTGGATGTAAAGTGAAGTTGTTCTTAGATGGCTGCAGTGAACTGCTGTCTTCTGGTCTCTGGTGTCATTCTTGGTGATGTTCTGTTTCAGCCATGGAAGCAAGAAGGTGTTCTCATGTTATGGGATCAAGTTGGCCGTGGACTGGTTTCGTAAACGTGGTCACACGGAGATCACCGTGTTTGTTCCCCAATGGAGGAAGGAGACGTCCCGACCTGACACACTTATTACAGGTCAACAGGCTTTATATTCAGGGAGCAATCATTATTTATTGTGAATGAGATACATCTTTGTTTGAAATCTAACCCACAAAAATAAGAAGTCCGAACCCATTTTGTATACAGGTGTAATAGGTAAACAGTAATGTTGGCAAATTGATCCACCTCCAAATGTGCTTGAAAACTGACTGTATTCCAGATTTCCCCGGCCCACATCCAAAGTGACGTGTTGGTGCTCTTTGGGACATAACCTGGCAGTTGAAGCTACCACATTACCGAGAGGAATAGGGAGTTCTTTCTCTGTCTATTCCACAGTGAACCTGGCATCATTTGATTCAGTTCTCACCCTCAGTTTTGTTTTAGACCCACAAGTAATTAATTCCCCAAGGGCAGACGGAAACCAATGAACTGCATGTTAATAATTTATTTTTGATGAAGAAAATTACAAAACTATTAAAACTGGTGTTAATATATGACATTGTTTGTCGTCTTCAGACCAGGAGATTCTGTACGAACTAGAGAAAGAGAAAGTGTTGGTGTTTACACCGGCGCGGCGAGTGAGTGGTAAGCGGATCGTTTGCTATGACGACCGTTACATCATCAAGTTGGCCACGGACAATGACGGGGTGGTGGTGTCGAATGACAACTACCGCGACTTGATCAACGAGGCTGTGGAATACAAGAAAGTGATCGAGGAACGTCTGTTGATGTACTCATTTGTCAGTGACAGGTATTACCTCGTTCTGGTGTGTTCTCGACAGTAATCAAAATAACCATTTGACCTGAAAATATACAATCCGTGGCATGTAAAATAAATCAGTGATAAAGGAAAACTTTGCTAAATATATTAATTATGATAAATTTCATGAAATTAAACATTGCTATATATTCTTGGTACTTAGGCGCCCGGTGAAACAGCCACTGCACATTCATTAGCTAGTGGCTGATTGAAGTATCTGTGAAATGTTAGCATTAGAAAGATGTTCTTATTACATTACTAAATGTTTATAATATGTTGTTATTAAACAGGTACTGACTATTAAAACTAGCCAATAAACCGAATTGTAATGGCAAATGGGAATATTGTCTGTTGATATGAGTTTGATGATTTATTCAATTTAATGACACAACTCTAAATAACAACACATACATCCTGCGAACATGTACGTGTTCATTCAGTCATTGCGTATCTGGAATTAAACCCACTTCTGCAAGTTGCCTGACACTTTATGTCTCTCCTCAGATTCATGCCTCCTGAAGACCCTCTGGGCAGACACGGGCCTAGTCTTGACAACTTCCTGCGTATGTTGCCCCTGTTGCCTGAACCTCTGCCCCCTACGTGTCCGTACGGGAAGAAGTGCACCTACGGGAACAAGTGTCGCTATTACCACCCTGAGCGCGGCCTGCAGCCCCACAGGTCAGTGGTTGAGAAACTGGCGGAGAGAGCTGACAAGAACAGACTGGCCGCCAGGACACACCCAGCGGCCTCACCCACCAACAGCCTCACAGGTACATGTACATGTTTATTTATTTATGTACCCGGGTAGTACCTTATTTATACAGTGATATTCTGTGGGGCTGTACAATTATGTAACTAATTACACCCTGTACTTTAATTAAATTAATGTAAACGTTCAACATAATACACATATTGATATAATGTAAGAGAAAAAATAAATTAGATAAATATATAAATAGACTTTAATTAATAATAATAAATAATTGTTAAAATAATAATATTAACTAAATAAATAATAATAATTAATCATTTAATGCAAACATCTATGATTCTTAAAATAATTGTTGAAATTGTTTTTAAATACTTCCTGTTGAAATATACTATATAAACATAAATGTGAAACACTTTGGAAGCTTCTGTGGTTTGAATCTTCATCGTGTAATGTGAAATGTAACTTTCACCAGAGAAAAGTGTTTCATATAATAATACTTATAATAATAAAAAATTTATGTAGGGCTTAATTCCACTGGAATCTGAGCTCTAAGGCACAACATTCAATAATCGTTAGACTAAATCGTGAATTTTTTTTAAGATGGCTGTAGTCTTAGCCTCTTAGGTGAGTTTATAGTGACAGGGAGTTGATTCCAGAGTTTAGGCACAGATATGGTCTAACAAAGGTAAATGTAAGTTCTTATATAGCGCAGTATCCAGTCCTCAGGACTGCTCAAAGCACTTTTACACTTTAGTTCCCTGGCAGACCTGTTCAATCAAACACCGTCTCAACTTCTCTGGGTAGCCGTTTGCTGCCAAGCACCAAGGCTGCTCATACACATATCTACCTCTGTCTATAGCCAGGAACTTATTTATACAGCTGAGTGAACTGGAGCAATGTAGAATGAAAAAACGTGCCCAAGGTTTTAACACTGCAGCACAGGATTTGAACCTGGGTTCTCTTAGACGAGAGTCCGAAGCTCTACCCCTGAGCCATTGCTATAGCTGTTCTGGCGATATCAGAAATATGCATGAAACAAACTAAATAAGACTAGTCCCCTGTGTCATGTGTCTAATGTAATTCTATTGTTGTCATCTGCAGGTGTCTCTGGCCAGAACCCTGTGTCGACCAAGACTCCCGTCAAACGAGCTCTCACCAAGACAAGGTCTCTGGTGACTGGAGGGTGTGTGTCTAAAACCCCACTTGGGGCAAGAAACAGTGTGTGTGTCAGCAGTATTAGCCGTGACGTCCGTAGTGACACGTCATCTACCCAAGTCATGAAGACATCTCCAGATGACCTTGACATGTCACAAATGAAGTTGTCGGTGATGGTGTCGCAAGGTGACGTCGTTGACTCGACATTGTGTCATGTGACAGATCAACCGACGGTGGTGACACAAGAGGACCCGACGATGACATCATGTGACAGGTGTGTTCCGGGTATGCCTGCGGTGTCTGCGTGTGGTGGGGGTGGGGTGTGGGGGGAGAACAGTCTGCACCCAAGTGAACTGTGGGCATGTTCCCCCCGTGTACTACTGCCCTCCCACTCGGAGCCCTCACACCTACACCTGGGGGGTGTGGGAGGGGGAGGGGGTGGGGGTGGACATCTCTCCCTCGCCAGGAAGTTGTCCGATGAATCACGGATGTCCCTCCAGAGGGAGCCATCGTTGAAAGGTGCCGACGATTTGCGGTCATTGTCAGCAGATGGCAGCACAAAACAGCAGCCCAAGGCTGATTGGTTCAATGAGGCGAACGACGCGGAGAAGTGGTTTGTGTCAAATTCGGCACGCTCATCGCCGCAACCAGAGGGACAGATGGTCAGCGGCGCCGCCAGCACCGTTGAGACAAGTGGTGCCAACTTCAGACGGCGCAAGTCGTGCGGACGGACCCACCAGTATGACCTGTTGCAGCAGTTCCGCAATGAACACTCCCCACTCAAACACAACCTCAGTGCCCCCGTTACTACGGCAACAACGCTTCCGTTTCCACGCAGCAGTGGCGCCACCATGCAGCGGCAAAGCAGCACGTCGGACCCTCTGCTTCATGCCAAGGATGATGGCGCATACGTTCTTATGCCAACCGAGGCTCCACCTGGTGGATGTGTTGTGACATCGTCGCCTGTTTCGTGGAGCTTCTCGACCGAGAAACAGTTCCAGCACCGGGCACCAGTCTACCGAGCGGCGCCACCATCTGTGACATCACTCGGGCCGAATCGTCAGATAAAAGTTGCGTTCACACCGATGGTTCGGCAGCCGTTTCCTGCAGGACAGCGATTGGTTGAAACCCAGCCTCCCATGGTGCACATGGGTGGCGGGACAATGATGGATGCCTTCGTCTCTCGCTCGCCCAGTCACATGATCCCGGTGGATGTTTCGACGATGTCAAGACAACAGGCAGAAATGTTGAGGTCATATGGCGGCGTACAGTCCCATGTCCATGTCGTGGACCCAGGGGCGATGAACGCCCCCGCACGACAACTCATTCCAAACCTGAGTCAGCCACCACCGGCCTACCAGGGGCGCCACCGGTGGCAGATGTCTCGGAGAAGAGGCGCAACTTGTACTTCCACCTGTGTGGTCTTTTTCCCGGAGGACAGGGTCATTGAGGTGATGCAGCAACATCCTACGGAGACCAGCCCCCAGGTCCTCTGTACCTATCTCATCCGCATGAGCTATGTCTGAGGGGGCAGGGGGCAAACCCCCTGTCTTCAGGGGTCAGTCGGTGCTTGACCTTTAGTGACATTCAATATATGTTGCTTTTATAGTTATCAATGGTACTCAGATGAATGCTGCTTTGTACAGGGAGCAGTCATTACTCACTGTTTTCGGTAGGGAGCAGTTAGTAATTGCTTCTTTCCTTAGGCGGCAGTCAGTGCTATGTTACTTTGTAAGGGAGTAGTATGTGATTGCAATTTCGGTACAGCTTGTGGTAATGCATGGCATTTTATAAGGGAGCAGTCATTGAATACAGCATTCTGGGGGATCATCACTGCTATCTGTAAACAGGAAAAATATTTTTCGAAATGGTTTCCAGTGTGAAATATTAATGTAGATATGAGTAAAATTATTTAATCGGATAATTATAACATTCTATTAGAACAGTGGTTATATTGCAAATATTAGTCTCATCCACTTATGGTGATGATAGTTGGTAGTTGTAAATATCTTGATCACAAATTGTACAGATGTAGCTAATGAATTCTGGTGAGGGTAAAATGTGAGTAGTTTTGTTGTCAATTGTTGGTTTTGGTAGCAAATATTTGGTAGCGCTCAAATTTATAAAAGAAAGTTGCAGAAGAGATGAAAGGATGTTATTGTTGGTGAGTTTCAGTCATCTCTAAGTTATATAATTATATATTAAATGGTATGTATATAGAGAATCTCTGTGGGTGTATATAATTATGTAATTATATATATGTCTTATCTTAACATTTACCTGTTTGGTAGTAGGAATAGGTAAGTTATTCACCTGGTGCCATCTAATGTGTGACCGTCACGCCATGTGCTGCCATCTAGTGAGTGGTGACTAACTTTAGCAGTGCAATTTTAACTTCAGTGAATTTTAATTGCTGTTGTTATTTACTGGTGGTACTGCTGGATACGGTCAGTTTCGGTTAGAAAAAACATGTATTTTTAAAAAGAGAAAAAAGTTGAATTTATGTGGTATTTTCTAACCACAAGGCGTAGATGAACGCAAATGTGGTGGACATTAGAGATGGTGGACGACATTGTCGACAGTGAGGGTTGGTTATATTGAATTATTATAAGACGCGTAGAACGCAGTACTTGCTGGTCTAGTACATGGAGCTCCAATTGTGTCCATTTTTTAGTCTTTTCTCTGCATTTCTTGTGTAGTTTTCATGAGACGCTTTCTAGTATGTGTCGCCAATGGAGGGTGCCATTGACAACCAGGTGTAAAACGTTGCATGGAACAGGACCTTTTGTTGTCCGTCTCTGTCTAGACATTGTTATAAATGTTTACCCGTTGTTACTGCAGATATTTGTTCTGCAGGAAATCTCGATACCAGTTAGGCATCGGTGTTTGTATGTCTGTTCTAGACATTGTCTATCTTGTTGGCGTTGCGAGTTGTCCCTCTCAGTGGGTCTGTTGATCAGTTGCATGAAGCTGCCATTCAATGGAAGAAGAACCTCACAGAGAGAGGAACATCACATTACGTTGCTCGTGTCTTTTCTTGTTTTCTCGTAACTTACAAAATGTCAACTGCTGGTTTTCCATTGAATGGATAAAAATAGCCATTCTAGTTCATTTGCAGGTACAGTGAGATATTGTGTGTGAGATATAGACCAAAAAAACAGGCTCACCTGTATGACATTCCATATTACCTGTATACAAGGTCTGTATGTGCGTAATTACATATGTATATACATATAAATGTATATATACTCCTCAGTGCAACTTAAGTATATAGTGCCACCTAATGCACCACAGCTTTTAACGCAGTGTAAGGCTTGTCTGCATAAAATTAATAATACCTTGTATTTAAAAATTTGATCTGGTACTATATGTAGTATAACCTGTAGTATAACCAGAAATATTACAATATGTACAAAAAATAACCGTATTTTTGCGACTGCTGTTTCAGAGGTCACATCCTGTCTGTTCTAATGCAGCGATTTGCCTAGGCTGCTTTTAGGAGTATATATATATATATATATAATATATATATAATATATATAGTGTATCTATCTATCTATCTATATACATACACACCATATTTGTTCTATTTAACGTGCATATTATAATAAGTAAACAAGTCCTGTTTAGCTGAGTATGACACTGACAACAGTCTTAAAGGCAAAACCAACATTGACCACTGATTCCATAATTCTAGTTTAATTTCTACCAATGTAACACTAGATATAAAGTTCAGTGCTTACAAGTTTTGACACCTGGTGTGGGAATTGTTTTGTTTTGGGAATCAAATAGTGATTAAATGGGTGTATGTTTATTACAATGCATACAAATAAAATTTACTTGGAGATATTTCTGCACCTCAGATAGTTATTACATGCCGTAAGCTTAACAGAACGAACATGGTGTGTGTGTGTATAAGATGAACCTTATGAGTGCATTTGTGTGATGAAATACTAAGAATTTCACACTGTGAATCAGTGAATAATTAGTTTATATATAATATACATGTAACTGGAGTATTCTGTAGGTCTTTTGGTATTAGTTTTCTTTATTAAAATACTTTGTATTTTAATTGTACGGCCTACAGGTATTCTTATAATTATTGACACCATTCATGAGTTTCTGCCCAGTACATGTGACAACATTAATGTCAAACTGGCACTGTGTATGGACAGCTGAATGTCACTTTGTCAGTTCTAATAATTGTTGTGTACAGTAGTTATTAAATGGTTTGATGAAGACAAGGAATATTTACATTAACCACACAGCTAATTTTTATTGTCAAAATGAGATCTTTACACAACAGTTCATTGGTGCATATCTAATTTGTAAGGTCGATGAAGTTAGGTAACTTGTGTGAATGATTGTAAGACAAAAAAGCTCCTGCTATGGTGCCCCGGCAACTGCGACAATGAGGAAGACCATTATTTAATAAGACTATATTATATAGGTCAGGAAGAACTATTAAATGTTTTTGATTTATATAAAATATAGTGATCACAACTGAAGCCAGGTGTGTCACGGCTCCATAGCAACAATTTCATCCCGGTGATGTGTGTTTTGTCATTGGTGAAGTGTGTTATCGATATCAGTGTCATGTGTAATTTCTGAAGTGCATTATCTGTATCAGTGTTTTGCATGTTCTTGGTGAATTGTGTTTTGTGTTTGTCTTTTTTCATTGAGGGGTCCATGGGGGGTCCCTTCTGGGAAACACTTAAGGGAATATAGTTTGAGGAGGTCGACTACAATTAGAGGCTAATTAACACAAGATGTAATTTCTGTAGAACTGACAAGTGTGTTGTGTGGATACCCAGTGTGTTACGTAACATGGTCATTACAAGTGCTGGCTCATGATATCAGTTATGTAATCAGCGTTGGTTACTGTTTATGATTTTGCATAATTCTGTCACTCACAGTGTTGGAGTTTTTACAGTTATTATATGGCTTCTGTAAAGTAATTAGTTATCCTAAATATTCAAAATTTCTTGGGGCAGGAATGAATCAAAACCTAGCTCTCAAACAAACATGGTAAAATTAATGGGAATTGTGTGAAACAAAATAGTCATACAGCATTGTACTTCTATGATTGTAGAACGATATATTCTTGTAATAAAGTGATGTTTCATGTGTAGTTATTCCTACATCAGATGATGTGGATGTCTGTTGTATTGTATTGTATTGTATTGTATTATAAGGCTTAGAACCTGTCTTGTTGGGTGGTTAACAAGTGCTAGTGTCATCCATTGTCTGTCACTGTCAATATTCTGTCATTTTAATAAAACATTGTGTAAAAGACATTCAGGTTTTGTCACATGTCCATGTGCTGGCGTCATCTTGTGTCATAATGATGACACACATCTTGTGTCATAATGATGACACACATCTTGTGTCATAATGATGACACACATCTTGTGTCATAATGATGACACACATCTTGTGTCATAATGATGACACACATCTTGTGTCATAATGATGACACACATCTTGTGTTATAATGATGACACACATCTTGTGTCATAATGATGACACACATCTTGTGTCATAATGATGACACACATCTTGTGTCATAATGATGACACACATGTCCAGCCACTTTGGTATATTTGCGTGTGTTCAGATTTACTGTGAATATGAGCTGCTGTCTATTGGAAGTACATGAAATTGTAAAAAAAAAACAGTCATCAATTTATCATTGGCTCTTTCAAGATAATAGTTTTTAAACTTGTAATATGAGTAAAGAAATGTTGCCAGAGATTGAACCTACGACGGTCATGATGATTCCACGGCGATTTAGCAGGGTGAAGTTCACCAGTTCAAGTCTCTTACTTTTGGTTTCACAATTTGTAAATATTATAATTTCTGTCATGTCAAACACCGTTTACAAGTTGTGAAATTTTATTCAGAGTCAATGCACAGATGTCGGACATGGGCCTTCTCACACAGATCAGGTTAACATAGTTACAACCACAACACAGAAATATATTTGTGTATATAATATTAATTAAAATTTATTTTGGGTAATTAAAAAAGGGTGACTTCCTGTTTCAATTCGTACAGTTCTTTTTGGGTCCAACACTCTGTCTCTGAGGCTCTGATGTCACAATCACCATTGGTGTCAACTTCCATATGACACTGACTGTCTGGGGACACTGGGTCTCTCTCGCATCTGAAAGGAAATAAAAAAAACACTTCATATGGAAATTATCATTTAAAATTAAATACTGAATAAATTTAGTGTTGATGATTTCACAAAATAATCTTTTAAACTGAGTTAATCAACAGTCATTGTAGCAGTAAAATGTGCCTGAAATGAGACGATCAAATACATTCAAAATGAAGCAGTTGTCACTGTAAAGACCACAAGAAACTGGCCCCTAACATTTCAGAAGTAAAACAAGTTAATATAAAACTGAATTTAAATTTATCAAGCACGATTGCCACTAAAGTTCTCATAGAGCAATACAAAATCCAATTATCTATAAACACATTAAATACTGCGTAGAGGTTTATATATAGTTGCAAACAGAGTGCAAATAATATACATTGAATATGACATTATGGTACAAATATGACACAAAATTATAATTAAGATAACTGCATAATATATTTTAACACTAGTTTAAAAATAGAGAATAACAATGGTAATATGTACATACACGTACACACATAAATATGAATTATGCAGTTAAATATGAAATGTAAATAAAATGTTGACAGTATTCATTTTGTACAGTCCATCTACCTGTGTAATGTCTCCTTGCCCTGGAAGTCAGACTGAAGTGACCCATGGACATTGTCCACACATTCGTCTAGTTCCAGACTTCTGTAGTCCACAGTACATCCAGGGCCATCACCAAACCCGTAGAGTGACCAGTCACATGACTCTGCAACACAGCAGTATTGGGGGTCATGTCAGAAACTACTGAATGGTCAGTAACATGTCAGAAACTATCTACTACTGAATGGTCAGTATTGGGGGTCATGTCAGAAACTATCTACTACTGAGTGGTCAGTATTGGGGGTCGAGTGGTCAGTATTGGGGGTTATGTCATAAACTATCTACTACTGAGTGATCAAGTATTGGGGGTCATGTCAGAAACTAACTATTACTGGGTGGTCTGTATTGAGGGTCATGTCAGAAACTAATTACTGTTGAATAGCATTAGTTTGTCACTGGATGTAGCCAATGTTCAGATGTGGTCATTTCCTCTCCGCAGCTGTGTGTAAACACTGCACACAGCTGTGTGAAACACTGCACACAGCTGTGTGTAAACACTGCACACAGCTGTGTGTAAACACTGCACACAGCTGTGGGTAAACACTGCACACAGCTGTGGGGTAAACACTGCACACAGCTGTGGGGTAAACACTGCACACAGCTGTGTGGAAACACTGCACACAGCTGTGTGGAAACACTGCACACAGCTGTGCGGAAACACTGCACACAGCTGTGCGGAAACACTGCACACAGCTGTGCGGAAACACTGCACACAGCTGTGCGGAAACACTGCACACAGCTGTGTGGAAACACTGAAAACTGGGGACACTCCACAGCTGTGTGGAAACACTGCACACAGCTGTGGGAAACACTGCACACAGCTGTGTGGAAACACTGCACACAGCTGTGGGAAACACTGCACACAGCTGTGCGGAAACACTGCACACAGCTGTGTGGAAACATCACCTGTGCATCACAGCTGTGCGAAACACTGCACACAGCTGTGTGGAAACACTGCACACAGCTGTGCGGAAACACTGCACACAGCTGTGTGGAAACACTGCACACAGCTGTGTGGAAACACTGCACACAGCTGTGCGGAAACACTGCACACAGCTGTGCGGAAACACTGCACACAGCTGTGTGGAAACACTGCACACAGCTGTGTGGAAACACTGCACACAGCTGTGTGGAAACACTGCACACACATACAGAGGGTAAATTTGTTTGGCAAACTGGATAAATGAAACTGAGAAATAAACATGTTGTCAAACATCTTCTGTTGGCTAACAAGGTGTAACTGAAAGTCTAAAATAATGTGAACACCGATTCAAACATCAGTGTGGGGCATTTGTCAGAAATCAAGTACGTAAAATGTGATGTACTGGATTCACGTAATGTACTAAACGCAGACCTTTACCAAACAGTTGTAGAGCACAAACTGCACGTCTTCACCAGTCATAATACTGCATCAGGACAACAAATAGAAAAAGGGGTGTTTTTTTTAGAAATAAAGGAAAATGGAAATGATTTCAGCCACCTCTCATATGCTGCCACCTGGTGTCCAACAAGGGATTGATGGGTGTATTCGGTTCCGTTTTGTCGCATCCAGACTTTGCATCGCCCGGACTTACTTGACTGGTCTAAAGAAAACAAAATGAAAAGTTAGTTTGTTATAATAACTACACCTGCTGAGACGTTTAGACTATAGCACAGAATAAACAAACGGAAATGTTTCATTCAGCAATCAATATACAACAACCAATCAATGCTAATTGTTGGGTTGAGGAAGGTCAACAGGGCTGTTGTACTCGTAACTACGTTTCTTATATATATTTTACAACATTTCGTATTACAAATAGTATATATTTTTTCCCATCTAATTAAGTTTTAATTGACAGAAAATAAGTTTCGTCAGCAAAGGTGGGAACGACATGAGACACGATGACATTGAAATATGAGAAACTTCCCTTGTGCCAAGTCATGACCTTCACCCCTGTCAATTCATGTACTTCATCCGTGACAAACCATGACCTTCCTCAAAATTATTTGAGTTCACTATTCAGCACTCTGTTAGTGTCCTGTACTTACCTTGTCTGTACAGAGCTCCCAGCACTCTGTTAGTGTCCTGTACTTACCTTGTCTGTACAGAGCTTCCAGCACTCTGTTAGTGTCCTGTACTTACCTTGTCTGTACAGAGCTTCCAGTACTCTGTTAGTGTCCTGTACTTACCTTGTCTGTACAGAGCTCCCAGCACTCTGTTAGTGTCCTGTACTTACCTTGTCTGTACAGAGCTTCCAGCACTCTGTTAGTGTCCTATACTTACCTTGTCTGTACAGAGCTTCCAGTACTCTGTTAGTGTCCTATACTTACCTTGTCTGTACAGAGCTTCCCAGCACTCTGTTAGTGTCCTGTACTTACCTTGTCTGTACAGAGCTTCCAGCACTCTGTTAGTGTCCTGTACTTACCTTGTCTGTACAGAGCTCCCAGCACTCTGTTAGTGTCCTGTACTTACCTTGTCTGTACAGAGCTTCCAGCACTCTGTTAGTGTCCTATACTTACCTTGTCTGTACAGAGCTTCCAGCACTCTGTTAGTGTCCTGTACTTACCTTGTCTGTACAGAGCTTCCAGCACTCTGTTAGTGTCCTGTACTTACCTTGTCTGTACAGAGCTTCCAGCACTCTGTTAGTGTCCTATACGTACCTTGTCTGTACAGAGCTTCAAGCACTCTGTTAGTGTCCTATACTTACCTTGTCTGTACAGAGCTCCCAGCACTCTTTTTTAGGGGGTCCCCTTTTGGTTTTCTTACCTTGTCTGTACAGAGCTTCCAGCACTCTGTTAGTGTCCTGTACTTACCTTGTCTGTACAGAGCTTCCAGCACTCTGTTAGTGTCCTGTACTTACCTTGTCTGTACAGAGCTTCCAGCACTCTGTTAGTGTCCTGTACTTACCTTGTCTGTACAGAGCTTCCAGTACTCTGTTAGTGTCCTATACTTACCTTGTCTGTACAGAGCTTCCAGCACTCTGTTAGTGTCCTGTACTTACCTTGTCTGTACAGAGCTTCCAGCACTCTGTTAGTGTCCTGTACTTACCTTGTCTGTACAGAGCTTCCAGTACTCTGTTAGTGTCCTGTACTTACCTTGTCTGTACAGAGCTTCCAGCACTTTTGTTAGTGTCCTGTACTTACCTTGTCTGTACAGAGCTTCCAGCACTCTGTTAGTGTCCTGTACTTACCTTGTCTGTACAGAGCTTCCAGCACTCTGTTAGTGTCCTGTACTTACCTTGTCTGTACAGAGCTTCCAGCACTCTGTTAGTGTCCTGTACTTACCTTGTCTGTACAGAGCTTCCCCGCACTCTGTTAGTGTCCTGTACTTACCTTGTCTGTACAGAGCTTCCAGCACTCTGTTAGTGTCCTGTACTTACCTTGTCTGTACAGAGCTTCCAGCACTCTGTTAGTGTCCTGTACTTACCTTGTCTGTACAGAGCTTCCAGTACTCTGTTAGTGTCCTATACTTACCTTGTCTGTACAGAGCTTCCAGCACTCTGTTAGTGTCCTGTACTTACCTTGTCTGTACAGAGCTTCCAGCACTCTGTTAGTGTCCTGTACTTACCTTGTCTGTACAGAGCATCCAGTACTCTGTTAGTGTCCTGTACTTACCTTGTCTGTACAGAGCTTCCAGCACTCTGTTAGTGTCCTGTACTTACCTTGTCTGTACAGAGCTCCCAGCACTCTGTTAGTGTCCTGTACTTACCTTGTCTGTACAGAGCTTCCAGCACTCTGTTAGTGTCCTGTACTTACCTTGTCTGTACAGAGCTCCCAGCACTCTGTTAGTGTCCTGTACTTACCTTGTCTGTACAGAGCTCCCAGCACTCTGTTAGTGTCCTGTACTTACCTTGTCTGTACAGAGCTTCCAGTACTCTGTTAGTGTCCTGTACTTACCTTGTCTGTACAGAGCTTCCAGCACTCTGTTAGTGTCCTGTACTTACCTTGTCTGTACAGAGCTTCCAGTACTCTGTTAGTGTCCTGTACTTACCTTGTCTGTACAGAGCTTCCAGCACTCTGTTAGTGTCCTATACTTACCTTGTCTGTACAGAGCTTCCAGCACTCTGTTAGTGTCCTGTACTTACCTTGTCTGTACAGAGCTTCCAGCACTCTGTTAGTGTCCTGTACTTACCTTGTCTGTACAGAGCTTCCAGCACTCTGTTAGTGTCCTGTACTTACCTTGTCTGTACAGAGCTCCCAACACTCTGTTAGTGTCCTGTACTTACCTTGTCTGTACAGAGCTCCCAACACTCTGTTAGTGTCCTGTACTTACC
The DNA here is from genome assembly GCA_025642075.2 of Ridgeia piscesae. Classification (NCBI taxonomy): domain Eukaryota; kingdom Metazoa; phylum Annelida; class Polychaeta; order Sabellida; family Siboglinidae; genus Ridgeia; species Ridgeia piscesae. Next base: position 342,726 of record JAODUO010000505.1, read on the forward strand.
TTGTCTGTACAGAGCTTCCAGCACTCTGTTAGTGTCCTGAACTTACCTTGTCTGTACAGAGCTCCCAGCACTCTGTTAGTGTCCTGTACTTAACTTGTCTGTACAGAGCTTCCAGCACTCTGTTAGTGTCCTGTACTTACCTTGTCTGTACAGAGCTCCCAGCACTCTGTTAGTGTCCTGTACTTAACTTGTCTGTACAGAGCTTCCAGCACTCTGTTAGTGTCCTGAACTTACCTTGTCTGTACAGAGCTCCCAGCACTCTGTTAGTGTCCTGTACTTAACTTGTCTGTACAGAGCTTCCAGCACTCTGTTAGTGTCCTGTACTTAACTTGTCTGTACAGAGCTTCCAGCACTCTGTTAGTGTCCTGAACTTACCTTGTCTGTACAGAGCTCCCAGCACTCTGTTAGTGTCCTGTACTTAACTTGTCTGTACAGAGCTTCCAGCACTCTGTTAGTGTCCTGTACTTACCTTGTCTGTACAGAGCTTCCAGTACTCTGTCGGTGTCATCTAAGATGATGTCATTGTCAGTGATGTTAGCCTGGGTGTATAGTGACACCAGTTTGACAAGCTGGTGTCGCTGTGTCGCTGACACGTCACAACCAGTGACAGTGAACAACCTGCAATAGACTGACAATGTCACCAGTGTGTCATCTGTCACGTGTGTGATAATAAAGGTCATAATTATATGTGTGAAAACCAAGATGTGTGTGTGACATCCATGGTCATGTGTCTGTGACAACAAAGAACAGTTGTGCATGACGACTAAAACAACTTGTGACAACAACAATAATCTGCCTATGACAACTAGGATAATCCATGTGACAACTACTACAATCTCCATGTGACATTTAAGACAACGTATACATGACAACTTGGATAATTCTGATATTGATAATTTTGATAATATTTACCTCACATCACACAGGTATGTAAAATGTCGTGTTTACTTCAAGTAAAATAACCTACTTCTGTCTAACAGTAACAATTACTTCTGTCTTTTGACAGATTCATTCTCAGCAGTTTTACATTAACTCATGTCTAGTTGTAGGAGCTGTGACGTCACCAGACAGTCATGTGGTAAGTGCATCACCCCACCTGTTCAGGAGGTGTGTTGTGTGTCTGTTTGGGGTCCTGAGGCAGAGATGCAGCAGTCGTCTCCCGTCCACCTCACACCCCGCCTCGTAGATACGTGCCAGGGGCGACCCACTGCGGCAACCTGGGGGAACAGGGGGCATTTACAGGGGGTAATCAACAACACAGGTAGAGGCTCAATAAGTAACTGAATGAACTGTGACCTTCAGTGGTGGGGGAATATTTGGCACATTTCTGGAGAAATGAGCTGTTTTTATGGCTGAAATGTTGCATCAACCAATGCTATGTGGACATGGAGTAGAAATGAACTGGCACCAGCTACCATGTGTCAACTAGATCTGGAAAACAGGACATGGAGTGGATTAGAATGCTAAGAGGATCAGGATCCTACGTGTATCAGGATCCTCAGTGGATCATGAACATAAGTGTATCAGGATCCTCAGTGGATCAGGAACCTCAGTGGATCTGGATCCTCAGTGAATCAGGATCCTAAGTGGATCACGAGGATCCTTACTGGATCAGGATCCTCAGTAGATCTGGATCTTAAGTGGATCATGATTGTGCTTTGTCTAACAGTAACAAGTGCTTTGACAGTCTCATGCACCAAGTGCTTTGACAGTCTCATGCACTGAGAAATGCTGTTTGTACAACCCACCTTCCTGAATGGCTGTTACGACAGCTGCTACCCATCCCACCACCAGTCGGTCCTGCAGTCCCCCGGAATCAGTCTGCAACTGCAGCAGTTTTTCCAACAGCAGGGGGGTGGCGTGTGACTGGTGGAACAGCTGTAGCAATGGCTGCCAGAAGTTGACCAGTGTGAGAGGTAGGGTCAGTTGGTCAGACTCCAGCAGGGCTGAAACAACACACATTGTCACTGGACGTAACGTGGCAACCATTCTTTTTAGAAAACACAAATAAATGTCATGAAAAAAGTTGTTATGGAACTGTGGTTACGATTATAATACAACAGATTAATTTGAATTATTCTGAGCTAAATTACAATCTAGTTAACCAAGACTTCAATCGAAATGTTCTATGACAATAAGTTATAACAAACCAAGCTAATATCTTTCAAATTAACAATGGCAAAAGTCACAAGCACAACTCGAATTATTTTAAAGTGGTCTCCATTATGACATGTTGATTCATTTCTGCCAATGTATTGCTTAACTTTGACAAAATAGTTGATCATGTTCACATATCAGACCAGACAGTTTCCATCTGGGGTGTTCTACTTTAACCTACAATATATTGAGAAAGAAAGATCTTAACACTTCCATTTTTGTGTAAACTCCCTACGTGTTAATGCTGCTTATCAGCTTTGTGACACTTACAATTGTGACAGATGTAAACTGACTGTTTGCAACAAAAACACAATCTCAACACAACTATGTACTCTTTATGACACCAAGTATATGTATTACTTAAACTATAGTTTAAATAATACACATGCACACGCACTACAGATCAACAAGCGTTATTAGTTATACGCTAACACAAGTTCACGAAGCTGCTATAAATGTAAAATAGATAACAATAATGGAAAATTAATAATATAATAACATCATTTACTTTAGACAATAAACTCCAGGAATGATGTGACTGTTAAAACACAAATAAAATGTTAAAACAGAATATTCCGTAATAAAGTGGATAACATGCAATACCAGGCTGGTTTATCTGAAGTCTCTCCAGGATGTTCCCATCGGCCGTCATGTGTCGCGCAGCCCAGTCAAGCGCGACGTCCCTCGAACTGTCAACAAATTGAAATACAAAGACTAAGTTATGTCAGAGTCTGGTAAGGGACGTTTATATGTTACTAATTACAGAAACTGGTGTTTGATTGTCATTAAGTATTAAAGGGAAAATAAACTGAAACACCCACTGTGTGTGATCACACAATATGTTACACCTGAACACACTGGTGAGACGTCCCATTAGCACAGCCCTGTGTTCTGTGGGAAGACATGAGCGAGGGTCCCATCTCACCTTGGTGTGTGTAGATGTCTCTCCAGTCTCTGCAGCGGGTCATTGTCATCAACTTTGTCCTCCACGTCACCTGCAGACTTGGCCGAGGTCGTCTGACGAAGAACATGACATAAATCATGTGACAGAAACACAGCTCAATATATCAGGACATCTACCACATTTAAATACATCCTGAGTAAACTCACAGGTGTGATACTGCTGACTCTAGTTGTAAACTACAATTGTGATACTGCTGACTCTAGT
>JAODUO010000506.1:0-2500 GCA_025642075.2 Ridgeia piscesae
CATAATACATGTAATAGTGTCTCCAGCATGGTGTGCAACCCATAATACATGTAGTAGTGTCTCCAGCATGGTGTGCAACACATAATACATGTAATAGTGTCTCCAGCATGGTGTGCAACACATAATACATCTAATAGTGTCTCCAGCATGGTGTGCGACCCATAATACATGTAATAGTGTCTCCAGCATGGTGTGCAACACATAATACATCTAATAGTGTCTCCAGCATGGTGTGCAACACATAATACATGTAATAGTGTCTCCAGCATGGTGTGCAACACATAATACATCTAATAGTGTCTCCAGCATGGTGTACGACCCATAATACATGTAGTAGTATCTCCAGCATGCTGTGCAACACATAATACATGTAATAGTGTCTCCAGCATGGTGTGCAAACACATAATACATGCAATTGAGTGTCCAGCCTGGTGTGCAACACATAATACATGTAATAGAGTGTCTAGCATGGTGTGCAACACATAATACATGTAATAGTGTTCCAGCATGGTGTGCAACTCATAATACAAGTAATAGTGTCTCCAGCATGGTGTGCAAAAACATAATACATGTAATAGTGTATCCAGCATGGTGTGCAACACATAATACATGTAAAAAGTGTCTCCAGCATGGTGTGCAACACATAATACATGCAATATAGTGTCCAGCATGGTGTGCAACATATAATGCATATAAGAGAGTGGCCAGCTTTGTGTGCAACACATAATTTAACAAGATTTAACAAGATTGCCACCTAGAGATTCAACTCTAGATGGCAGGTGGACTAGGAAGCCATTTGGCTTATCGAGAGTCCAACCTATCTATCTAAGTGTACCTCAGTCTATCTTAGGTATATGTCGATTTTATTTTTAAATATATTAACACTACTAGCACCTACACAATCACCTGATAATATGTTCCATTCGTTTACTGTTCTTTGTGAAAATGAAAATTTTCTAATATCTAGTCTACACTGCTTCTTTGCTAATGTAACTCCATGTCCTCTAGTCCTTCTCTCTTCCTTGACTGTGAAAAAAATATTTCTGTCAATATTTTCATATCCATTCAATATTTTAAACACCTCAATCTGATCTCCTCTCAATCTTCTGATTTCTAGTGCTGTTAAACCACATTCGTTTAGACGCATTTCATAACTAATATTCCTGAGTTTTGGTATCATTTTGGTTGCTCTTCTTTGTACTCTTTCTAGCATATCAATATCCTTCTTGCGATATGGCCTCCATGCTTGTATACAATATTCTAAATGAGGCCTAACTATTGTTTTATACCACGGTATTATTATATCTTTTTCTTTGTACACTATATTTCGCCTAATTAATCCAAGAATTTGGTTTCCCTTCACTGCTGCAATTCCACCCTGCTCTGATACCTTCATGTCAGCACTAGTAGTTAATCCTAAGTCCTTTTCTTTTAAGGTAGTATTTATTGCAGTACCACCCATTGTATATTGGAGGCACTTACACTTTCCAAAATTAAACAGCATTTGCCACTTCTCAGACTATTCTGTCAACTTATTAAGATCATCTTGTAAATGCTGTCTACTGCATCACTTTTAATTTTCCTAAACACTTTTGTGTCGTCCGCAAACTTCAACACCTTGCTTGTTATGTCATCATCCAAATCATTGATATATATTAAGAATAAAATAGGTCCCAGTATTGATCCCAGCGGTACTCCACTCAAAAACCGATTTCCAGTTTGAAAACTCCCCATCAACTACTACTCTTTGTCTTCTATCAATAAGCCATTTTTCTATCCAGTTAATCATGCCATTTCCTATGCCATGGGCCTTTAGTTTAAGTAGTAATCTTTGATGTGGCACTTTGTCAAAGGCTTGTTTTAATCTAAGTAGATTATATCTACTGGTGATCTCTCATCTACCCACTTTGTGACATCTTCCAAAAAACATAACATATTTGTTAAACATTACCTCACTTTTAAAAACCCATGTTGAGATGGGTTTATCAATTTATTTTTAACAAGAAAATCAACCAAATGATCTTTAATTAGTCTTTCTAATAGTTTGCAAATCACCGATGTTAAACTCACTGGTCTATAGTTCTCTGACTTGTTTCTCGAACCTTTTTTAAATAATGGTGTAATGTTTGCTTCTTTCCATTCTAACGGAACGATTCCCTCATCTAATGACAAATTGAACACTGTTGCAAGCGGTATGCTGATTTGTTCTACAATTTCCAATAGTAATTTGGGAGGAATCCCATCCACTCCAGGTGATTTATTATCCTCTCCCTTCGAACTTAGTCTCAAGTACTGGTAATATACTAATATCTTCCCTGGTAAACACAATGAACTAAAGTACTCATTTAGGTTTTCTGCCATTAAGAACCCCTTTGTTATTATGTTTCCATCGCTACCTTCTAGAGGACCGACCTTATCCTGAACTTTCTGTTTACTTCGAACATACGCATAAAAACTCTTGCTGTCATGTTTTATATTAAAAGCTATTTTTTTTTTCATA
>JAODUO010000506.1:7500-152500 GCA_025642075.2 Ridgeia piscesae
TACACTAACAACATGTTCGACTTAGTTCACATGCTGGATACTCTATTACATGCATTATGCGTTGCACACCATGCTGGACACTATATTACATTTATTATGTGTTGCACACCATGCTAGACACTCTATTACATTTATTGTGTGTTGCACACAATGCTGGACACTCTATTACATTTATTGTGTGTTGCACACAATGCTGGACACTCTATTACATTTATTGTGTGTTGCACACAATGCTGGACACTATATTACATTTATTATGTGTTGCACACCATGCTAGACACTCTATTACATTTATTGTGTGTTGCACACCATGCTGGACATTCTATTACATTTATTGTGTGTTGCACACCATGCTGGACACTCTATTACATTTATTGTGTGTTGCACACCATGCCTGACACTATATTATATTTATTATGTGTTGCACACCATGCTAGACACTCTATTACATTTATTGTGTGTTGCACACAATGCTGGACATTCTATTACATTTATTGTGTGTTGCACACCATGCTGGACACTCTATTACATTTATTGTGTGTTGCATACCATGTTGGACACTATATTATATTTATTATGTGTTGCACACCATGCTAGACACTCTGTTACATTTATTGTGTGTTGCACACCATGCTGGACATTCTATTACATTTATTGTGTGTTGCACACCATGCTGGACACTATATTACATTTATTATGTGTTGCACACCATGCTGGACAGCCTATTACATTGATTATGTGTTGCACACCATGCTGGACACTCTAGTACATTTATTATGTGTTGCACACCATGCTGGACACTCTATTACATTTATTGTGTGTTGCACACCATGCTGGACACTATATTACATTTATTGTGTGTTGCACACCATGCTGGACAGTCTATTACATTGATTATGTGTTGCACACCATGCTGGACACTCTAGTACATTTATTATGTGTTGCACACCATGCTGGACACTCTATTACATTTATTGTGTGTTGCACACAATGCTAAACACTATATTACATGTATTATGTGTTGCACACCATACTGGACACTCTATTGCATTTATTATGTGTTGCACACCATGCTGAACACTCTATTACATGTATTATGTGTTGCACACCATGCTGGACACTCTATGACATGCATTATGTGTTGCACACCATGCTGGACAGTCTATTACATTGATTATGTGTTGCACACCATGCTGGACACTCTATTACATTTATTGTGTGTTGCACACCATGCTGGACACTCTATTACATTTATTATATGTTGCTCACCATGCTGGACACTCTATTACATTTATTATGTGTTGCACACCATGCTGGACACTCTATTACATTTATTATGTGTTGCACACCATGCTGGACACTCTATTACATTGATTATGTGTGCATACGTGAACGTACTAATTTGATATTACCAACTCTTCGTTTTGATACATCACTGTTAGAGGGGTGAGTTCATCGCCGACAACTTTGGAAGCTATTTTCACCATTCAGTCAAGCCTGGTCCTGTGGCACAGGCTGATGCCGCCGAACCATACACATTACTGAGAATGCAAGCATACTCTCAATGGCAGAACGATAGAACGGAAGAAGAATCTCCCTCGTCAGTCCGAACTTCTTTAGTTTGCGCAGGAAGTATGACCAATTAATTAACAAACCAAAAATTGACACTTGTCTATACTTATCAGCATTCGTCATTCTCGCAGTTGACAATAAGCATGCGAGACATGCATACTTTTTGATGACTACAGCACAAGTTCTCTGTACAATCGCATAAGGCAACACAGAACGGCTGTCCATATCATCTGACCGAGGCTATTAGTTTGAATATTACACATTCATCAAGAATCTAAAGTAATTCCTGAATTATAAGGAAAGAAAGGTGAAGCTCAGTTTGTACCTTGAACAATAGCTGTCCAGTTTTGCCAGATACCCATTATATCACACATTTATACATAGAAAGCGTCTTCTCGGCCAATTTACCTATAATGCGAATTCCTAGTACACACTGAACAGGAAGGAGCTGAGCATTGATGACACTGCAAACAGTAGCACCGAGTGGTACATGGTCATCATTACACACATTTACTGTAGTATTTATATTGGCGTTGCGCAGAGTTCCAGGGTTGAGCGTCATCATCATGGACAGAGAAGCTAAGCAACACCATGTCAAATGCAAGCCTACACACGTTGGTATGTGTCCTGATAAGCAACAACCCGACCAAGGTTTCATGTGCTTACGAACGGAGACATCGCTGGACAGATAAAAGGAAAAAACTGTATAACTCAAAGCCTACCCGACGATGAGATTTAGCGCCCATGGTGGCCTTGTGGTTGAAGCATATCCGGCTGACCAGGTGCAACCTAACTGTGAGCTGTTCCTCTGTCAACTTTATAGTCGAACCGTATTGTTGTGAGATTGATACAAGTATGGAGGTACATGTTCAAACAACTAAAGCCAAAACAGGTATTAAAGGAACTTTTTGTCCCTCCTTGTGCCACCATACAGCACATATTGCGTTCACACTACCAAGCAGGGCCCAGGAGACACTCACATAACCCACTAAGCTGGATCTAGTGTATATAAGGTGGAATGATGATGATGATGATGATGACGTTCGTTCGTGTACGTTCCCACCTTATCAAATGTGCCACAAGTATCAAGATAGTTGTGAAATTGGAGTACAGCTGCAGTATGAGCAAGTGTAGTATTAAATGTTCATGTAAGGCACTCAACTTTATATGTACCGAATTATACAAATGTGAAGAAGGTGAATGGAAATGCACCAACCTTCTGCAGAAGGAGGTAGAGATATGTTGACTGAAGTGTATTTCCATACACGAATCATACTGGGATTGAGCTACTTCAATTGAAATATCCACATGTTTTATTTTATTTACTCACATTAATTAAGAATGGCAAGACATCTGCCATTACCCATCGTGGTGTAAGTAAGGCAAAAACATACCAGTCAATAAAATGCATTTTCACAAATTCGCGTTTTAAGGTAATAAAATGAGATGGACAATATTATGTACAGTTACTATGAGTTTCAAGTAATATAATGTTTATCAGTAGCTTGATTGTGCAGTTTGGATCAGATTCGTATAACCATAAATAAATAAACATGAAATAAGTTAAGTTTAATAATTTTATGTTGGAACTGCAAATGTGAAATTAATACATATGTTGGCATACATGTTAAGGTTATAGCAGCACATATAATAAATTATGACTGTTGTCTTCATTTTTTTCGATTAGCTATTTGGTCATATCTTTTTCACAAATGAAGATATTAAACATCTATTGGTATTGCTTGTTATCTTTAAAACATTTCCAATGATGTTAAATATGATAAGACGTTTCGTTTAATCATAAATTGCCACCTCCTTCCAACGATACAATTCTATACATATTTATGCTTACATGTTATGGCCATTTGATAAAACCTGCAAATATTTATTTTCCATTTGCGTTATCAATTGTTTCATTGGACATCTTGTACCTCAAAACACATCAAACGACCTGTACTTCAAGTTTCTAACTCGTATATTGCCAACGATGTTGCGATTAGTTGATTTGTGATGACTGGTGGCGGCCATCTTGGATTTTGTTTCACCAAAGTAATGATTTCACTAGATTCCTCATAGGTCTACTTCAAAACATATACAACGAGTTTAGGTTTCTATGCCTTTAATTGCCAAATTTATTGCGATTATTCGATTTTTTTGTGATCGGTGGCGCCCACCTTGTTTTTCGATCACCAGTAGAAAAAGAACCGTAACAAATGTTGTATTTATAAGTGAACAATCACCGTTATTAAAATATATATGTAAAAGATACAGACCCACAGTTGCTACATAACTCCCTATATACATCAGGCAGAACTGGTACCTGTGTAAAGGGGTGACGATTTTCAAAGGCCTACAATTTAAAAAAAAAAAAGTATGCAGAATGTTCAGACATCCAGCGATACAGCTGTAGAAGGCACATGTAACTTTACCATGATAGAATCCCACATACAGCCTTTTATTTTTGTTTAAATATTGATCCCCAACAAGATATCCAACCCCAGACACATTTTGAAAAAAACGCTAACTCTACGAACCATCCGCGCAGGCCCGCAAGATCAAGTGCAACATTTCAGTACGATACGTGCAAAACTGATGGGGATATGTGTCCATGCACAGCACAGAGTTAGGCCCTATTCATATCTATGATCCACAGACAAAATGGAGATGCACCATTGGATACATTTTGAAGCTCCACTTTATTGGTGCAATAAGGTTTTCTTGCGCTCAAACATTGTGGCACAATCAATGCGTTATCTGCCCACAATAGAGATGTTTACACCCTTGGCGTTGCAACAGGCCTTGTTACCGTACCCTGTTCATGAACTTCAACTCATCGAAACCCGATCTGCCGAAGTAGGCGATTATGTAAGTTTTACTTATATCACAAATGTGATATAAATACATATTTTGGGATAAGTGTCATTGTATCATACACAATTATGACTGTTATTGCTTCATTTCTTTTTCGATTAGTTAATTGATCATACTTCCTGCGTATAAATTAAACTAAAGAAGTTCGGAATGACGAGGGAGATTCTTCTTCCGTTATCTCGTTCTGCTATTGAGAGTATGCTTGCATTCTCAATAATGTGTATGGTTCGGCGGCATCAGCCATTGCCAAAGGACCAGGCTTGACTGAGTGATGAAAATAGCTTTCAATGTTGTCGGCAATGAACTCACCCCTCTAACAGTGATAGATCAAAACGAAGAGCTGGCAATATCAAATTATTACCTTCAGGCAAGCGTTTTAGAAGCATCAGCTTTAGAAAGTTTTTACCCCGTGCCGCAGCAGCCTTATCAGGAATGAAATACAACATATAGCGGTAAACACCTTGGAATGTACCCACGAGTCACCGGACCACAACTTCGGCAACACGCGACCACGTGCTATAGGAACTGTCATTTCCATTATTGCTAACTAATTGGTTCGGGTGACATAAGTTAATCCGCGACTTATATTATTTGTGGCCTGGATTCAGTAGCCGGGGAGTCAAGGGGGGCATATCCCCCCTATCCCGGAAAATTAAGAGCGTAGGGAACTGAGGAACAATAATTGGCTGCCTGATTCATCGAGTGATTAAGTACAGAGGACACCGGGATGCCTGCGTAGGACTTCCCTTCCCGGTTTTACCCTTTGGCAAATCAGTTTGTCGTATTTCAAATTGGATCAAGTTACCCAAAGTGGAAGAATCCTCTACTTCTATCATACGTATGCGATAAGCAAGCAGCTGGCTGTAGATCAACAGGTGACAGGGCAACAAAACATCATCATTCTCAATGTGTGTCATGGCTAATGGCTATTAATATAAGGATGTACAATAATTGTTGCGCGGTCTAATGTCAAATTGCACATTGAAACCAAAGTAGCTTATCCATTCGATTTTCCATTGGGTAGTTGGAATGTCTTATCGTGAATTTAATGAACACCAACATTACACGTTATTAAGTTAGTGGTTGAATGTCAGCAAACCACTATCCATGTTAAGACACGCGTGCGAATGTTTAATACCTGTTTCATCAGAGTAAGTCGCTAAGTGCTGGCATTTGTTATGTTCCTTGTCGGTTTGGGAGGTGTAGCATGATGAATATAGTGATCGGCTCTAGATGGATATTAGGCCTACAATTATAGGGTCTAAGGGTTTTTGTCTCAGTAATATTGTGTCGTTTTAATCTTAGTCTCTTACGTTGGCAACTTGTGTGAATCTTTTTGTTGAACTGGCAATTATTATAGTCAGAAAGCGTGATTGCCATAACGTTATTCATTTTAAAGGGATACTTTGGGATTCGAAAAGGATTCTTTCGTCTCCCCAATTATAATGAAATGGGATTCTTTCAGAAGAATAAACGCTTTGTAATGTGCATAATCCTATTAATATAATGAAATGATGTCGTAGGGTTACATGAAATATTAATATTAATAAAACAATTAGTACATTACAAAGAGTTTATATTATTAAAAAAATCCTTTTCAATATAATTTTGGACAAGAAAAATCCCTTTCGTGTCCCAAAGAATCCCTTTAAGCGAGTTTTAATATACGGAATACAAAATTCTGGTTACACCACAGACTGGACATTATATTATTATATATATATATATTATATATATATATATATATATATATATATATATATATATATATCTTTTGAACATTAACACAGTGTGTGGCGTAGCCAGATCCTGTGTTAATAACTAAACAAATGTTATCAGTTCTGCACGAGTGATCTCTGAACGGGTTGTGTTCATGGAGCTGCGACACCACACCACAACATACCAAACAGACACCACAAACACACCAAACACACCACGTGCACGCGCACGTGCACGCGCACGTGCACGCGCACGTGCACGCGCACGCGCACGCGCACGCGCACGCGCACGCGCACGCGCACGCGCACGCGCACGCGCACGCGCACGCGCACGCGCACGCGCACGCGCACGCGCACGCGCACGCGCACGCGCACGCGCACGCGCACGCGCACGCGCACGCGCACGCGCACGCGCACGCGCACGCGCACGCACACCACATACATCCCCACGTGGATGAAGTACCCACAAAAACACCCGGACAAAAAAGCCCATCCGGACAAAACCCCATATGCATATATCCAACCAGCACATATCCTGTTAGGATCGTTCAAATCATGTAAAAAGTGATTATAGCATTTCTCTAAAATTATTAGTATGTCGACGTATATTCACTGAAAACATCACTAAGCGGACGTGCATGCACATCTATATACGTCTAGACCTACACTGGGGAAAAACGGCGACTACCGCGTTTATTTCCAGACTTGCTCTGGAAATAACGCTGATATTTTCGCTTATTTCCTAAATTAGTCTGCATGTAAATCCTTTCTTAATATTCGGCTAAGACCGTCCAAATCACGCAGATAATGATTTAGGTGTGTCGCATTAGTACGCCGACGTATATTCACTACTAACACTAAGCGGACATGCATGCATGTACATATCCGCACAGAGCTGCTCTGGAAATAACACTTATATTTTCGCTTATTTCTAGAGTTTATCTGCAAGTAAATATTTTCTTAATTTCTCAGCCAAGACCTCCCAAATCACGTAGGAAATGACTCAACAGCGCCGAATGTATTTGAAATCATTAGTTTGTCCACGTATTTTCACTGACAATATCCAAAAGGAGACATCCGTGCACTTCCATATCCGAAAAATACGGACACAGGCACATCTGCTGGAGTGAAGAATAACAATAACAGCAGTAATAATAATACAATGCATCTGTATAGCGTCCGAATCAAGAGCATTGCTCTCAAGCGCATTACCTGCATGTATAAATAATTTTTTATAGTGATGATTACTTGGATGATATATATATATATATATATATATATATATATATATATATATATATATATATATATATATATATATATATATATATATATATATAAATGAACTAAAACATTCATTGCATTGTTTATTCCAGTGACAGAGCTGACAGGTCTTCCCGTTGCCCCAACAGATATAGTGCTCTTGTATTTAAACTGTTAAGATAAACACCAATAGTTTACAATAATCGTATTAGGTTAACGGATACACGAAAGTATTGTGTAAATGTCCAATAATTAAATTATTCACCCACACTGAACACAGAACTTTGAAGTTCTCCAAAAACTTTCATCGCCGTCGTCTATTGCCAGTGCGTATTCAAATAGTTAGCTTAATAAAATGTCAGTGATCAGTTGCAAAGGTATTTTACATTGTTAGATGGATTAATTCTATTTACCGATTTCATAGTCTCTGCATACGGTAGCTATTATTGGATTGTCAGGCTTAGTAGGTCCCTAAACATAACCTTAACGTTTACAAAAAGTTAATTTATTTATCGTAATATTTGCTTAGTTATTTTCCCACCCATGTGACTGCCACTTCAAAGTTTTTTTCACCTTATCTCGGTAAAAGATTGATTGATTGAATGCTTGATTGATTGGTTGATTGATTGGTTGGTTGATTGATTGATTGATTGATTGATTGATTGATTGATTGATTGATTGATTGATTGATTGATTGATTGATTGATTAAGTCGGTGAGTGAGTGAGTGAGTGAGTGAGTGAGTGAGTGAGTGAGAGAGAGAGAGAGAGAGAGAAAGGGGGAGAGAGAGGGAGAGAGGGAGAGAGGGGGGGGAAGGGAGAGAGAAAGGGAAAGAGAAAGCGAGAGACAGACAGGCAGGATAGGGAAAGTGTTCATTATGGGGGTAGAAGATGCGGAGGAGGTAGTGATGGGTGAAATAAGATGGGGAAAGTGGTGGTTATGGGGTATAGAAGATGGGAGGAGGTACTGATAGGTGATATAAGATGGGCAAAGTGGTTGTTATGGGGTATAGAAGATGGGGAGGAGGTGGTGATGGGTGATATAACATGGGGAAAGTTGTTGTTATGGGGTATAGAAGATGGGGAGGAGGTAGTGATGGGTGATATATGATGAGGAAAGTGGTGGGTATGGGGTATAGAAGATGGGAGGAGGTAGTGATGGGTGATATAAGATGGGGAAAGTGGTTGTTATGGGGCATAGAAGATGGGGAGGAGATATGGGGATATAAGATGGGGAAAGTGGTGGTTATGGGGTATAGAAGATGGGGAGGAGGTAGTGATGGGTGATATAAGATGGGGAAAGTGGTGGTTATGAGGTATAGAAGATGGGGAGGAGGTGGTGATGGATGACATAAGATGGGGAAAGTGGTTGTTATGGGATATAGAAGATGGGAGGAGGTAGTGATGGGTGATATATGATGGGGAAAGTGGTGGTTATGGGGTATAGAAGATGGGGAGGAGGTGGTGATGGATGATATAAGATGGGGAAAATGGTGGTTATGGGGTATAGAAGATGGGGAGGAGGTAGTGATTGGTGATATAAGATGGTGAAAGTGGTGGTTATAGGGTATAGAAGATGGGGAGGAGGTAGTGATGGGTGATATAAGATGGTGAAAGTGGTGGTTATAGGGTATAGAAGAAGGGGAGGAGGTAGTGATGGGTGATATAAGATGGTGAAAGTGGTGGTTATGGGGTATAGAAGATGGGGAGGAGGTAGTGCTGGGTGATATAAGATGGTGAAAGTGGTGGTTATAGGGTATAGAAGATGGGGAGGAGGTAGTGATGGGTGATATAAGATGGTGAAAGTGGTGGTTATAGGGTATAGAAGATGGGGAGGAGGTAGTGATGGGTGATATAAGATGGGGAAAGTGGTGGTTATGGGGTATAGAAGATGGGGAGGAGGTAGTGCTGGGTGATATAAGATGGGGAAAGTGGTGGTTATAGGGTATAGAAGATGGGGAGGAGGTAGTGCTGGGTGATATAAGATGGTGAAAGTGGTGGTTATGGGGTATAGAAGATGGGGAGGAGGTAGTGATGGGTGATATAAGATGGTGAAAGTGGTGGTTATAGGGTATAGAAGATGGGGAGGAGGTAGTGCTGGGTGATATAAGATGGGGAAAGTGGTGGTTATGGGGTATAGAAGATGGGGAGGAGGTAGTGATGGGTGATATAAGATGGGGAAAGTGGTGGTTATGGGGTATAGAAGATGGGGAGGAGTAGTGATGGGTGATATAAGATGGTGAAAGTGGTGGTTATAGGGTATAGAAGATGGGGAGGAGGTAGTGCTGGGTGATATAAGATGGGGAAAGTGGTGGTTATAGGGTATAGAAGATGGGGAGGAGGTAGTGCTGGGTGATATAAGATGGTGAAAGTGGTGGTTATAGGGTATAGAAGATGGGGAGGAGGTAGTGCTGGGTGATATAAGATGGGGAAAGTGGTGGTTATGTGGGTAGAAGATGGGGAGGAGGTAGTGATGGGTGATATAAGATGGGAAAGTGGTGGTTATGTGGGTAGAAGATGGGGAGGAGGTAGTGATGGGTGATATAAGATGGGGAAAGTGGTGGTTATGGGAGAAGATGGGAGGTGGTAGTGATGGGTGATATAAGATGGGGAAAGTGGTGGTTATGGGTATAGAAGATGGAGGAGGTAGTGAGGGTGATATAAGATGGGGAAAGTGGTGTTATGTGGGTAGAAGATGGGGAGGAGGTAGTGATGGGTGATATAAGATGGGAAAGTGGTGGTTATGGGGTATAGAAGATGGGGAGGAGGTAGTGATGGGTGATATAAGATGGGGAAAGTGGTGGTTATGGGGTATAGAAGATGGGGAGGAGGTAGTGATGGGTGATATAAGATGGGGAAAGTGGTGGTTATGGGGTATAGAAGAGGGGAGGAGGTAGTGATGGGTGATATAAGATGGGGAAAGTGGTGGTTATGGGGTATTGAAGATGGGAGGAGGTAGTGATGGGTGATATAAGATGGGGAAAGTGGTGGTTATGGGGTATAGAAGAGGGGAGGAGGTAGTGATGGGTGATATAAGATGGGGAAAGTGGTGGTTATGGGGATTAAGATGGAGAAGTGTGGTTATGGGGAGAAGAAGGAGGAGGTAGTGATGGGTGATATAAGATGGGGAAAGTGGTGGTTATGGGTATAGAAGATGGGAGGAGGTAGTGATGGGTGATATAAGAGGGGAAAGTGGTGGTTATGGGGATGAAGAGGGAGGAGTAGTGATGGGTGAAAATGGGGAAATGGTGGTTATGGGTATAGAGTGGGAGGAGGTAGTGATGGGTGATAGATGGAGAGAAAGTGGTGGTTATGGGTGAAGATGGAGGAGTAGTGATGGGTGATAAGAAGGGAGAAGTAGGGGAGAAGAGAAGGAGATGATTGATAAGATGGGAAAGTGGTGGATTATGGGGGTAGAAGATGGGAGGAGGTAGTGATGGGTGAAATAAGATGGGGAAAGTGGTGGTTATGGGGTATAGAAGATGGGAGGAGGTACTGATAGGTGATATAAGATGGGCAAAGTGGTTGTTATGGGGTATAGAAGATGGGGAGGAGGTGGTGATGGGTGATATAACATGGGGAAAGTTGTTGTTATGGGGTATAGAAGATGGGGAGGAGGTAGTGATGGGTGATATATGATGAGGAAAGTGGTGGTTATGGGGTATAGAAGATGGGAGGAGGTAGTGATGGGTGATATAAGATGGGGAAAGTGGTTGTTATGGGGCATAGAAGATGGGGAGGAGATATGGGGATATAAGATGGGGAAAGTGGTGGTTATGGGGTATAGAAGATGGGGAGGAGGTAGTGATGGGTGATATAAGATGGGGAAAGTGGTGGTTATGAGGTATAGAAGATGGGGAGGAGGTGGTGATGGATGACATAAGATGGGGAAAGTGGTTGTTATGGGATATAGAAGATGGGAGGAGGTAGTGATGGGTGATATATGATGGGGAAAGTGGTGGTTATGGGGTATAGAAGATGGGGAGGAGGTGGTGATGGATGATATAAGATGGGGAAAATGGTGGTTATGGGGTATAGAAGATGGGGAGGAGGTAGTGCTGGATGATATAAGATTTGGAAAGTGGTGGTTATGGGGTATAGAAGATGGGGAGGAGGTGGTGATGGATGATATAAGATGGGGAAAGTGGTGGTTATGGGGTATAGAAGATGGGAGGAGGTAGTGCTGGATGATATAAGATTTGGAAAGTGGTGGTTATGGGGGTAGAAGATGAGGAGGAGGTAGTGATGGGTGATATAAGATGGGGAAATTGGTGGTTATGGGGGTAGAAGAAGGGGAGGAGGTAGTGATGGATGACATAAGATGGTGAAAGTGGTGGTTGTAGGGTATAGAAGATGGGGAGGAGGTAGTGATGGGTGATATAAGATGGGGAAGTGGTGGTTATGGGGTATAGAAGAAGGGGAGGAGGTAGTGATGGGTGATATATGATGGGGAAAGTGGTGGTTATGGGGTATAGAAGATGGGGAGGAGGTAGTGATGGGTGATATAAGATGGTGAAAGTGGTGGTTATAGGGTATAGAAGATGGGGAGGAGGTAGTGATGGGTGATATAAGAAGGGGAAAGTGGTGGTTATGGGGTATAGAAGATGGGAGGAGGTAGTGATGGGTGATATAAGAAGGGGAAAGTGGTGGTTATAGGGTATAGAAGATGGGGAGGAGGTAGTGATGGGTGATATAAGATGGTGAAAGTGGTGGTTATAGGGTATAGAAGATGGGAGGAGGTAGTGATGGGTGATATAAGAAGGGGAAAGTGGTGGTTATGGGGTATAGAAGAAGGGGAGGAGGTAGTGATGGGTGATATAAGATGGGGAAAGTGGTGGTTATGGGGTATAGAAGATGGGAGGAGGTAGTGATGGGTGATATAAGATGGGGAAAGTGGTGGTTATGGGGTATAGAAGATGGGGAGGAGGTAGTGATGGGTGATATAAGATGGGGAAAGTGGTGGTTATGGGGTTTTGAAGATGGGAGGAGGTAGTGATGGGTGATATAAGAAGGGGAAAGTGGTGGTTATGGGGAATAGAAGAAGGGGAGGAGGTAGTGATGGGTGATATAAGATGGGGAAAGTGGTGGTTATGGGGTATAGAAGATGGGGAGGAGGTAGTGATGGGTGATATAAGATGGGGAAAGTGGTGGTTATGGGGTATTGAAGATGGAGGAGGTAGTATTGGGTGATATAAGAAGGGGAAAGTGGTGGTTATGGGGTATAGAAGAGGGGAGGAGGTAGTGATGGGTGATATAAGATGGGGAAAGTGGTGGTTATGGGGTATAGAAGATGGGGAGGAGGTAGTGATGGGTGATATAAGATGGGGAAAGTGGTGGTTATGGGTATAGAAGATGGGGAGGAGGTAGTGATGGGTGATATAAGATGGTGAAAGTGGTGGTTATGGGGTATAGAAGATGGGGAGGAGGTAGTGATGGGTGATATAAGATGGGGAAAGTGGTGGTTATGGGGTATAGAAGAGGGGAGGAGGTAGTGATGGGTGATATAAGATGGTGAAAGTGGTGGTTATGGGGTATAGAAGATGGGGAGGAGGTAGTGATGGGTGATATAAGATGGTGAAAGTGGTGGTTATAGGGTATAGAAGATGGGGAGGAGGTAGTGTGGGTGATATAAGATGGTGAAAGTGGTGGTTATAGGGTAGAAGATGGGGAGGAGGTAGTGATGGGTGATATAAGATGGGGAAAGTGGTGGTTATGGGGTATAGAAGATGGGGAGGAGGTAGTGATGGGTGATATAAGATGGGGAAAGTGGTGGTTATGGGGATAGAAGATGGGGAGGAGGTAGTGATGGGTGATATAAGATGGGGAAAGTGGTGGTTATGGGGTATAGAAGATGGGGAGGAGGTAGTGATGGGTGATATAAGATGGGGAAAGTGGTGGTTATAGGGTATAGAAGATGGGAGGAGGTAGTGCTGGGTGATATAAGATGGGGAAAGTGGTGGTTATGGGGTATAGAAGATGGGGAGGAGGTAGTGATGGGTGATATAAGATGGGGAAAGTGGTGGTTATGGGGTATAGAAGATGGGGAGGAGGTAGTGATGGGTGATATAAGATGGTGAAAGTGGTGGTTATAGGGTATAGAAGATGGGGAGGAGGTAGTGCTGGGTGATATAAGATGGGGAAAGTGGTGGTTATAGGGTATAGAAGATGGGGAGGAGGTAGTGCTGGGTGATATAAGATGGTGAAAGTGGTGGTTATAGGGTATAGAAGATGGGGAGGAGGTAGTGCTGGGTGATATAAGATGGGGAAAGTGGTGGTTATGTGGGTAGAAGATGGGGAGGAGGTAGTGATGGGTGATATAAGATGGGGAAAGTGGTGGTTATGTGGGTAGAAGATGGGGAGGAGGTAGTGATGGGTGATATAAGATGGGGAAAGTGGTGGTTATGTGGGCAGAAGATGGCGAGGTGGTAGTGATGGGTGATATAAGATGGGGAAAGTGGTGGTTATGGGTTATAGAAGATGGCAGGAGGTAGTGAGGGGTGATATAAGATGGGGAAAGTGGTGTTTATGTGGGTAGAAGATGGGGAGGAGGTAGTGATGGGTGATATAAGATGGGGAAAGTGGTGGTTATGGGGTAGAAGATGGGGAGGAGGTAGTGATGGGTGATATAAGATGGGGAAAGTGGTGGTTATGGGGTATAGAAGATGGGAGGAGGTAGTGATGGGTGATATAAGATGGGGAAAGTGGTGGTTATGGGTATAGAAGAGGGAGGAGGTAGTGAGGGTGATATAAGATGGGGAAAGTGGTGGTTATGGGTATTGAAGATGGGAGGAGGTAGTGATGGGTGATATAAGATGGGGAAAGTGGTGGTTATGGGGTATAGAAGAAGGGGAGGAGGTAGTGATGGGTGATATAAGATGGGGAAAGTGGTGGTTATGGGGTATTGAAGATGGGAGGAGGTAGTGATGGGTGATATAAGAAGGGGAGAAGAAGGGGAGGAGGTAGTGATTGGTGATATAAGATGGGGAAAGTGGTGGTTATGGGGTATAGAAGATGGGAGGAGGTAGTGATGGGTGATATAAGAAGGGGAAAGTGGTGGTTATGGGGTATAGAAGAAGGGGAGGAGATAGTGATGGGTGATATAAGATGGGGAAAGTGGTGGTTATGGGGTATAGAAGATGGGGAGGAGGTAGTGATGGGTGATATAAGATGGGGAAAGTGGTGGTTATGGGGTATTGAAGATGGAAGGAGGTAGTATTGGGTGATATAAGAAGGGGAAAGTGGTGGTTATGGGGTATAGAAGAAGGGGAGGAGGTAGTGATGGGTGATATAAGATGGGGAAAGTGGTGGTTATGGGGTAGAAGATGGGGAGGAGGTAGTGATGGGTGATATAAGATGGGGAAAGTGGTGGTTATGGGGTATAGAAGAAGGGTGGAGGTAGTGATGGGTGATATATGATGGGGAAAGTGGTGGTTATGGGGTATAGAAGATGGGGAGGAGGTAGTGATGGGTGATATAAGATGGGGAAAGTGGTGGTTATGTGGGTAGAAGATGGAGAGGAGGTAGTGATGGGTGATATAAGATGGGGAAAGTGGTGGTTATGGGGTATAGAAGATGGGGAGGAGGTAGTGATGGGTGATATAAGAGGGGAAAGTGGTGGTTATGGGGTATAGAAGAGGGAGGAGGTAGTGATGGGTGATATAAGATGGGGAAAGTGGTGGTTATGTGGGTAGAAGATGGGGAGGAGGTAGTGATGGGTGATATAAGATGGGGAAAGTGGTGGTTATGGGGTATTGAAGATGGAAGGAGGTAGTATTGGGTGATATAAGAAGGGGAAAGTGGTGGTTATGGGTATAGAAGAAGGGGAGGAGGTAGTGATGGGTGATATAAGATGGGGAAAGTGGTGGTTATGTGGGTAGAAGATGGGGAGGAGGTAGTGATGGGTGATATAAGATGGGGAAAGTGGTGGTTATGGGGTATGAAGATGGGGAGGAGGTAGTGCTGGGTGATATAAGATGGGGAAAGTGGTGGTTATGGGGTATAGAAGATGGGGAGGAGGTAGTGATGGGTGATATAAGATGGGGAAAGTGGTGGTTATAGTATAGAAGATGGGAGGAGGTAGTGATGGGTGATATAAGATGGGGAAAGTGGTGGTTATAGGGTATAGAAGATGGGAGGAGGTAGTGATGGGTGATATAAGATGGGGAAAGTGGTGGTTATGGGGTATAGAAGATGGGGAGGAGGTAGTGATGGGTGATATAAGATGGGGAAAGTGGTGGTTATAGGGTATAGAAGATGGGGAGGAGGTAGTGATGGGTGATATAAGATGGGGAAAGTGGTGGTTATGGGGTATAGAAGATGGGAGGAGGTAGTGATGGGTGATATAAGATGGGGAAAGTGGTGGTTATGGGGTATAGAAGATGGGAGGAGGTAGTGATGGGTGATATAAGATGGGGAAAGTGGTGGTTATGGGGTATAGAAGAAGGGGAGGAGGTAGTGATGGGTGATATAAGATGGGGAAAGTGGTGGTTATGGGTATAGAAGATGGGAGGAGGTAGTGATGGGTGATATAAGATGGGGAAAGTGGTGGTTATGGGGTATAGAAGATGGGGAGGAGGTAGTGATGGGTGATATAAGATGGTGAAAGTGGTGGTTATAGGGTATAGAAGATGGGGAGGAGGTAGTGATGGGTGATATAAGATGGGGAAAGTGGTGGTTATGTGGGTAGAAGATGGGGAGGAGGTAGTGATGGGTGATATAAGATGGGGAAAGTGGTGGTTATGTGGGTAGAAGATGGGAGGAGGTAGTGATGGGTGATATAAAATGGGGAAAGTGGTGGTTATGGGGTATAGAAGATGGGAGGAGGTAGTGATGGGTGATATAAGATGGGGAAAGTGGTGGTTATGGGGTATAGAAGATGGGGAGGAGGTAGTGATGGGTGATATAAGATGGGGAAAGTGGTGGTTATGGGTATAGAAGATGGCGAGGAGGTAGTGATGGGTGATATAAGATGGGGAAAGTGGTGGTTATGGGGTAGAAGATGGGAGGAGGTAGTGATGGGTGATATAAGATGGGGAAAGTGGTGGTTATGGGGTATAGAAGATGGGAGGAGGTAGTGATGGGTGATATAAGATGGGGAAAGTGGTGGTTATGGGGTATAGAAGATGGGGAGGAGGTAGTGATGGGTGATATAAGATGGAGAAAGTGGTGGTTATGTGGTTAGAAGATGGGAGGAGGTAGTGATGGGTGATATAAGATGGGGAAAGTGGTGGTTATGTGGGTAGAAGATGGGGAGGAGGTAGTGATGGGTGATATAAGATGGGGAAAGTGGTGGTTATGGGGTATAGAAGATGGGGAGGAGGTAGTGATGGGTGATATAAGATGGGGAAAGTGGTGGTTATAGGGTATAGAAGATGGGAGGAGGTAGTGATGGGTGATATAAGATGGGGAAAGTGGTGGTTATAGGGTATAGAAGATGGGAGGAGGTAGTGATGGGTGATATAAGATGGGGAAAGTGGTGGTTATGAGGGTATAGAAGATGGGAGGAGGTAGTGATGGGTGATATAAGATGGGGAAAGTGGTGGTTATTGGGTATAGAAGATGGGAGGATGTAGTGATGGGTGATATAAGATGGGGAAAGTGGTGGTTATGGGGTATAGAAGATGGGGAGGAGGTACTGATGGGTGATATAAGATGGGGAAAGTGGTGGTTATGGGGTATAGAAGATGGAGAGGAGGTAGTGATGGGTGATATAAGATGGGGAAAGTGGTGGTTATGGGGGTAGATGATTGAAGGAGGTAGTGCTGGGTGACATAAGATGGGGAAAGTGGTGGTTATGGGGTATAGAAGATGGGGAGGGGGTAGTGATGGGTGATATAAGATGGGGAAAGTGGTGGTTATGGGGTAGAAGATGGGAGGAGGTAGTGATGGGTGATATAAGATGGGGAAAATGGTTGTTATGTGGGTAGAAGATGGGGAGGTGGTGGTAATGGAGGATAGAAGATGGGCGAGATGGTGATGAGAGGTCGTAGAAGATGGGGAGGTGGTGGTGATGGAGGATAGAAGATGGGCGAGGTGGTGATGAGAGGTCGTAGAAGATGGGGGAGGTGGTGGTGATGGAGGATAGAAGATGGGCGAAGTGGTGATGAGAGGTCGTAGAAGATGGGGGAGGTGGTGGTGATGGAGGATAGAAGATGGGCGAGGTGGTGATGAGAGGTCGTAGAAGATATGGGTGGTGGTGGTGATGGGTCATAGATGGGGAAGTGGTGGTAATGGGGGATATACGATGGGGAGTTGGTGGAAGAGGATAGAAGATGGGGAGGTGTTGATGGGGAAAGAAGATGGATAGGATGTGGTGATGGGGTAAGAAGATGGGAGGAGGTGTTGATGGGGAAAGAAGATGGGTAGGATGTGGTGATGGGGAAAGAAGATGCGGAGGAGGTGGTTGATATATTGGATTTGTTTGCTATACGATGGATGTAGTGTTGGAGATGTATTGGGGCTCAATGTGGAAGAGTGTATAGTATGGCAGTTTTTCGCCGTTCGAATAAAAAATACTGTGACTATAAGCTCACATTGTAAACTTAGGTGGGGGGCCAAACCCGAAGTTCTGAATTTCGACGTCTATGTGAAGTTTGTTACCGACGTCACAAAAAATATGTAACGAAAAATGTGAATTGTGTTGTGAAAATTGTGTATTGCCGAAATGACTGAACTGTTGAAGGCCCAAGTGGCTGTCTAGGATAGTTGCTACAAGTGTTCTGACAAGCGCAGACAAATCAGTCTTGTACAATCTATGTCCATCTTCAACCATAATGCGCCAGGAATAACGTACATACACCATTTTTTTTTACAGAATAAAATGATTAGCATAAAAAGAAGGGAATGCCCACACAGTTGTTTTTCTTTGCGGAGGTGTAGGGTTGGCGGATAAGTGTTGGAGGTGGTGGCGGCCGTTGACGAAGTAGGTGGTGGCCCTAGTGTTGGCATCAACATCAACAAGATATCGGGAGGTAGTAAAGCATATCTTTCTGGCATTTGTGATAGACTTACGTATGAGGGAGTTTGTGGTAATATGGGAGATATGATATTATTTTCTTGGTCTGGTCTTGGAGTAAACCAAGAATATTACAGTTACCCGTCAACTATTATACGGTTAGTACTTCCACGCTAAGTATAAGCAACCCGTCATGCATGTCCCGTTACATTCGTCTCTTGAGTAATTTACACCGCCGTGATTCTCGTCTAGTGTTGACGTTCGGTCATTTTAATTTTTTGAGCACGCATACATATATAAATTAATGTATCGTCAATGTTTAATCGGACTACGTGCCGTTTTATTTGATTTAGTCGTTACAACGAACGGTTTTTATGGAACGCAACAGCCGTGACGACTTTATCATCCGCAACGATGACAGGTTTTGAGCGCGTCCCTTTCACGGCGGCTACTATATTACCCGGCATGCCGCGCGCGCGCGAGAAGCTGGCGGTGTATTTATTGACAAGGTAGCCGCTCCTTCGCCTTCGAGCATTTTCGTCGGCATCCCGGAGAGAAATGACAGCGGCCAGCACGGGTACTCATAGCCGGGGTTCCCGGAAGGGGTCTGCCAGTGACGGGGATGGCCAGGAGCGAGACGAGGAATACGAGGGAGACAACAACTGGTATGTACAGGTGCTGATGAAACCGCTCGAACGAGGCAACTATAGCCTGATGCTCGGCTGGGTCGGCCTCTCAAACCTGACATCACAACAACTCAACCTCCTTTATGGCATCGGATTCGTGTTCACCAGCGCCATCTGCTACCTGCTGATACGCGTCGATCTAGGATATATATTTCGGCGGCTCTGTTCAATTGTCGTGCCGATTTTCAGTATAAACTGTGCATTTTACTGGCTCGCGCTCTACCTGCGAAAGTCGTGGTCAGCGACGAGCATCTACGTTCTATTCAGCGCCTGCTTCGCAGGCGAGTTCTTCGGCCAGTATTTCGTCGTTGACATCGCTCGCGACGGCTTCATCACGAACCCATGTTTGGCATGTGCCGTGCTTGTTGCGGCCAGTGTGGCGAGTGTGTTCTCCAGCCTCGAGACTTCACATAGTGCCGTCATGTTGGCTGTCGTCAGCTTCGTGCGCTTCCTCGCCTGCACGGCACTCGTCGACATACCCGTCAATGTTCGGCCTTTCGTTGCTTACTTGGCCGGCGTCATCGGCGTTATCGCCGCCAAGTACATGGAGACGGTGTTCAAGCCGCCGAGCATCAACAATCTAGTCGCAGCAGACGGAAAGATTCCCGTCATTCGAAGGCGGCGGTCCAGCTCGGCGACAACTCATGGCTTGACGACAACCAACAGAGCTGGCAGACGCACGTCGCTACCTGCACTCATCGAAAAGAACCAGGTAGGCGTGCCAATTCAATCATACACGACACTCTGTGTGACACGTTGTTACAAATTCTAGTTAGAAATTCGGTTAGACTAAGGACAGGCGTAACCAGTAGTCAATATACCACCTAGCCACAACACTCAAGCTGAAGATGACAGTGATGTTAATGTTTCAATATTGAAAAGAATCCCAATATACAGATCCTGGTGTTAATCTGGTTTTGTATTCAGCTGAGGTTTTCTACAGTGTCATGTAGGATGAAATAATGCAACTTTAAACAATTACAATTATTGTCACTGTAGCATTGGTAAACATTATTTAACAAACTCTAATATATGCAGATACACTAACCATGGATGCAGTCAACTGTTTAGTTGCACTTCTTATTTGACAGGCTTTTCCACAAGTTAATGTGTCCCTTGGTGTACTTGTTTAACTTTTACAACACTAAATGTAATTTATCAGACTGTTTGCAGTCAATGACCAAAGGACATATAATATTTTTTTTATATAACAATATTTATAATAGTACAAAACTAATGTATTGCTGTTGTATGTAGTCTTCTCCCAAAATGAGGCTAAGTGGTTTTGTACATGTACAGAACATGGACTTTTTTCACAATTTTCTCCATTTCTAGCTTTTCCTATTTTGCATCATACAATCCTGTGCAGTCTGCCCATGTGCCCCTTTCCATGTGGCCTCGCTGTTTCACTGCCTCTCCTTTCAGTGATAATCAGCTTGTGTTCATCCACATTCCACAACAAGTGGATGAACACAACCTCACCTAGGATCTTGTTAGTGATCTTTACCTTAAGCAGAGCTGTGTCCCCTGAATTCTCCTTGTGACCATCTTAAACCTGACTCTGTCCTTTGAATCCTCCTTGTAGCCACCTAAACTCTACTGTTTCCCTTGAATTCTCCACATACCACTTTAAGCTCCATAGTGTCCCTTAAGTTCTCCATATACCCACCTTAAACTCCCTGTGCCTCTTGACTTACCCTTGCATCTCCTTGTAGCAATCTTAATTTGTGTTACTTTAGTCCTTCTTGTACCCGCCTAAATATCCTGTATTGTTATCTAGTTGATGTAGTACATCATGTCCAGTTAACCCCTTGAGACTCCCAAACTGCACCTGATTGCAGCTCTTTCAAATTTAAGGAAAGTTCCCCCAAAATATCAAACAGTTCCCTATTGATGCACCCATCAGCCTTCCAACTGCATCACTTCAAATTCCTTGTGGCTTCCTAAAATGTACATACTTCTCCACACTAAACAAATCTCCATCATCAACATCACTCTTTTAAAAACTTCCAACTGGCCTCCCTTGAGACTTAAGAAAAACCTCCAATATTGCCTATAAAAATCAGGGTTGGCACATTTCCGGGAAAAACTGGTTTTAGACAGGGCAGTGGGAATAACCTGGTAATTACCGGTAGTTACCAGTAAAAGTGGTATTTACCGGTAAATATGTGGGAATAACTCAATAATTTATATTACCACTGGCTAGTTCCTGTCCAATTAGAATTTAGTTAATATATTCATCTAAAGCTAACAAGTTCACCAGTGACTAGTTCAGGTGTATTCTTGTATTTGTTTAAAACATGAAGTCAACAAGATATTCAAAAGAAAATTTATCATTTAGTAACAAATGTCAGTATCATTCTCACACAGGACAATGCCAAGTACTAGACTAAAGTCTAGTACTGTCAGGTGCCAGTTGATAATCTGTTTAAGGAACAAAAGAAATGTTGGGCTCTGGACATTGGCAGGCTCTACTGTACCCACTCAGCAAACATTAGTTGCCATGTCTTGACATTCAGACTTAGGGAAAAATACAGAATAACTGCCTAAGGGCCTGTAAACATCTGTAGTCATTGTCTTTGTGAGCCCAAATCAGCTTCAGCTTAATATTTGAACTTATAATCTGCTGGGATCCTTTGCTGGGAAGCCATGTATCCCAGAATCAGTAGACCGGAGTAGACAGGCACTTTCTGTCAGATATTTTGTTACTGAACTTGAAGCAGTGGTAACTGGTCAGTTAGCATCATGAGTGGAAGAGGAGGTAGACCGTTTGATAATGTGTGGCAATGTTTTTTGCAAAATTGAAGAAGACGGCTAGATAAAAAAGCCCAATGCGAACAATGTCAGGCTGACATATTGAGGACGCATCTGAGCAAATGTTTGATTAAACAGGTAAATACCCATACCAATTATGCAGACTTGCGATGAAACTACTCATTCTGCCTGCAAGTTCTGCGTTAATAGAGAGAATATTCTCGAACTTCGGCATGCTGCAAACAAAGCTGCGAAACCGGCTAGGACTTGCAAAAACTATAAAACTTGTTTCGTGCTACCGTTCACTTCGTGGCAGCACAGAGCTTTTAGTAACAAAATATTAATATTGTATTTATTAGTATATACCTGAAGTGTTTTGTTTCTTTGAAATCGCATAGTGAATTGGCACACATAGAGGTGAACCTGTAACACTGTCATTGAATATATTTTGGAATGTAATATTTAGTGGTGGTATTGTTGTTTTCAGTCTTACTTACTACAATTATGATTGTTCGAAAACAGCCAGTACTGATGTATAATTACACATGTATCATTATGGTGATGGTACAGTAACTTGTATTGCAAAAAATTGTTCATATTTAATCCCTTTAAGAGTTTTTCTCAGCTAGTCTGGTATTTACCACTATTTGAGCTTTTTCCCAGGGCGGTAATTACCGCCCGGTATTTACCACGGTGGGAAAAACGTGCCAACCCTGATAAAAATGCAAATTTCACGTGTAAACACCACCAGTATACTTATAATATATACCAGTCATGTTGAGAAAAGGAACGTATTTCCTACAAATTGAGTATGAATGATTCATGAACCAGGACTTCCTTTTGGAGTAAACAGATTAACATAATATATGTATTTGGTAATACAAAATTATAATATTATTGGAAAGTGCTGTTTGATGTAAACAAAATGCAGTTGTGTAAATCTTGTTCAGCATAATGATTTAATATCAGTAGTATACCATGGAGTTAAGTCTGTGACTGATCAAGATGGACTATTGAGGTATTAAATAAAACAATATGTCCACAAATCTGGTAATTTAATCCATAAAATAATTTATTTTAATTTGCTAAGTAAAGTTTTTATAGCACACAATCTTTGGAATTTCTTAAATGTCTGACACATTATCATCTGGCATCTGGCTGACTTGTTCATATCAGCCATGTCTTGTCTGTCTTGCTGCAATTACTCATTTGCTGGGTGAAGATTATTCATTCATATAAAATCTCCACCTCATTCTACACAAGACACAGTCAGTCATACAGTTGGACGAACTCAAAGCATTGTGGAGTGAACAGCATCAATTTGTGCTTTAAAATGTCTGTATAAACTTATCATTATAAATTTGCAGACATTTAGAAGCAGAGGACTTGGCTTTCTACCAGCAGAATTTCTAGATATGTGAATAAATAAAGTGATAATTAAATGTTATGTTTCCAACTGTTTATTGTCAGAGTGTTCCTTATTCTGTGATTGCTGTTGTGTCAGTTGTGTCACTTGTGTGCAGGACAAGAGGACAATAAGAGCACTAGCTGAATCATGATAAAAAGAGCCCATTCTATGTGAGGGTAGCAAGAGCAGTGTTCAGCAATATAGGGTAACTAGTGCACCAGTTCTGTCAGGGTAGCAAGAGCCCCACCCCAGCAAGCAGCAAGTGGGTGGCTGGTGGCTGCAGCTGATGGTTTAATAATCTAAGATGGCCCTCTGTCACATGCTAAAAATCTGATCTTCCAAGGGGCTGTTTTGCAGCTTTTTTCTTCAAATGCACATTATTAATGAGATAGATAGATATTGCTTGTTGACCCTGGAGTCTAATGTGCCGTTTTTTTTATTGCAGTAAAAGCATGCATTATTAATTAACAAATATGCATTTGTGAAATGCTTTGTGTAATCATGCTCTGATCATATGAGTGGCTGCATGGAAAGTAAAGTTTGTTAACGTATTTCTTATTATGCAATTGATCGTGTGAAGAGTGAAGACCACGTTTTATCTCATTTCACTGATGTGTTCAGTGTTTTGATTGATCACACACATCATACTAAGTGTGTCATGTGACTGAGTGCAGCACCATTTGTTACATTGTCCGGACAGCAGATACAGATAAACAAATTGATTCAGGAGGGCTCCAAGAGCTGTCATCTGTGTACTGATGCATATATTAACGGTGTTAATCTGCGATTGAGCGTGTCATGCCTAACATGAGGCAAATGACAGTGCAGGCTGTAGGTGTATTGATGACTGGCTGCTTTGTTAGGTCTCTTCAAGTGACCAGAGCAAGCCGGTGTTGCCTGAGTTTTCACGCAATGCATGCAAATATGCCATGAAGCTGTGTACGGATCTGTCAGCATTCCTCTTACAGCGCAGGTTGTATTGTGGTGCCTGAGGTATGAAATGATGAAATAATAACTCCTTGGCTCAACGCCAAGCACCATCATTGTTTGGGGCCTGAATTTCATCTCTGTGCAAATATCGCTTGCTGTAGCATGTCTGATGGTGATGTTTGCAGTGTGGGCCGTCAACAGCCCAGTCACGCTGCCCTTATGAGATTACAACAATGAAAGTACTTGAGAAGTGTACTCAAACGCACTGCGCAGGGGTAATTGTTTCAATTAATGATCGAAAACAGATTACGACTTTGACTGAAGCCGAAAGGCATTGCATAGTAATCATTATTTAATTTTCATCATTTCAATCTGTCTTGGCGAGGATACTGTAATAATAATAGTAATGGAGGCACCTACTTGAAATATAGAACTATTGATGTTTCATATAGAATAGTGATAAATTGACTGCTGTCCATTGAGTCTTACATTTGACTGAGAGATGCACCCGTGGAGTATCACGTCAACACCATTCTGCGCATGGTCACACCTTGTCTTGTGTCGCAACTGCCTCGGTCTTGTTACTAACTAACTCATTATTGTGATGTGCAATGTAAGACCCAACTTCTGGCACCTCACAGCTATACAGTGTCACCTTAAATACCTTCATTCTGGCAGATGATGGAGATATCGTGGTCTCCATCCAGTCTCTGCTCTCCGATTGCTCTCCATCTTCTCTACTTGTTGCGTAGCTCACAGAGAACAAAGCTCTTGCAACATCACACATATCGCATATCAATGTCAACAACAATGATTGGCAAGGATTAGCTGAGGCTTTTTGAATCTCACGGCTAAATTAATTTTGGCTCTGCATATCGAGTGTGTTAGCATTTATTTCTGTAGCGATGGCATAGTTTGTAGTATGCTTAACTGGTTGAGTAATTTCCGGTCTCATTTTTAGTCCTTTTGGGTTGAAGGTCCAATGGACTTACGGCATCACTGTGTCTGCCGTCTGTCGTGCACCATTCAGAAACTAATTTAGGATAATTTTTTTATTTAACATAAATATACATTAGGGTACTGCTACTATGAAAAATTTATTTCATTGGATCTTTCTAAAGTCCCAAAACGTAAAAAAAACATTGTTTTAAATATTGCATAACTTTTCTCAAATTTTGCATCAATTTGACATCTCTTAGGGTACATAGGTAGTACCGTAGTACACAACTGTTTGGGTACCCCAGGGCCTCCCAAAATGCTACACGTCCACATTTTGCCTGTGTCTACCTAGAGACAGCCTCAAATGACCTCAACACTGGAAGCTAGTTGGCTTGCTAGGAACCATGGGTAACTGATAATTACATATCGGTGTCATGCGCTGAATGACAGGTGGTCTGCTTGGAAAGCATAGCTAATTGGTATTATGTCTATGTCAGGCTGCTTCTGCATTTTTAATGAAATTGTATCTTACCGGGTAGTTAAAAACTATTGATTTTGTGTAAATTGCAAGTTGAGTTTATTTTGATGACTATTTAATTATCTTTAAAATGCATATATATGCTGGTATATTGTCACCTGTGAGTGACAAAAACATAAAATAATATATAGTATTTATTGATATTAACTGCAATCTGATCACTGGGGTAGCTGAGTGGAGCAGAAATAAATATACTAAGAACCAGTAATGACTAGTTCTGCCTGTGCATTCACACAACTTGGCTGTATGTCATCATCTCATTGTAGATACCCAGAACAAATGCCAATTACCAAGGTATGCGGTTATGGCCTCTTGGTCCATTTTTAACTTAACATGTTCACAATAATTTAGTTTGATCATTTAGTTGATATTATATAAAATTTGTGAAAATGTAAACACACTTCATTGCTCCATTACTTTTGCTAATATTCTCCAGTTTCTGGTCAAAAATATGTTTTAGTTCAAATTGAAAATAAAAGCAAATCTAATTTTTTATAATAAAATTGAATGAGGAAGCACCTTTAGGTAAAAGAGATGGGTTCACTGATAGAATATGTTACCTGTCAGGCTCTGTATGTCTCCAGATTATGCACATGCAAATAAACACTGTTACGCAGTCAGTAAATCTTCACCCATTACACCTCAGAAATGTGGAGACATGCATGACATTCAAATTTAAAATCTCATAATTGTAGGCAACTTCTGAGGATATTTATAATATTGTATTAACAGTTGTTATTAAGTTTGTTATGGAAAACAAAAATATTCAAAACATTGACAGCATTTATTTTTAAGAATAACTATTTTCCCAAGTATATGAACCAAAAAGTAAGGCTTGATCATTGTATCACAGTTCATAAAGATAACATATATGTGTGAGAGCCACCAGAAAGATAACATACTTGTGTGTGACTGTGAGCCACCAAAAAATAACATATATACATGTGTGTGAGCCACCAGAAAGATAACATACATGTGTGTGAGCCACAGAAAGATAACATATACATGTGTGTCAGCCACAGAAAGATAACATACATGTGTGTGAGCCACCAGAAAGATAACATACATGTGTGTGAGCCACAGAAAGATAACATATACATGTGTGTCAGCCACAGAAAGATAACATACATGTGTGTGAGCCACAGAAAGATAACATACATGTGTGTGAGCCACCAGAAAGATAACATACATGTGTGTGAGCCACAGAAAGATAACATACATGTGTGTGAGCCACAGAAAGATAACACATACATGTGTGTGAGCCACAGAAAGATAACATACATGTGTGTGAGCCACAGAAATAACTCATGTGTGTGAGCCACAGAAAGATAACACATACATGTGTGTGAGCCACAGAAAGATAACATACATGTGTGTGAGCCACAGAAAGATAACATACATGTGTGTGAGCCACAGAAAGATAACATACATGTGTGTGAGCCACAGAAAGATAACATACATGTGTGTGAGCCACCAGAAAGATAACATACATGTGTGTGAGCCACAGAAAGATAACATACATGTGTGTGAGCCACAGAAAGATAACATACATGTGTGTGAGCCACCAGAAAGATAACATATACATGTGTGTGAGCCACAGAAAGATAACATACATGTGTGTGAGCCACAGAAAGATAACATACATGTGTGTGAGCCACAGAAAGATAACATACATGTGTGTGAGCCACAGAAAGATAACATATACATGTGTGTGAGCCACAGAAAGATAACATACGTGTGTTATGTGCTCAGTTAGCAGGGTACTAATTTGATATCCATATTATAATTATTACTTAGCAATTCAGCATGCAAGATATCTTGTACATACTACAATGTAATAAACTCTGTTCGACAGCTATACCAGCAGTTTATTCCAGGAATTGTATATGTGTCACATGTAGCTCTTTTACTTGTCAATGGTATGTGTTTACACCCAGGAAATAACGGATTATGACTGCTTCGTTTGTATCTCGCTCTCCCACCCTCTCACTCTATTGATATATTTCACTTTCACCCTCACTCTCCCTCGCCCTCCCCCTCACCTCTCTCTCTCTCTGTCTACACCAAAAGGATTGTTTTTGCAAATCTTACAAAGTTTGTCTCATGGTCTTACAGATATGTGTCCCAGGTTGCACAGCTACATAATGGCACCTTGTAAGTTATAGCAGCAAGCCATGTTTGCCCTTGCTGGTAGGTGATGTTGTACTTAGTTTGCATGAGCAGAATGTTTAAAGAACAGTGAACACAACAGATGAAATCAAATGGAATTTTCATTTTATGGATGCAACTTACAAATAATGAGAATGCTGGCAAACACAGGTTGGGATTTGATGAAGACAAAACATACAGCAATTCTAAGACATTGGTGTGGCAGTGACGTCAAGCCAACAGGCTACTTCTTTCATGTGTTTAGCCAGAAAAATAAAACAAAATATCTAGTTCTTTCTTATGTGCACTGAATTTAGCTGCCGATTAGATTCATTTATGGCATAGAATGCCAACCAAACAGAACAGTTGGTGCTGTGTTAGAAATTCATGATACTGCACTGTTATTGATTTTTGCCTGGCTGATCTTGTCGCAGCGAGAGTAAGGTGGCAGGCAACATACACGCTTCATACGGGCGATTGTTAAATTGTCTCACTCATTGATTGAGTTAGCTAACATTTCCAGCAATATGATTCTGAGGTAAGGTTTGTGCAGGATTGAAAATCGCACTGGTGAATAGTTTCCCTGTTGTGGATAGTACGTGTTGAATAATTCCATTTTTGTTACCCAAATTGGGCATGCTGTCGAGTTTATTTTAAAATGTGACGCTGCAAATTATATATTGACACCTCTTAGGAGAATACCATTTTAACGTATTAACTAGTATATAATACATCATCAAAATGCTGATACCATATGTTCTTTTGAAATAGAACTGGTCGTATTTTGAGAATTGCAATATGAAATGGCATTGACCTTTCCTACAGTCATTGTGTTGCAGTGACAGTATTACAGTGCAGGCCTGGCTCTACAAAATGTATCTTAGTGACAGTATTACAGTGCAGGCCTGGCTCTACAAAATGTATCTTAGTGACAGTATTACAGTGCAGGCCTGGCTCTACAAAATGTATCTTAGTGACAGTATTACAGTGCAGGCCTGGCTCTACAAAATGTATCTTAGTGAAAGTATTACAGTGTCAGCCTGGCTCTACAAAATGTATCTTAGTGACAGTATTACAGTGCAGGCCTGGCTCTACAAAATGTATCTTAGTGACAGTATTACAGTGCAGGCCTGGCTCTACAAAATGTATCTTAGTGACAGTATTACAGTGCAGGCCTGGCTCTACAAAATGTATCTTAGTGACAGTATTACAGTGCAGGCCTG
Organism: Ridgeia piscesae; assembly: GCA_025642075.2. NCBI lineage: Eukaryota > Metazoa > Annelida > Polychaeta > Sabellida > Siboglinidae > Ridgeia > Ridgeia piscesae. The sequence goes on from JAODUO010000506.1 coordinate 36,503, forward strand.
GCTCTACAAAATGTATCTTAGTGAAAGTATTACAGTGTCAGCCTGGCTCTACAAAATGTATCTTAGTGACAGTATTACAGTGCAGGCCTGGCTCTACAAAATGTATCTTAGTGAACGTATTACAGTGTCAGCCTGGCTCTACAAAATATATCTTGGTGAAAGTATTACAGTGTCAGCCTGGCTCTACAAAATGTATCTTAATGACAGTATTACAGTGTCAGCCTGGCTCTACAAAATGTATCTTAGTGAAAGTATTACAGTATCAGCCTGGCTCTACAAAATGTATCTTAGTGACAGTATTACAGTGTCAGCCTGGCTCTACAAAATGTAACTTAGTGACAGTATTACAGTGTCAGCCTGGCTCTACAAAATGTATCGTAGTGACCGTATTACAGTGCAGGCCTGGCTCTACAAAATGTATCTTAGTGAAAGTATTACAGTGTCAGCCTGGCTCTACAAAATGTATCTTAGTGACAGTATTACAGTGCAGGCCTGGCTCTACAAAATATATCTTAGTGAAAGTATTACAGTGTCAGCCTGGCTCTACAAAATGTATCTTAGTGACAGTATTACAGTGTCAGCCTGGCTTTACAAAATGTATCGTAGTGACAGTATTACAGTGCAGGCCTGGCTCTACAAAATGTATCTTAGTGAAAGTATTACAGTGTCAGCCTGGCTCTACAAAATGTATCTTAGTGACAGTATTACAGTGTCAGCCTGGCTCTACAAAATGTATCTTAGTGACAGTATTACAGTGTCAGCCTGGCTCTACAAAATGTATCTTAGTGACAGTATTACAGTGTCAGCCTGGCTCTACAAAATGTATCGTAGTGACAGTATTACAGTGCAGGCCTGGCTCTAAAACATGTATCTTAATGACAGTATTACAGTGTCAGCCTGGCTCTACAAAATGTATCTTAGTGACAGTATTACAGTGCAGGCCTGGCTCTACAAAATGTTTCTTAGTGACAGTGCAGGCTTGGCTCTACAAAATGTTTCTTAGTGACAGCATTGTCAGCCTGGCTTTACAAAATGTATCTTAGTGACAGTATTACAGTGCAGGCCTGGCTCTACAAAATGTTTCTTAGTGACAGTATTGTCAGCCTGGCTTTACAAAATGTATCTTAGTGACAGTATTACAGTGCAGGCCTGGCTCTACAAAATGTTTCTTAGTGACAGTATTGTCAGCCTGGCTTTACAAAATGTATCTTAGTGACAGTATTAGGTGCAGGCCTGGTTCTACAAAATGTATCATAGTGACAGTATTACGGTGCAGGCCTGGCTCTACAAAATGTATCATAGTGACAGTATTAGGTGCAGGCCTGGCTCTACAAAATGCATCATAGTGACAGTATTACAGTGCAGGCCTGGCTCTACAAAATGCATCATAGTGACAGTATTACAGTGCAGGCCTGGCTCTACAAAATGCACCATAGTGACAGTATTAGTTACTACTGGTTGTCACTATTCACACACTGTGTTTCGGGAATATCTCATATAGATAACCAGAAAAAATGCCAATTATGTGATTATGGTGAAGAGACTAGACAGTGACTATGATTCACCAAAATACATTTAATTCATAACTATAAACTCACAATATAGTCCAGAGGACTTGAGGGCGTCTTAGCCCATTTGCTTTAGTATTTGTGGAACTTATTTAGGAGGGAGTAATATATTCCTGGTGGATAAAAGGGGAACTTTATACAAAGATTAATTTACAGTATTAATTTTACTTACATATTTGTTGCATCTAAAATGACCTACATTGGGTATGGGCACTGGTCACTGTTGACATGTGTCCCTGAAGCTGTGAGTGCAGGTCTCATCTTGGTATAGGTGTACAGGTGCACAGGTGCACAGGTGCACAGGTGCCCAGGTGTAGTTCAAACACCAACACTTGGTACAGGTGTAGTTTTAACACCAACATTTGGTACAGGTGTAGTTCTAACACCAACACTTGGTACAGGTATAGTTCTAACACCAACATTTGGTACAGGTATAGTTCTAACACCAACACTTGGCACAGGTGTAGTTCTAACACCAACATTTGGTACAGGTGTAGTTCTAACACACAGCAGATGTTGCAAAACAATTGATTGGGCATGAACTGTAACCTTGGATAGTATATTTAGCAGCATTTCTTATCATAATGACAGTATGTCTGAACAAAGTTTCTGGAAACTATAAACAATTTAGAAAACAATTATTTGATGTGTTGTATGTTTTAGCATACCTGTTTGTTTTATCCGTCTGAGTTTTAGGTATTCAAAAAACAAAATATTTTTTTATGCACCTATGGTTTCTTACAGATGACAGTAATGTAATTATGTTTAATAAGTATGCAAGTATATACAGCTCAGCTGCTGTTATGGTATATTTTATTTTATTTGTTACATATCTCTACAGTCAGCTGCAAAGCCAACAGATGGAATGGGATGTTTTCAAGTAACAGTGAATGTTTTAAGGATAAATTGTTGAAATACACTATAAATTTAGTCACAAATATACATTGAATCAAGATTTTTATGTAAGACAAAAACTTACCAAATGCACAGCAACATTAACACCACTTTAACTAGTAACTATGTATATTTAATAATTATTAATAATTATTTTTGTGGACCAACAAAAGAAGATAATTTTCAGAGTACTTACAGAATCACCAATTCTGCAGAAAGTTGACAGTCTCACTAATTCAGAGCATTGATGTTTGTCTAGAAAAACAAATATTGCTGTCTAGGCAAATTTCATTTAACAGGTATGTCTTTACACATTGGTGTTGTGGGTAAGTTTCAGAGTGACCAGTTACTGGTGTACAGATAACTATCTGAGTAATATTAAACTCAGATAACTGTTTGTATTGTATATTCCAGTGGTTATTGATGGTTAGTTATCCAGATCATAAGGTGGTTTTGTAAATTTGAAACATCCATGTACAGTTAGCCAGTTAAAGAGAATTTATGTAGTTGGCAGATGAAATATATGTCACAAAGAATGTTGAAAGATGATTGCATCAATAGATTCATGTAGACGTCCCATGATACCATAACATACATCAGTGACATCAGTCTGGTCTCATATGTATTCATCTGAACAAACATGCTGGATATCCTATTGTTATGAGATACTGTGTTGTGCACATGCAATAGCTAAGTTGTGCGGTTTCACAAATCTAGACCACAACTGGCACATAACCCTACTCAGGTGTTTTGTAATATTACTGGGTTCAAAGTTTATTTATTCTGTAGACTATGAACTTTTCACAGCCTCAACAAGCTTTTCTATTCAAGAATGTCTCATTCTAGCACACAAAATAAACCAACCTGATATATATGACATAACTGAATATATATATATATATATATATATATATATATATATATGTCACTGAATGTTGCTGTGGCAAATAGAACATTTTAATTAGTTAATGAAGACAGTGTGAACATGTTGACTGACAACTCTCACCTGCAGTGACATCTACAGCTACATCAACATGTCTTCCATCTCCATTCATATCCCTTCTTTGTCATTAACACAAGAACTTTGTGAGTACTGGTGGTGGTTCCAGGGTAGCGCCATGCCATTATTTGCTGGACTCAATAGAATAGTACAACCCTTGCCTTCATTTCATTCATCTGTGTCTTGTCGTACAACCTAATGGCCATGTCATAATTACTCCTCACAAAGATCAATTTCTTGTTTCTGCCTTATCTTCTGCACTGAGCTCTGGTTCTTGTCATTCATTCTACTTTCTTGGTAAACAACATTTTAATTAATCTGGTAATTTGTCAGCTAATTGGCAACTTGCTGTCAACTGAGATAGCAGTCTGTCATTTGGATTATAGCATAATTCACTGATTCACTGCATACAACACATTTCATATTATCTTCTACATGTGGTAATTTATAATGTGGCATTAGTTATGAAAGTAATTTTTCTTACACACACACACACACACACACACACACACACACACACACACACACACACACACACACACACCACACACACACACACACACACACACACACACACACACACACACACACACACACACACACACACACACACCACACACAAACACACACACAACACAACACACACACAACACACACACACAGCCACAAGCACACACGCACACACGCACACACGCACACACGCACACACGACACAGCACACACGCACACACGCCAGTTTATTATTTACCAAACGTTAGTGTTTTCCTTGTTACATTAGCGTGATCTGACAACATAATTTGAGGCAACATAATTTCCCTAAAATTATTTCCTGATGTATGCTCTATGAGGCTGGCCACCTTAATTCTTTTTGTAAATTCAGGAGTTTAACAATTTATTTACATTAATTTTGTATGTGTGTGCGTCACACATAACAAAATTATGTTTTGCTATTTTGGAACCTAGAAAATGTAACTGTGATTTATCTAAGTCAAAAACAGGTCACAATTGTTGTAAACACTGTTATTTGTATTAATTTTATTAAGCCTCAACATGTGCACATGCGGATGTTTATGTATGTGTGCATGCATGTATGTGTATTACTACTATTAGTAATAGTATTTCAGATGTGCAGGAGAACATCGCTTGAGATAGCACAGAAATCGTGCCATAATCAGACTTCCATTCCATACTATTTAGTAATCTGGAACATAGTTATCCACACCTTTTCTAGCAACAACATCCATTTATCCATTTGTAGTCAATTTCCTGTGATGCTTTGCTCTTCCCTCGTGAAGAGTGGTGGCCTGTGATGTGAGAGTCTAGTGGAGGCAGTAGAGAGAGTGATGGCCTGTGATGTGAGTGTCTAGTGGAGGCAGTAGAGAGAGAGTGGTGGCCTGTGATGTGAATGTCTATTGGAGGCAGTAGAGAGAGAGAGAGAGAGAGAGAGAGGAGGGAGGGAGGGAGGGAGGGAGGGAGGGAGGGAGGGAGGGAGGGAGGGAGGGAGGGAGGGAGAGGAGGAGGAGGAGAGAGAGAGAGAGAGAGAGAGAGAGAGAGAGAGAGAGAGAGAGAGAGAGAGAGAGAGAGAGGGTGGGTGATGGCCTGTGATGTGAGTGTCTAGTGGAGGCAGTAGAGAGAGAGTGGTGGCCTGTGATGTGAGTGTCTAGTGGAGGCAGTAGAGAGAGTGATGGCCTGTGATGTGAGAGTCTAGTGGAGGCAGTAGAGAGAGTGATATCCTGTGATGTGAGTGTCTAGTGGAGGCAGTAGAGAGAGTGATGGCCTGTGATGTGTGGAGGCACTAGAGAGAGTAGTGGCCTGTGATGTGAATGTCTATTGGAGGCAGTAGAGAGAGTGATGGCCTGTGATGTGAGTGTCTAGTGGAGGCAGTAGAGAGAGTGATGGCCTGTGATGTGAGAGTCTAGTGGAGGCAGTAGAGAGAGTGGTGGCCTGTGATGTGAATGTCTATTGGAGGCAGTAGAGAGAGAGTGGTGGCCTGTGATGTGAGTGTCTAGTGGAGGCAGTAGAGAGAGAGAGAGTGGTGGCCTGTGATGTGAGAGTCTAGTGGAGGCAGTAGAGAGAGTGATGGCCAGTGATGTGAGAGTCTAGTGGAGGCAGTAGAGAGAGTGGTGGCCTGTGATGTGAATGTCTATTGGAGGCAGAGAGAGAGAGAGTTATATCCTGTGATGTGAATGTCTAGTGGAGGCAGTAGAGAGAGAGAGTGATGGCCTGTGATGTGAGTGTCTAGTGGAGGCAGCAGAGAGAGAGAGTAGGCTGGAGTGAGGTCTAGTGAGGCAGTAGAGAGAGTGCCATTGATGAGCAGAGAGAGAGAGAGAGAGAGAGAGAGAGAGAGAGAGAGAGAGAGAGAGAGAGAGAGAGAGAGAGAGAGAGAGAGAGAGAGAGAGAGAGAGAGAGAGAGAGAGAGAGAGAGAGAGAGAGAGAGAGAGAGAGAGAGAGAGAGAGAGAGAGAGAGAGAGAGAGAGAGAGAGAGAGAGAGAGAGAGAGAGAGAGAGAGAGAGAGAGAGAGAGAGAGAGAGAGAGAGAGAGAGAGAGAGAGAGAGAGAGAGAGAGAGAGAGAGAGAGAGAGAAAGAGAGAGAGAAGAGAGAGAGAGAGAGATGTGATGATGAGAGTTAGAGAGGGAGAGAGAGATGGTATGATGGAGTAGAGAGAGAGTAGAGAGAGGATGGCCTGTGAGTGAGTGTCTAGTGGAGGCAGTAGAGAGGTGATGGCCTGTGATGAGGTCTAGTGAGGAGAGAGTAGAGAGAGTGAGTGGCCTGTGATGTGTCTAGTGGAGGCAGTAGAGAGAGTGATGGCCTGTGATGTGAGAGTCTAGTGGAGGCAGTAGAGAGAGTGATGGCCTGTGATGTGAGAGTCTAGTGGAGGCAGTAGAGAGAGTGGTGGCCTGTGATGTGAGTGTCTAGTGGAGGCAGTAGAGAGAGTGATGGCCTGTGATGTGAGAGTCTAGTGGAGGCAGTAGAGAGAGTGATGGCCTGTGATGTGAGAGTCTAGTGGAGGCAGTAGAGAGAGTGATGGCCTGTGATGTGAGAGTCTAGTGGAGGCAGTAGAGAGAGATGGCCTGTGATGTGAGAGTCTAGTGGAGGCAGTGAGAGAGTGATCTTGTGAGAGTCTAGTGGAGGCAGTAGAGAGAGTGGCCTGGATAGGTCTATGCTGGGACTGATGAGAGTCTAGTGGAGACAGTAGAGAGAGCAATGGTCTGTGATGTGTCTAGTGGAGGCTGTAGAGAGAGCAATGGCCTGTGATGTGAGAGTCTAGTGGAGGCAATAGAGAGGCCACAGAACGTCTTGCACTGGTGGACTGTGCATGCTTCCATACTGCTGTGACGTATTGCATATTTGAATGAGAACTTTTGGCGGTCATAGTGTGATGCAAATACCAGTCATACATAGACATTCCTCATGATTATGTAATTAATCTCCAAACATTTGCAAGTTGAACGTTTTTTATTCAATAATAGAATTGTTTTACCTGGCTGGTGGTGGTGGTGGGAGCTTCTCTTTTGTGTGAACAATCATGTTCAGTGTGTGCAGAGTGGTTTTATGATAAGATCACATGCCCTGTCAGCCAGCTGCTGTGTCTCAAGGGTACAACCCTCCTTAGATCTGTCATGTGCTGTCAGGGTATTGTAGGATGTGTAACATGTTGACTTCTTTTTCTCTATACAGATAAGGCGAGTTGGTGTCACTTCATGCCCTGTACTTAGACTGTTCTTGAAGACGTATTTTTAATGGCCTGTTCACATGTTTCAAAATGTGTGGTTTTGTTTAGCCGTGTATGTAGTTAGTTTTATGATGCATAAAACTAAACTGTGATACTTGTAAAGCAGAAATACACGAGATGTTAACTGGGTGTGGATTGCACAGTACAATTTCTGGTCAACATTACCCAGTTGGGAGCAGCAAATGCAAAGTGGCCCTGTTCTCTGTTTCATCAGCCGCAGATGTTCAATACAGACACGCAGGATCCAATCAGTGCATGTGGGCAACACGCAGGAGGCAGCAGTACTCTTGCAAATGTTTTGCATTGATTTCTTCTGAATGTCGCAATAGTTTGTTCCTTCTGCCTGCGATATGTTGCATGAATTGTGTGACGTGACTCTGGCCAAGTTAGGTCAGCAGAGCTGCATCACTGTGGCAGTACAATATACCTACTTACTACCTGGTGCCTTAAGTAGGCCTCACATTACAGTATATAGTTATCGTTAAATATTACAGATTATCTAACCTCTAATCAGTGACTCATATGAATGACACTTATATCTCTGCTTGCCTTTTGTAAAGATCGTGAATAACCTATGTGATTCATTTTCTTTATTTTGTGAGGAAGTCCACTCAGACTAGTGCTGGTTTGATACCAGGTTTTGTTCGAGACCGATCGATACCTGAATTTTGTTCGATACTTACGTTGTATGTCTAATATTCACATAAAACACAGTTCACAGTAGAAGCACAGTATGCAACAGAAGTGCCAGCACAGTTGCACATTCACTGTTATAACTGTTTTTTTTTATTAAGTGTATCGTAAAGATAATTATGATTTAACATCAAAACTGTATAGATGATTACAATAAAATAACACTAATTAATAATAGAAAAAATATTAATTAAAATTACAATAATTTTGTACTTCCCAGTTTAATATAAAACTTAAATTACCACGTTATCAGGTACACATAACAAGCCCCAAAATGATTTTGCCCCAAACTGTTTTCAAGAACAAGTCGGTTTCTTCCTCTACCTCTGGCTCTGCCTCTGCCAGTGGTGAACCTGTCCTGTTTGGCCAGTGCCAATAACAGTAGATGCAGAAAGTGTGTCGTCATCGTGTATGTCACTTCTTGACGCTGTGGCCGCAGTAGTAGATTCGGCAACCGATGGCATCGTTTCAACTGTAACTAGATGTCCACTGTATGCTCATTGTCGAATATTTCGATAGAACACGTTTTCGAGTCGTTGCGACGTTGTCCACGTCGTCGACGTGTCCTTCGATGAAAGTTGATCATCACGTTTTAATAGTTTCCTTGAATGGTGGACAGTGACTTGTTTCGTCAAATTCGATGTATTTCCCCCCGCAATCTTTGGGGCGTTTTTGGCATAGCAGACACTCTTTGTTGGAAAACTGCCAAATTAGCGACGAACGTTGCGACTTGTTGTCGTTCGTCTTGGTCGAGGGAGTCGATACGGCAAACGGTGGCGCCACCAAACAGCAAAACAGCGCCACCAAACGGAACCCGGATAAACAAAGCTTGCGCATCGCGCTCGAATAATTGTTTATATTAATGATATATTATTATTAAATTAGTTTCATAAATACTAGTGCGTGCAATAAACACTCTATAAAAATACTATAGGATGTGTTTTTTGTACGCGTAACCGTAAGTAAAGTAGGGAGACAGACGGCATGGATGGTAGTGCCACCAAACGAGAGAGCCGCAAACCTTCGTTTGGATAACCGAAGCTAAGCGAAGTATGACCTAGGCTAAGATCGCGCATAGAAAACAGTTATACAGACTAACTCTACAATAAAGTTTTAGAAAACAATTCACATTTGATTTTATATTATTTTTTTAACAACCACGTCTAAGTCAAGTTAAGCAGCGAAGTGGTAGTTCCCGTAAACAACGATGTCATCGACAACGATGTTGCGCCTTCGCATCGACGTCGTCGACTGGACTCGATGTCGAAGTTTCGAAATATCGAACAGTAAAAAAAAATTAGAATATGTTATATCATCATTTAAATGGTGCCATGTGATAGATACTAATATGTAGTTAATAACACTGTTTGATTTTTTTTAAATCTTCAATATTTACGGAGAAATTCAATTTTTAAATCTAAAAATTGCTGCATTTTTGTCTACACTATAGGATTGTGGTCCATTTCTTGTGCACAGGCTGCATAATGACTGCATAAAATAGGTTAGAAACCAGTAATAACATTGGAACCATTTAACTTACGCATGTGAAACCAAAAATGGGTGAACCCTTTAGGAAATGCAATTTTGGTGTGACCTTGATTTGACCTTCAAAGTTGACCTAGATTTTATATCTGACCTAGATTTGACCCACAGTATGGTATTAATTCCTGTTAATGGTATAATTTAGGTGACATTTTTTACGTAATGAGCCTTGTTAACATTTAAATATAAAAACTGTCAATATAGCAAGTTTATGGACACTTGCCCTAATTATTTGACCTATATTTCACATCTGACCTACATACTGGAATTTAATGCATAATTAATTCAGAAATTCACCATGAATCTTGATAAATCCTTTGACATGTGATTTTGTGACCTTCACAGTTGACCTACATTCCCATGTTTTTCTATATTTGGCCCACTGCATATACATTAACTTTTTATTGATGAGTACATTTCACTGCACATAACTTCCAGTTGTGCAACAGGTGTAGACTATGCCTCAACTCAATAGCCAAGCCATCGATTTCTGCTGATGTCACAGTTCTGCCAGTTATTGAAGAATGGAAACATTGTAGTAGCAGTATGTACAATTCCCAAGATCATACTGCAATGTTCTTCAAGTGTATACACTGCACATAAATTCGAGTTGAGCAACGAATATGAAGCGACTGCGATGCCAGACACTTCTCTCGAAATCAAAGAGTGTTGTCAATTCTTGAGAAGTTGACCCATGCGAGCATTGCCATCATTCACACAGGTTTCACTTTAGGTAATGTGCATAAGTCCATGCGACATGCATTGAAGTTCACAATTTCTCTGTGATAGTCCATGGGGAATTCTCCAACTTGCTGATGAGTCGACCCATGTCAGGAGCAATGCCTACAATTCAATACATTACAATCAATACTGCATACAACACTACAGAATATTAAATGACAGCACTTAACTCTATGAAAAAAACTCGATTGAATAGGAAATGGATTTTTAACTAACAAATGTAATATTAAACTTATCCGTATTCTTCACAACCACACTTCCTGAGTGTCTGTATGAAATACAAATAACGAAAATATTTCACATAAAATACTACACAAAATGGTAAATATTATTAATAACACCCACAAAATAGATAGTCCACATCACCGTAAACCAAATGGTAAAATTATAAAATGTGAATTACAGCTATTGGGTGGTGTATATTATAGTGGAAATGTTAACGGTCTGTACTTTCTATCATAAAATAGTAATACTGACACACTAACAATATACATGTATTAAGTTCTGTTTACACAATTTACTAAAAATCAACTGTTTAAGATGCGGATTGATCAGATTAATAATGTTTCCCTGTAGTGATTAAAATGGAAGTAGGTCGCAGACGCAGTCACAAGTAATCGTGATGACCTTCGCCCTGATGCCGTAAATTTAACTGTTTTGAAATGTTTTTGTTTTCCGTAATACATTGACTTGCACATAGGTAACACATATTTAATAATAAGTTTCTAATATTTAACTGATAGTCATAATATGAGGATGGCACAGATTACAATATCGATTGCGCGTACATTGGCCATTGCAAATGCAATGTTAATGATGCCTGAATGCATAAATTATGAACAGCGTAGGCCGCAGCTCTGAGCGACATGAAAAACGCTCCAAGCTGTCCCAATATCACCCGGTTGTGGGGGGAATTCCTCGCGTTATGCGTTGACATACATAGTTCACATTTATACCATATCAAAGCTAAGATGCTGTAGATGTGGGTTACACTTAACAAATTTTAGGTTACACGCGAATATATATTAGCATTTTTATAAATAAACTCAACACAGAGTTCATCAACCTTAATCATCCACGGCCAAATGCAATGTAACAGATTTTTCCCACCGATCATCTTCTGAAGGCATTCATTGGTCAATATCAATGTCAACAGTAAACAAAATTAGTATGCATAGCGAGAAACATGCCGTTTTCCGAGACCATGTGATCCAGCCAGTCGCTTGGGCGGCAAAAAACCTGCACCATTTCTGGAACGCGTTACGCGGACACTGAGCGATGCTGCCATCTAGCAGATGTTGACATACCTATTGAAGGTATCGAAGGTATCGAACAGTGGGCGTTCGATACCAAAAATATCGAAGTATCGCAATACAACTAGGTATCGGTATCGAACTTTCGCAAGTATCGCAATACTTTGATATATCGAATATCGAACCAGCACTAACTCAGACATTATTTATTAAGTCCACTCAGACATTATTTAAGTCCACTCAGACATTATTTAAGCTGTCAAAGAAATAGACAGTTGTTTCCAACACTTAGCACGGTTCTATTAACTGACTAGTCTGTATATATTGTGGTTACAACATTATGATCTTATGAGGTCTCATTGAACTATCTGATATATATTTGTAGAGCGCAATGGCTCAGGGGTAGAGCTTCGGACTTTCGACTATGAAAACCCGGGTTCGAACCCTGTGCTGCGGTGTTAAAACCTTGGGCAAGTTTTTTCACTCTACTTTGCTACAGTTCACTCAGCTATATAAATGAGTACCTGGCTATAGACAGTGGTGGGTATGTGTACAAGCAGCCTTCGCGCATTAACTGTAGCATATGGCTGGATGCTTCCCAGAAAAGCCGAGATGGCGTAAGAGTGAACAGGTCTGTCAGGGAAGTAAAGTGTAAAGCGCTTTGAGCAGTCCTGAGGACTGGATACTGCGCTATATAAGAACTTGCCTTTACCTTTACTATCCGCTGTGTAGTCAGTCTTTTTTCTGAATATTTACACCAAATCAACCTTTCTATGCTGGCAATGAGGATGGTCACTGCCAGGGTGATTGTCATCCTCAGTGGTTCTTTTACGTCCCAAATTGAGATGGGACGGAGATTCCCCAATTCACGAGTGATACACTGTAAAACAGCCCCCCATGTTGAGAACCAGATTTTGACACAAAATATACCACACAGCCACATGTACTATCAGCCCAACTCTACAACACAGCCACATGTACTACCAGCCCAACTCTACCGCACAGCCACACGTATTACCAGCCCAACTCTACCGCACAGCCACATGTACTGTCAGCCCAACTCTACCGCACAGCCACATGTACTACCAGCCCAACTCTACCGCACAGCCACATGTACTACCAGCCCAACTCTACCGCACAGCCACATGTACTACCAGCCCAACTCTACCGCACAGCCACATGTACTACCAGCCCAACTCTACCGCACAGCCACATGTACTACCAGCCCAACTCTACCACACAGCCACATGTACTGTCAGCCCAACTCTACCGCACAGCCACATGTACTATCAGCCCAACTCTACCACACAGCCACATGTACTGTCAGCCCAACTCTACCGCACAGCCACATGTACTACCAGCCCAACTCTACCGCAAGCCACATGTACTGTACCAGCCCAACTCTACCGCACAGCCACATGTACTCAGCCCAACTCTACTGCACAGCCACATGTACTATCAGCCCAACTCTACCACACAGCCACATGTACTGTCAGCCCAACTCTACCGCACAGCCACATGTACTACCAGCCCAACTCTACCGCACAGCCACATGTACTACCAGCCCAACTCTACCCACAGCCACATGTACTGTCAGCCCAACTCTACCGCACAGCCACATGTACTATCAGCCCAACTCTACCGCACAGCCACATGTACTACCAGCCCAACTCTACCACACAGCCACATGTACTACCAGCCCAATTCTACCACACAGCCACATGTACTATCATCCTAACTCTACCGCACAGCCACATGTACTACCAGCCCAACTCTACCACACAGCCACATGTACTGTCAGCCCAACTCTACCGCACAGCCACATGTACTATCAGCCCAACTCTACCGCACAGCCACATGTACTACCAGCCCAACTCTACCACACAGCCACATGTACTACCAGCCCAATTCTACCACACAGCCACATGTACTATCATCCTAACTCTACCGCACAGCCACATGTACTACCAGCCCAACTCTACCACACAGCCACATGTACTACCAGCCCAATTCTACCACACAGCCACATGTACTATCATCCTAACTCTACCGCACAGACACATGTACTACCAGCCCAACTTTGCCACATATGCACATATACTACCAGCCCAACTTTTCCACATAGCCACATGTACTGTACTACTAGCCCAAATACATCGCACAGCCACATGTACTACCAGCCAAACTCTACCACACAGCCACATGTACTACCAGCCCAACTCTACGACACAGCCACATGTATTACCAGCCCAACTCTACAACATAACCACATTTACTACCAGCCCAACTGTACCACACACCCACATATAATACCAGCACAACCACACAACCACATGTGACTGGGCCATGTTTTGTCGTGGTGTGTCTAGCCATGTTGTTTGGCTGAGGACTCGATGTCACCTGTTGTCAGTAGAGATGGTAGTCACATAGGATTGTGCCTATGGGAGATGAAAGTGGCTGTGAGAGCTGTGTATCATAGATCTGTGCTATGGATTACCCACAGTGGCAGTGGTGTGGATGCACATTGTAGCAGTGATTGGTTTGCTGGAACTATTAGAAAGGATGTGTATGCATCTCTTGGGCACCTCTCTGTTGCCATTTCTTTTAGTTCAATTCAACATTGGTCAACTGCACTACAAATTAAAATGCACCACTGAAAGGTTAGAGTATTTATAGCATCACAACTTATTAAAAATCGGATAATAAAAAAATAACATAATTATTTAGTAAGCATTAACACAGTTTGCAGAATTGCATTTCTTTTGTGTGGAAATATACACAAATATAAGTCACAGGCAAAACAATCAAATAGAAAGAATGTTTCTAGATTAGTAAACACAATTTGGTGTGCACATTATACTCCTTCAGCATGTAGATTTAAAGCAAGGATATCTATTCTTCTATGTGCAATTAGCCAGTGTAACTTGTAACAGGAAGTCTGCAATGTTGAACATAGAAACATGGATATGTGTGGACATCAGCAGTGATATCAGGTCAGCCCACTGTGGCCATTATTATCAACAAAGCTTGTTGTGAAACTGAATGTACTGTTGACCATTTGAGTGTGCTCATGGTTTGTAGCTTTCAAACTGTGAACATTGTTATTGGCTTACTAAAGTAATGACACAATTTGGCAGTCAGTAAGAACATTATGTTAAATACTAAATAAAAACCTAGAAACCGACATCCTCCTTTTGATTGAATTATATTTATTACTATAGGTACTGAGGAATAAATCATCTCTCTTTAAGCAATGAAGAAAGAAGTAGTTTGACGTTTTAAGAGAACCCACAAAGGCAACCCATCCAACAGACTTCGGTGTGTTAGTCACACAAGAGAAGCCACAAAGGCAGCCCATCCAACAGACTTCGGTGTGTTAGTTACACAAGAGAACCCACAAAGGCAGCCCATCCAACAGACTTTGGTGTGTTAGTCACACAAGAGAACCCACCAAGGCAGCCCATCCAACAGACTTTGGTGTGTTAGTCACACAAGAGAATCCACCAAAGCAGCCCATCCAACAGACTTCGGTGTGTTAGTCACACAAGAGAACCCACCAAGGCAGCCCATCCAACAGACTTCGGTGTGTTATTTACCCCAAGAAACCCCCCAAAGGCAGCCCATCCAACTACTTCGGTGTGTTATTTACACAAGAGAACCCCCCAAAGGCAGCCCATCCAACGACTTCAGTGTGTTATTTACACAAGAGAACCCCCAAAGGCAGCCCATCCAACAGACTTCAGTGTGCTAGTTACACAAGAGAACCCACCAAAGGCAGCCCATCCAACATACTTCAGTGTGCTAGTTACACAAAAGAACCCACCAAGGCAGCCCATCCAACAGACTTCAGTGTGTTATTTACACAAGAGAACCCACAAAGGCAGCCCATCCAACAGACTTCAGTGTTTTAAGTACACAAGAGAACCCCCCAAAGGCAGCCCATCCAACAGACTTCAGTGTGTTAGTCACACAAGAGAACCCACAAAGGCAGCCCATCCAACAGACTTCAGTGTGTTATTTACACAAGAGAACCCCCCAAAGGCAGCCCATCCAACGACTTCAGTGTGTAGTTACACAAGAGAACCCCCAAGGCAGCCCATCCAACAACTTCAGTGTGCTAGTTACACAAGAGAACCCCCCAAAGGCAGCCCACCCAACAACTTCAGTGTGCTAGTTACACAAAAGAACCCACCAAGGCAGCCCATCCAACAGACTTCAGTGTGCTAGTTACACAAGAGAACCCCCCAAAGGCAGCCCATCCAACAGACTTCATGTGTTATTTACACAAGAGAACCCACAAAGGCAGCCCATCCAACGACTTCAGTGTGTTATTTACACAAGAGAACCCCCAAAGGCAGCCCATCCAACAACTTCAGTGTGTTTTTACACAAGAGAACCCCCCAAAGGCAGCCCATCCAACAACTTCAGTGTGAAAGTTACACAAGAGAACCCACCAAGGCAGCCCACCAACAGACTTCGGTGTGTTATTTACACAAGAGAACCCAAAGGCAGCCCATCCAACAGACTTCGTGTGTAGTTACACAAGAGAACCCACAAGGCAGCCCATCCAACAGACTTCAGTGTGTTAGTTACACAAGAGAACCCACCAAGGCAGCCCATCCAACAGATTTTGGTGTGTTAGTCACACAAGAGAACCCACCAAGGCAGCCCATCCAACAGACTTCAGTGTGTTATTTACACAAGAGAACCCACCAAGGCAGCCCATCCAACAGACTTCAGTGTGTTATTTACACAAGAGAACCCACCAAGGCAGCCCATCCAACAACTTCAGTGTGTTATTTACACAAGAGAACCCCCCAAAGGCAGCCCATCCAACAACTTCGGTGTGTTAGTACACAAGAGAACCCACAAAGGCAGCCCATCCAACAGACTTCGGTGTGTTAGTCACACAAGAGAACCCACAAAGGCAGCCCATCCAACAGACTTCGGTGTGTTATTTACACAAGAGAACCCCCCAAGGCAGCCCATCCAACAGACTTCAGTGTGTAGTTACACAAGAGAACCCACCAAGGCAGCCCATCCAACAGACTTCAGTGTGTAGTTACACAAGAGAACCCACCAAGGCAGCCCATCCAACAACTTCAGTGTGTAGTTACACAAGAGAACCCACCAAGGCAGCCCATCCAACAGACTTCAGTGTGTTATTTACACAAGAGAACCCACAAGGCAGCCCATCCAACGACTTCAGTGTGTTATTTACACAAGAGAACCCCCCAAAGGCAGCCCATCCAACAGACTTCAGTGTGAAAGTTACACAAGAGAACCCCCCAAAGGCAGCCCATCCAACAGACTTCAGTGTGTTAGTTACACAAGAGAACCCACCAAGGCAGCCCATCCAACAGACTTCAGTGTGTTAGTTACACAAGAAACCCCCCAAGGCAGCCCATCCAACGACTTCAGTGTGTTAGTTACACAAGAGAACCCCCCAAAGGCAGCCCATCCAACGACTTCAGTGTGTTAGTACACAAGAGAACCTCCAAGGCAGCCCATCCAACAGACTTCAGTGTGTAGTTACACAAGAGAACCCACCAAGGCAGCCCATCCAACAGACTTCAGTGTGCTAGTTACACAAGAGAACCCACAAGGCAGCCCATCCAACAGACTTCAGTGTGCTAGTTACACAAGAGAACCCACAAGGCAGCCCATCCAACAGACTTCAGTTTGCTAGTTACACAAGAGAACCCACCAAGGCAGCCCATCCAACAGACTTCAGTGTGTTAGTCACACAAGAGAACCCACAAAGGCAGCCCATCCAACTGACTTCAGTGTGTTAGTTACACAAGAGAACCCACCAAGGCAGCCCATCCAACATACTTCAGTGTGCTAGTTACACAAGAGAACCCACCAAGGCAGCCCATCCAACATACTTCAGTGTGCTAGTTACACAAGAGAACCCACCAAGGCAGCCCATCCAACAGACTTCAGTGTGTTAGTTACACAAGAGAACCCACCAAGGCAGCCCATCCAACAGACTTCAGTGTGTTAGTTACACAAGAGAACCCACAAAGGCAGCCCATCCAACAGACTTCAGTGTGTTAGTTACACAAGAGAACCCACCAAGGCAGCCCATCCAACAGACTTTGGTGTGTTAGTCACACAAGAGAATCCACCAAGGCAGCCCATCCAACAGACTTTGGTGTGTTAGTCACACAAGAGAACCCACCAAGGCAGCCCATCCAACAGACTTCGGTGTGTTAGTCACACAAGAGAATCCACCAAGGCAGCCCATCCAACATACTTCGGTGTGTTAGTCACACCAGAGAACCCACAAAGGCAGCCCATCCAACATACTTCGGTGTGTTAGTCACACAAGAGAAGCCACAAAGGCAGCCCATCCAACAGACTTCGGTGTGTTAGTCACACAAGAGAACCCACAAAGGCAGCCCATCCAACAGACTTCGGTGTGTTAGTCACACAAGAGAACCCACAAAGGCAGCCCATCCAACAGACTTCAGTGTGCTAGTTACACAAGAGAACCCACCAAGGCAGCCCATCCAACAGACTTCAGTGTGCTAGTTACACAAGAGAACCCACCAAGGCAGCCCATCCAACAGACTTCAGTGTGCTAGTTACACAAGAGAACCCACCAAGGCAGCCCATCCAACAGACTTCAGTGTGTTAGTCACACAAGAGAACCCACAAGGCAGCCCATCCAACAGACTTCAGTGTGTTAGTCACACAAGAGAACCCACAAAGGCAGCCCATCCAACAGACTTCAGTGTGTAAGCTACACAAGAGAACCCACAAAGGCAGCCCATCCAACAGACTTCAGTGTGTTAGTTACACAAGAGAACCCACCAAGGCAGCCCATCCAACAGACTTCAGTGTGTTAGTTACACAAGAGAACCCACCAAGGCAGCCCATCCAACAGACTTCAGTGTGCTAGTTACACAAGAGAACCCACCAAGGCAGCCCATCCAACTGACTTCAGTGTGCTAGTTACACAAGAGAACCCACCAAGGCAGCCCATCCAACAGACTTCAGTGTGCTAGTTACACAAGAGAACCCACCAAGGCAGCCCATCCAACATACTTCAGTGTGCTAGTTACACAAGAGAACCCACCAAGGCAGCCCATCCAACAGACTTCAGTGTGCTAGTTACACAAGAGAACCCACAAAGGCAGCCCATCCAACAGACTTCACTGTGTTAGTTACACAAGAGAACCCACAAAGGCAGCCCATCCAACAGACTTCAGTGTGTTAGTCACACAAGAGAACCCACAAAGGCAGCCCATCCAACAGACTTCAGTGTGTTAGTAACACAAGAGAACCCACAAAGGCAGCCCATCCAACAGACTTCAGTGTGTAAGCTACACAAGAGAACCCACCAAGGCAGCCCATCCAACATACTTCAGTGTGCTAGTTACACAAGAGAACCCACCAAGGCAGCCCATCCAACAGACTTCAGTGTGCTAGTTACACAAGAGAACCCACCAAGGCAGCCCATCCAACAGACTTCAGTTTGCTAGTTACACAAGAGAACCCACCAAGGCAGCCCATCCAACAGACTTCAGTGTGTTAGTCACACAAGAGAACCCACAAAGGCAGCCCATCCAACTGACTTCAGTGTGCTAGTTACACAAGAGAACCCTCCAAGGCAGCCCATCCAACATACTTCAGTGTGCTGGTTACACAAGAGAACCCACCAAGGCAGCCCATCCAACTGACTTCAGTGTGCTAGTTACACAAGAGAACCCACCAAGGCAGCCCATCCAACTGACTTCAGTGTGCTAGTTACACAAGAGAACCCACCAAGGCAGCCCATCCAACTGACTTCAGTGTGCTAGTTACACAAGAGAACCCACCAAGGCAGCCCATCCAACATACTTCAGTGTGCTAGTTACACAAGAGAACCCACCAAGGCAGCCCATCCAACAGACTTCAGTGTGCTAGTTACACAAGAGAACCCACAAAGGCAGCCCATCCAACAGACTTCAGTGTGTAGTTACACAAGAGAACCCACAAAGGCAGCCCATCCAACAGACTTCAGTGTGTTAGTCACACAAGAGAACCCAACAAGGTAGCCCATCCAACAGACTTCAGTGTGCTAGTTACACAAGAGAACCCACAAAGGCAGCCCATCCAACAGACTTCAGTGTGCTAGTTACACAAGAGAACCCACCAAGGCAGCCCATCCAACATACTTCAGTGTGCTAGTTACACAAGAGAACCCACCAAGGCAGCCCATCCAACAGACTTCAGTGTGTTAGTCACACAAGAGAACCCACAAAGGCAGCCCATCCAACAGACTTCAGTGTGTTAGTTACACAAGAGAACCCACAAAGGCAGCCCATCCAACAGACTTCAGTGTGTTAGTCACACAAGAGAACCCACCATGGCAGCCCATCCAACATACTTCAGTGTGCTAGTTACACAAGAGAACCCACCAAGGCAGCCCACCCAACAGACTTCAGTGTGCTAGTTACACAAGAGAACCCACCAAGGCAGCCCATCCAACAGACTTCAGTTTGCTAGTTACACAAGAGAACCCACCAAGGCAGCCCATCCAACAGACTTCAGTGTGTTAGTCACACAAGAGAACCCACAAAGGCAGCCCATCCAACTGACTTCAGTGTGCTAGTTACACAAGAGAACCCTCCAAGGCAGCCCATCCAACATACTTCAGTGTGCTGGTTACACAAGAGAACCCACCAAGGCAGCCCATCCAACATACTTCAGTGTGCTAGTTACACAAGAGAACCCACCAAGGCAGCCCATCCAACAGACTTCAGTGTGCTAGTTACACAAGAGAACCCACAAAGGCAGCCCATCCAACAGACTTCAGTGTGTTAGTCACACAAGAGAACCCACAAAGGCAGCCCATCCAACAGACTTCAGTGTGTTAGTCACACAAGAGAACCCACCAAGGCAGCCCAGCCAACTGAGTTCAGTGTGTTAGTCACACAAGAGAACCCACCAAGGCAGCCCATCCAACAGACTTCAGTGTGTTAGTCACACAAGAGAACCCAACAAGGCAGCCCATCCAACAGACTTCAGTGTGTTAGTTACACAAGAGAACCCAACAAGGTAGCCCATCCAACAGACTTCAGTGTGCTAGTTACACAAGAGAACCCACAAAGGCAGCCCATCCAACAGACTTCAGTGTGTTAGTCACACAAGAGAACCCACAAAGGCAGCCCATCCAACAGACTTCAGTGTGTTAGTCACACAAGAGAACCCACCAAGGCAGCCCAGCCAACGGAGTTCAGTGTGTTAGTCACACAAGAGAACCCACCAAGGCAGCCCATCCAACAGACTTCAGTGTGTTAGTCACACAAGAGAACCCAACAAGGCAGCCCATCCAACAGACTTCAGTGTGTTAGTTACACAAGAGAACCCAACAAGGCAGCCCATCCAACAGACTTCAGTGTGTTAGTTACACAAGAGAACCCACAAAGGCAGCCCATCCAACAGACTTCAGTGTGTTAGTCACACAAGAGAACCCACAAAGGCAGCCCATCCAACAGACTTCAGTGTGTTAGTCACACAAGAGAACCCACCAAGGCAGCCCAGCCAACAGAGTTCAGTGTGTTAGTCACACAAGAGAACCCACCATGGCAGCCCATCCAACAGACTTCAGTGTGTTAGTCACACAAGAGAACCCAACAAGGCAGCCCATCCAACAGACTTCAGTGTGTTAGTTACACAAGAGAACCCAACAAGGCAGCCCATCCAACAGACTTCAGTGTGCTAGTTACACAAGAGAACCCACAAAGGCAGCCCATCCAACAGACTTCAGTGTGTTAGTCACACAAGAGAACCCACAAAGGCAGCCCATCCAACAGACTTCAGTGTGTTAGTCACACAAGAGAACCCACCAAGGCAGCCCAGCCAACATAGTTCAGTGTGTTAGTCACACAAGAGAACCCACCAAGGCAGCCCATCCAACAGACTTCAGTGTGTTAGTCACACAAGAGAACCCAACAAGGCAGCCCATCCAACAGACTTCAGTGTGTTAGTTACACAAGAGAACCCAACAAGGCAGCCCATCCAACAGACTTCAGTGTGTTAGTTACACAAGAGAACCCAACAAGGCAGCCCATCCAACAGACTTCAGTGTGTTAGTTACACAAGAGAACCCAACAAGGCAGCCCATCCAACAGACTTCAGTGTGTTAGTTACACAAGAGAACCCAACAAGGCAGCCCATCCAACAGACTTCAGTGTGTTAGTTACACAAGAGAACCCAACAAGGCAGCCCATCCAACAGACTTCAGTGTGTTAGTTACACAAGAGAACCCAACAAGGCAGCCCATCCAACAGACTTCAGTGTGTTAGTTACACAAGAGAACCCAACAAGGCAGCCCATCCAATAGACTTCAGTGTGTTAGTTACACAAGAGAACCCAACAAGGCAGCCCATCCAACAGACTTCAGTGTGTTAGGTACATATAGCTGATACTAGTTTGTACACAGAATAATTATTATGATGACACACAAACTCTGAACAGATGCTTTGCTGAGCCATTGTGATGCATAGTTTGTGATTATGGATATAACCAATCTGATGGTTTATATATTTTATTTAATAATAACAAATTTAAGATGCCTACAGGTGAACAGTTTAATATGAGTGTTGTGGAAAGCCACAACCACAGCCACAACCACAATCACAGCAGTGGCATTGATGTAAGACCACTATAAGGTGTTTGTCTGCCATTACCCGACCAAAAGATCAGAAGTTGGGCAAGTTTATTGAGCCAAATGTCTTTTGGAAAACAGGCTATGACCCATTGTTCCCTGCTGTCATGCATGGCTCTCTGTGAGGGAAACAGAACCTCTCATACACCACTGCTACCTATAATACAATGTCATACATAGAAAGTCAATGGCGCTAGCTGTGAAATAACACAGCCACTGCCATAATTACTGCCACACACTGGCTGTGATAGAAACAAGTTATTTGTTACCAATGTAAGAGTATTAAGTTTCATGTCATTTGAGATAAGGCACATTCACAATGCATTGGTTGGGCTGTAAGCCACCTTATAGTGTGTGTATGGGGGTGGGGTGTAGGGGGTGGGGGTGTGTCAGTTGCAGATGTAAATAATGATTTCGCACAAGTAACACAGTGCTGAGGATGACAGCTGATTAGAGTCCAAAATTCAGCGTCATTATTATGAGGGACTGGCTATCTGTGAATAAGTCATATTATGAGGGACAGGCTATCTGTGAATAAGTCATATTATGAGGGACTGGCTATATATGAATAAGTCATTATTATGAGGGACTGGCTATCTGTGAATAAGAAACGCATTCTAATTCTCAGAACCCGCAATCAACCAATAGGATAGCATTCCAATTTTGGACAGGCATTTCACAGCACAGTGCCACACAAGAAATATTATAATATCTGATGGAATCATTCTAAAGGCGTCTCAGGGCCCTACAAAATGTGAATTGTTATGGTTTGCCAGTAAATTTGTTATTAGCATTTTATCTAAGTTATATTATTGACACTCCGTGTTGCAGTGCCACCATACACAAGAAATCAATATTTGCTTTGATTATTGTAATGGTCCCCTGGGCCTTCCAAAATGGCAAATGTTCACATTTTACACATTAATGTTGTTCACATTTTCTACATGTGAGATTGTAGCTCACAGGCTGTCCTGCAAGGTATCTACAACCACTGGAAATTGGCCTAAACGGCAGAGTTTCATGATAAAATTCAGCAACACATACTAAATCTAATGTACATAGTCTTCACAAATATTTTATTTCTAGATCAGGCATAATTATTTTTTATAATCTTCACAAACCATCAGTACACTTCCATTGTAATCCTTAGTGGTCTGTATCTGTGATGAACTTCAATGAACTTCAAGACTTTTTGGCTCAATTATAGGTTATTCATCCACCAACTGTTAACTTTGTATTGCATACTGATATTTAACTTACCTAACTATCTGGTCTTATTGTCCTGTCCCTCTGAGCTTGGGTAACAACAGATTTAGAATTTTACATTTGGAAGAAGTGTTTTTATTGTTATTGTGAGGCACACATTAATGTAATTTTACTTAAGATTCAACACTGTTGATTTGATGTTGTCGTGAGATTAATGCTGCCATAAAATAATCTTCTCCCGACTGTGTGTGAGGCTCAATTTTACTGATATTAACACAACTACTGGTGAGTTGTGTTGTTGTCTCTCAGCCTCGACTTGTGTCCACAGTAAAATGTCTTCTCTTATTTCTGCCACCTCAGCAACTCCTGCACTTATCTCACTGTCTGGTGGTGCAATTAATGCCTCATGTTGACAGGTCATTGCAGGCTCCCCCTAGAGCAACAGGAGCAGTCTCAACTAATCCCTCATGCTGACAGGTCATTGCAGGCTCCCCCCTAGAGCAACAGGAGCGAGTCTCAACTAATCCCTCATGCTGACGGGTCATTGCAGGCTCCCCCCTAGAGCAACAGGAACAGTCTCAACTAATGCCTCATGCTGACAGGTCATTGCAGCCTCCCTCCTAGAGCAACAGGAGCATTCTCAACTAATGCCTCACGCTGACAGGTCATTGAAAGCTCCCCCCTAGAGCAACAGGAGCAGTCTCAACTAATGCCTCACGCTGACAGGTCATTGAAAGCTCACTCCTAGAGCAACAGGAGCAGTCTCAACTAATGCCTCATGCTGACGGGTCATTGCAGCCTCCCTCCTAGAGCAACAGGAGCATTCTCAACTAATGCCTCACGCTGACAGGTCATTGAAAGCTCCCCCCTAGAGCAACAGGAGCATTCTCAACTAATGCCTCACGCTGACAGGTCATTGAAAGCTCACTCCTAGAGCATCAGGAGCAGTCTCAACTAATGCCTCATGCTGACAGGGCATTGCAGCCTCCCTCCTAGAGCAACAGGAGCATTCTCAACTAATGCCTCACGCTGACAGGTCATTGAAAGCTCCCTCCTAGAGCAACAGGAGCATTCTCAGCTAATGCCTCGCGCTGACAGGTCATTGAAAGCTCCCTCCTAGAGCAACAGGAGCAGTCTCAACTAATGCCTCACGCTGACAGGTCATTGAAAGCTCCCTCCTAGAGCAACAGGAGCAGTCTCAACTAATCCCTCATGCTGACAGGTCATTGCAGGCTCCCCCCTAGAGCAACAGGAGCGAGTCTCAACTAATCCCTCATGCTGACGGGTCATTGCAGGCTCCCCCCTAGAGCAACAGGAACAGTCTCAACTAATGCCTCATGCTGACAGGTCATTGTAGCCTCCCTCCTAGAGCAACAGGAGCAGTCTCAACTAATGCCTCATGCTGACAGGTCATTGAAAGCTCCCTCCTAGAGCAACAGGAACAGTCTCAACTAATGCCTCATGCTGACAGGTCATTGTAGCCTCCCTCCTAGAGCAACAGGAACAGTCTCAACTAATGCCTCACGCTGACGGGTCATTGTAGCCTCCCTCCTAGAGCAACAGGAGCAGTCTCAACTAATGCCTCACGCTGACAGGTCATTGAAAGCTCACTCCCAGAGCAACAGGAGCAGTCTCAACTAATGCCTCATGCTGACAGGTCATTGAAAGCTCCCTCGTAGAGCAACAGGAACAGTCTCGACTAATCCCTCATGCTGACAGGTCATTGCAGGCTCCCCCCTAGAGCAACAGGAGCAGTCTCAACTAATGCCTCATGCTGACAGGTCATTGCAGCCTCCCTCCTAGAGCAACAGGAGCATTCTCAACTAATGCCTCACGCTGACAGGTCATTGAAAGCTCCCCCCTAGAGCAACAGGAGCAGTCTCAACTAATGCCTCACGCTGACAGGTCATTGAAAGCTCACTCCTAGAGCAACAGGAGCAGTCTCAACTAATGCCTCATGCTGACGGGTCATTGCAGCCTCCCTCCTAGAGCAACAGGAGCATTCTCAACTAATGCCTCACGCTGACAGGTCATTGAAAGCTCCCCCCTAGAGCAACAGGAGCATTCTCAACTAATGCCTCACGCTGACAGGTCATTGAAAGCTCACTCCTAGAGCATCAGGAGCAGTCTCAACTAATGCCTCATGCTGACAGGGCATTGCAGCCTCCCTCCTAGAGCAACAGGAGCATTCTCAACTAATGCCTCACGCTGACAGGTCATTGAAAGCTCCCTCCTAGAGCAACAGGAGCATTCTCAGCTAATGCCTCGCGCTGACAGGTCATTGAAAGCTCCCTCCTAGAGCAACAGGAGCAGTCTCAACTAATGCCTCACGCTGACAGGTCATTGAAAGCTCCCTCCTAGAGCAACAGGAGCAGTCTCAACTAATGCCTCGGGCTGACAGGTCATTGAAAGCTCCCTCCTAGAGCAACAGGAGCAGTCTCAACTAATGCCTCACGCTGACAGGTCATTGAAAGCTCCCTCCTAGAGCAACAGGAGCAGTCTCAACTAATGCCTCACGCTGACAGGTCATTGAAAGCTCCCTCCTAGAGCAACAGGAGCAGTCTCAACTAATGCCTCACGCTGACAGGTCATTGAAAGCTCCCTCCTAGAGCAACAGGAGCAGTCTCAACTAATGCCTCATGCTGACAGGTCATTGAAAGCTCCCTCCTAGAGCAACAGGAGCAGTCTCAACTAATGCCTCATGCTGATGGGTCATTGCAGCCTCCCTCCTAGAGCAACAGGAACAGTCTCAACTAATGCCTCATGCTGATGGGTCATTGAAAGCTCCCTCCTAGAGCAACAGGAACAGTCTCAACTAATGCCTCATGCTGATGGGTCATTGCAGCCTCCCTCCTAGAGCAACAGGAACAGTCTCAACTAATGCCTCATGCTGATGGGTCATTGCAGCCTCCCTCCTAGAGCAACAGGAACAGTCTCAACTAATGCCTCATGCTGATGGGTCATTGAAAGCTCCCTCCTAGAGCAACAGGAACAGTCTCAACTAATGCCTCATGCTGATGGGTCATTGAAAGCTCCCTCCTAGAGCAACAGGAACAGTCTCAACTAATGCCTCATGCTGATGGGTCATTGAAAGCTCCCTCCTAGAGCAACAGGAACAGTCTCAACTAATGCCTCATGCTGATGGGTCATTGCAGCCTCCCTCCTAGAGCAACAGGAACAGTCTCAACTAATGCCTCATGCTGATGGGTCATTGCAGCCTCCCTCCTAGAGCAACAGGAACAGTCTCAACTAATGCCTCATGCTGATGGGTCATTGCAGCCTCCCTCCTAGAGCAACAGGAACAGTCTCAACTAATGCCTCATGCTGATGGGTCATTGAAAGCTCCCTCCTAGAGCAACAGGAACAGTCTCAACTAATGCCTCATGCTGATGGGTCATTGAAAGCTCCCTCCTAGAGCAACAGGAACAGTCTCAACTAATGCCTCATGCTGATGGGTCATTGCAGCCTCCCTCCTAGAGCAACAGGAACAGTCTCAACTAATGCCTCATGCTGATGGGTCATTGAAAGCTCCCTCCTAGAGCAACAGGAACAGTCTCAACTAATGCCTCATGCTGATGGGTCATTGCAGCCTCCCTCCTAGAGCAACAGGAACAGTCTCAACTAATGCCTCATGCTGATGGGTCATTGCAGCCTCCCTCCTAGAGCAACAGGAACAGTCTCAACTAATGCCTCATGCTGATGGGTCATTGCAGCTCCCTCCTAGAGCAACAGGAACAGTCTCAACTAATGCCTCATGCTGATGGGTCATTGAAAGCTCCCTCCTAGAGCAACAGGAACAGTCTCAACTAATGCCTCATGCTGATGGGTCATTGCAGCCTCCCTCCTAGAGCAACAGGAACAGTCTCAACTAATGCCTCATGCTGATGGGTCATTGAAAGCTCCCTCCTAGAGCAACAGGAACAGTCTCAACTAATGCCTCATGCTGATGGGTCATTGCAGCCTCCCTCCTAGAGCAACAGGAACAGTCTCAACTAATGCCTCATGCTGATGGGTCATTGAGCTCCCTCCTAGAGCAACAGGAACAGTCTCAACTAATGCCTCATGCTGATGGGTCATTGCAGCCTCCCTCCTAGAGCAACAGGAACAGTCTCAACTAATGCCTCATGCTGATGGGTCATTGCAGCCTCCCTCCTAGAGCAACAGGAACAGTCTCAACTAATGCCTCATGCTGATGGGTCATTGCAGCCTCCCTCCTAGAGCAACAGGAACAGTCTCAACTAATGCCTCATGCTGATGGGTCATTGCAGCCTCCCTCCTAGAGCAACAGGAACAGTCTCAACTAATGCCTCATGCTGATGGGTCATTGAAAGCTCCCTCCTAGAGCAACAGGACAGTCTCAACTAATGCCTCATGCTGATGGGTCATTGCAGCCTCCCTCCTAGAGCAACAGGAACAGTCTCAACTAATGCCTCATGCTGATGGGTCATTGCAGCCTCCCTCCTAGAGCAACAGGAACAGTCTCAACTAATGCCTCATGCTGATGGGTCATTGCAGCCTCCCTCCTAGAGCAACAGGAACAGTCTCAACTAATGCCTCATGCTGATGGGTCATTGCAGCCTCCCTCCTAGAGCAACAGGAACAGTCTCAACTAATGCCTCATGCTGATGGGTCATTGAAAGCTCCCTCCTAGAGCAACAGGAACAGTCTCAACTAATGCCTCATGCTGATGGGTCATTGAAGCTCCCTCCTAGAGCAACAGGAACAGTCTCAACTAATGCCTCATGCTGATGGGTCATTGAAGCTCCCTCCTAGAGCAACAGGAACAGTCTCAACTAATGCCTCATGCTGAGGGTCATTGCAGCCTCCCTCCTAGAGCAACAGGAACAGTCTCAACTAATGCCTCATGCTGATGGGTCATTGCAGCCTCCCTCCTAGAGCAACAGGAACAGTCTCAACTAATGCCTCATGCTGAGGGTCATTGCAGCCTCCCTCCTAGAGCAACAGGAACAGTCTCAACTAATGCCTCATGCTGAGGGTCATTGCAGCCTCCCTCCTAAAGCAACAGGAACAGTCTCAACTAATGCCTCATGCTGATGGGTCATTGCAGCCTCCCTCCTAGAGCAACAGGAACAGTCTCAACTAATGCCTCATGCTGATGGGTCATTGAAAGCTCCCTCCTAGAGCAACAGGAACAGTCTCAACTAATGCCTCATGCTGATGGGTCATTGAAGCCTCCCTCCTAGAGCAACAGGAACAGTCTCAACTAATGCCTCATGCTGACGGGTCATTGCAGCCTCCCTCCTAGAGCAACAGGAACAGTCTCAACTAATGCCTCATGCTGATGGGTCATTGCAGCCTCCCTCCTAAAGCAACAGGAGCAGTCTCAACTAATGCCTCATGCTGACGGGTCATTGCAGCCTCCCTCCTAGAGCAACAGGAACAGTCTCAACTAATGCCTCACGCTGACAGGTCATTGAAAGCTCCCTCCTAGAGCAACAGGAACAGTCTCAACTAATGCCTCATGCTGATGGGTCATTGAAAGCTCCCTCCTAAAGCAACAGGAACAGTCTCAACTAATGCCTCATGCTGATGGGTCATTGAAAGCTCCCTCCTAGAGCAACAGGAGCAGTCTCAACTAATGCCTCATGCTGACGGGTCATTGCAGCCTCCCTCCTAGAGCAACAGGAACAGTCTCAACTAATGCCTCATGCTGATGGGTCATTGAAAGCTCCCTCCTAGAGCAACAGGAACAGTCTCAACTAATGCCTCATGCTGATGGGTCATTGAAAGCTCCCTCCTAGAGCAACAGGAACAGTCTCAACTAATGCCTCATGCTGATGGGTCATTGAAAGCTCCCTCCTAAAGCAACAGGAGCAGTCTCAACTAATGCCTCATGCTGATGGGTCATTGCAGCCTCCCTCCTAGAGCAACAGGAACAGTCTCAACTAATGCCTCATGCTGATGGGTCATTGAAAGCTCCCTCCTAAAGCAACAGGAACAGTCTCAACTAATGCCTCATGCTGATGGGTCATTGCAGCCTCCCTCCTAGAGCAACAGGAACAGTCTCAACTAATGCCTCATGCTGATGGGTCATTGAAAGCTCCCTCCTAGAGCAACAGGAACAGTCTCAACTAATGCCTCATGCTGATGGGTCATTGAAAGCTCCCTCCTAAAGCAACAGGAACAGTCTCAACTAATGCCTCATGCTGATGGGTCATTGAAAGCTCCCTCCTAAAGCAACAGGAACAGTCTCAACTAATGCCTCATGCTGATGGGTCATTGCAGCCTCCCTCCTAGAGCAACAGGAACAGTCTCAACTAATGCCTCATGCTGATGGGTCATTGAAAGCTCCCTCCTAGAGCAACAGGAACAGTCTCAACTAATGCCTCATGCTGATGGGTCATTGCAGCCTCCCTCCTAAAGCAACAGGAACAGTCTCAACTAATGCCTCATGCTGATGGGTCATTGCAGCCTCCCTCCTAGAGCAACAGGAACAGTCTCAACTAATGCCTCATGCTGATGGGTCATTGAAAGCTCCCTCCTAGAGCAACAGGAACAGTCTCAACTAATGCCTCATGCTGATGGGTCATTGAAAGCTCCCTCCTAGAGCAACAGGAACAGTCTCAACTAATGCCTCATGCTGATGGGTCATTGCAGCCTCCCTCCTAGAGCAACAGGAACAGTCTCAACTAATGCCTCATGCTGATGGGTCATTGCAGCCTCCCTCCTAGAGCAACAGGAGCAGTCTCAACTAATGCCTCACGCTGACAGGGTCATTGAAAGCTCCCTCCTAGAGCAACAGGAGCAGTCTCAACTAATGCCTCATGCTGACAGGTCATTGAAAGCTCCCTCCTAGAGCAACAGGAGCAGTCTCAACTAATGCCTCATGCTGACAGGGTCATTGCAGCCTCCCTCCTAGAGCAACAGGAGCAGTCTCAACTAATGCCTCATGCTGACAGGTCATTGCAGCCTCCCTCCTAGAGCAACAGGAGCAGTCTCAACTAATGCCTCATGCTGACAGGGCATTGCAGCCTCCCTCCTAGAGCAACAGGAGCAGTCTCAACTAATGCCTCATGCTGACAGGTCATTGAAAGCTCCCTCCTAGAGCAACAGGAGCAGTCTCAACTAATGCCTCATGCTGATGGGTCATTGAAGCTCCCTCCTAGAGCAACAGGAGCAGTCTCAACTAATGCCTCATGCTGACGGGTCATTGCAGCCTCCCTCCTAGAGCAACAGGAACAGTCTCAACTAATGCCTCATGCTGACGGGTCATTGCAGCCTCCCTCCTAGAGCAACAGGAGCAGTCTCAACTAATGCCTCATGCTGACGGGTCATTGAAAGCTCCCTCCTAGAGCAACAGGAGCAGTCTCAACTAATGCCTCACGCTGACAGGTCATTGAAAGCTCCCTCCTAGAGCAACAGGAGCAGTCTCAACCAACAACCATTTCTCTGTGCGCACAAAGCTCTATATGAGATTACCAAGGCAAGGGAAAGTAGCTGTATTCATTTGATGTCTTCTGATGTCTGCACAAACTAAGATGTCTTGCTCTGATGACGTTTGAAGTATGAGCTGTTGTTTTTACTGCTACTGAGCTGAACACTTGTATATCTGGTGCAGGGAGTATTGAACTTCAGCATTTTATAGGCACATAGGAAGTCCGACCTAATATATAGCCACATTGACATTTACTTTTCTAGGATGTGGAAGGCATTTTTATAGCATTTATTTTGCTTGTCACACATAAGCCTATAAATACTACATGTGTGTCAATATCATAGCCAGGCAGTTGTAATAGGGAAGGTTTCACAATTTAATTTTTGTTAAAATTGTCAATGCTGCACATAAATTTATGACTTGTTGATATAAGTATTATGTTCTGTACTTTTCTATAGGCAGGCTGTTAAAAATATGTAATTTTCATGTGCTGGAAACCATCCACCCAAACAACCATGTCTTTGTTTAAATCAGAAGTTGCAATACCCCGTGTACTATGTTTAGCCATTATAAATTAAAATATCTATATAGCATAAATCTTGTACTCAAAAATTGTATGATAAAATACAAATTGACCAGTGAGAAAAAACGATCTTAAAATTCCTGCTAACTTTTTACCATGAAGCAAGTTGGTTATTTGCGATTTTATTGTAACAAATAGCACTGAAAGAGCAAGTACCCACCTGGTACATCTTATGTGCAACCAAGCATGACAACCTAATGTGTACTACACACCTATGTGCAACCAAGAGTGACAACCTAGTGTGTACTACACACCTATGTGAAACCAAGAGTGACAACCTAGTGTGTACTACACAGTGCTACACATTCATAACAAATTTTCAAAAAGATTCATAGTGTGTCATTTGAAGTTGTGAGATATTGTACAGTACATTGGCATATTTGCACACTAACTGGGTACTCACAAGCATACATGTGATATAATCAGTAGAACACATGGAGCCTCACATACTTTCTCTGATGAAGACCCTGCTGTGATGCTTACTTTTTGACATGTATATATGTTGGCATCTCATATTTCTTTTAATTCAGAATGTATCTTGTAATAACTGTGTTATATTGCACACCAATTTAAATTATGTGTGTTTGGTAAGTTATTCTAATAAACAGATGCCATAATATTGTTTATTGTACTTGCTAATACAGACGCTGTAGTTAGTTTTTTGATTAACTCCTTTGTATGTACACCCCCCAAAATACATGTCTCATTGACAGTTCCTAGTACAGTGTACATTCAAATGTTGTACATTTACATATACATAAATTACAAATCATTTTGTTTTGCAAAGTTACTCAAGTTCAGTGTAGCTGTTGACAGGTGTTTGCCATCCACAGAGCCTGTGTCCAGAGGTAGCCAGAGCAGTATAAATGCATATTGGCATATTGAGTTTAAGGGGATAATAAACTTTTTCTGATTGTGCACAGACATTTCCCACTGTAGTGCCACACAAGAAATCTGTACAGCTGTATTTGGTTGGATTCTTCTGAAGGCATCTCAGTATCATAAAAAAATACAATAAGCCTATTATTTTTTCTTTATAAAACTGTAGTAAGTTTCTCTAATTGTGTATTAAAAGTCTATGTTGTAATACCACTACACACAACAAATCAGTATTTCCTTTGATCACAAAAAAGAAAATGAAACATTTTCACATTAGGTTTTTTTCACATTTTCTACTTGCGAGATTGCAGCTCACCAACTCTCCTGCAAGGTATCTATTATAACCACTGGGAATCAGCCTAATAACACAGTATTGGGATAACATTCAACAGTATTTTTAATAACACAAACTAATGGATTTAATCATCACAAAACAGTCTACTCGAATATTTTATTTCCAGGTGTATCTTCATTGCGATATAATTCCACTAACCATGTCATAATTTTATTTTCATTATAAAGCTTAATGATCTATGCCTATGATTCACCATAATCCCAGTATATGCTCCTTTGCCAATTTTTTTAAATTGATAAATTTGTCCTTGAAAAAAGCTAAAATGATCTGCATATATTTCCAATGGACATCATAAAGATGACATAATTGGACACAATATGTTGTGTTACTTGGTTACATGATGTCAGGTTCAGGTAGAAGTGACCACATGAAACTAACTGATCGTGTCTGCACTGAGCACAGAAGGCAAAATAGATGATTAAGACATTTGCTGCTGCATTGTTGCAGCAGAGAATATGAATGAGATACCTGATTGGTTAAACCAATTGTACACTGGTGCTACTTTTTTCAATAACTAATCAGTTTTGGATGTGTCTTTCTTGATTTGGTAGGTGTTACTAAGGTGTAGCTATGTTAATATACACATCTCTGTTAGGTGTGCTATGTTAATATACACATCTCTGTTAGGTTTGCTATGTTAATATACACATCTCTGTTAGGTGTGCTATGTTAATATACACATCTCCGTTAGGTGTGCTGTGTTAATATACACATCTCTGTTAGGTGTGCTATGTTAATATACACATCTCTGTTAGGTGTGCTATGTTAATATACACAACTCTGTTAGGTGTGCTATGTTAATATACACATCTCTGTTAGGTGTGGTGTGTTAATATACACATCTCTGTTAGGTGTGCTATGTTAATATACACATCTCTGTTAGGTGTGCTATGCTGATCTTACTGATCTTTATGTAAGAAACATTTCACTTATTTGCTTCATACTATTGACAGTGATCATCCTTTTATTTTCTGGACTGATACAGTTCCCTACATGTCATTTATCATCATGGGGACAGGACACAAGAATGCTATTCTAATGACAGTTGTAGTTTTGGACTGATAATAATAAACTAAAGCGTTTGGGGAAGTTTTGTTAGTAATTATATATTATGGTAATCGTTTTATCAGTATTGTTATGTAGCTGGGTGCCAGTAATACCGCTTGGATGGCAGATTTACATAAGGTAAAAAGCTGACAAAATAAGGATTAAAATATAGACTATAGTCATCAGCTCGGTTTCATCATACTAGGAAATTCAGGTCTTAAATATCTTGTGTTATAAATTTCTTATCTTAACTGTCCAATTTAATGTTGAGTTAAGTTTATGTAGTGCAGACAGTATTAATGATTTTAGGCCGTATGTGTCTTACGGGATTTGTGTTTTTTTTGATTTAGCGATGAAAAAAATGTCTATAATATTAATCTATATTTTAATATGTGTTACACAATATGATTTACAAATATGTAATAATGGGTGTTAAAACGATAATAAAAATATATACAATGGATTATTGCATGTGATTAAAACAAACATGGATATTACATTGCTGTACGTTGTGGTTTCACAACAGTTCGATAAGCACTTACATCTGACCAGTTGTCTAAATGCACATAATCATAAGACATGTACATGTTTGCCCCAAAACAGGTTGTACTGCGAAAAAATGGCATTCTTCATTACTTGTCAAGGAGCGCCAAACACAAGAAATGGCCAATGCCATGGCAACAACCATAATAATCAATTAAAATGCATGATTTCCATGATCATTCTTACAGGCAAATTGTCCCATTGCTTCTGCTTGTAGTTATCCTTCGGAAAATAAAACTGGGTACAGCCCTATTATTACAATAAAAATAAAGACAGTCCTATCTGTTAACATGGAGACAATGGACTTCCTGCCCCAAGTACCCCCCAAGCCCCCCCCCCAATACCCCCAGCCTTGTTTTCAAGTGTGACACTTACATGGCCTCTGCAACCACATATTCACCAACTCCACTATGGATCACTATTTTGCTGTTGTTGGAACCAAGGTTCTCTAAAACAGTTGTGTCTTTAAAATCAGTTGTCCCAAGGTCAGTTTGTAGAATAATGTCTTGGTCATTATGCAGTGGTGAATTAGTGATGTGTTAAGTCTCAAAAAGAGTGGAACAGCATCTCTTCAATGCAGAGCAATGAACAGAGGTGTTGCTTCTAGCAGAAGTGACAGTCTGACACAGGATGCATTGCATAGATACAGTTTCCATGCTCTCGTGAAGTAGCTGACAACGGCTTGTACCAGAGATTGTGTGCAATGTTTCTGTACCTATTCCAGCACTCCTGGGTTATCTAGGAGTCTGCCAGAGTTTAATGTACATCCCATACTCTTGGAATAGAAACAAATCTCCCAGATTTCCACTTGAGATCTCCAACAGCACCCACTTCTCTGATTTCTGACGTTCAGTCCAACAGGATTGAGATGTTACAGTTGCTAACAAGTAAGCAGGACCACACTGTTGAGACTTAAAAGATTCAATCTCACAAATCTCAAAGGTTGGCAGGTACACATGTATCTCAGGGTCTATGTGGGGTCTTGAGGTATACATGTATCTAAGGGTCCATATGGGGTCTTGAGATACACATGTATCTCAGGGTCTATGTGGGTCTTGGGGTACACATGTACCTCAGGGTCCATGTGGGGTTTTGAGGTACACATGTATCTCAGGGTCCATGTGGGGTCTTGAGGTACACATGTATCTCTGGGTACATGTGGGGTTTTGAGGTACACATGTTTCTCAGGGTCCATGTGGGGTCTTGAGGTACACATGTATCTCTGGGTACATGTGGGGTCTTGAGGTACACATGTATCTCAGGGTCCATGTTGGGTCTTGAAAATCTTGAAAACCCTTAATTATTTTGGACCTAATTGAAAGCTATGTAATCTTTGAATTTTACAAAGTAGTTTTGAAAAGTTTAGATTTCTATTATGGTCCACTAAAATTATTATTGGCCACCTGTTGTGATGAGTAATAGCCTTAGGCAAATGGCATATTTTAGCACTACGTACATCATTATTGGCATCGGGAGAGCCGATGTTTAAAATAATTTGCATGCTCATTGGGCTGTAACTGTAAAAGTAGTCACAGCATTAATGTGAAGTACATGTAATGTGAAATAACTGAAATTATTTATTTATGTCTTGTATGTGAATTATTTTGACTAAAATCATATGTGTCGTTAAAGTAGTCTTTAATTCTTTTTAAAATAGACTTGCAAAGGTACATGTGTATATAGGTAATATGTCACTGGTAATTGGACTGTCATATCATTGAGAGAGGCCTATAAGCAAAATTATGTAGAAGAATTTGCTACAAAATAATTAAGACAATAGATATAAACAACTTCTTGGTAATAATTGGTATGTCAAGAAGATTAGTAACATAATGATACTTGAAGATTTTGTGTAATTACTATAATGTTTGATAACAGTAACAAATTGACCTACCCATCACTACCCATCACGTGACCAGTTGCTTAGCAAACCCTCAGTCAAGCAATGACAAAATGGGTGCCAAACGTGTGTACATTCATATATTATTTTTTTTTATTTTGGTTTCAATTTAAAAAAATATTTATGACAAAACAGAAAGTGATAAATGTGTGTTTGCTCTGGGCGCTGTTGTGTAGCAGCAGTGATGTAGTTGACACATACAACCATTACCAACATGGTTGGCAGAAGCACAGCTTAATGCAGGCTATGCACATAATTTTGATTACATACTGAATACATCACTACTACATTGTCATGGGGTTTTGTGATGCACAAACTTGGGACATGTGAATCTAGTATATATTTTTCTATTTCTGTGTATGAATTTATAGTTAGTCTGAAAGGTTAACAATTAGTAATTAATTAGCAATGTTATTGTTTGTCAGTCAGGCACACAACAAACTTCAGTCTAGCTGGAACAGAAGTGATAGCAAACTAAAGACCACTTGCCTTATGCTACACCTAGCATTATGTTAGCAAGCCAATGGATAACTAGTTTCATAAAACATTGGTAATAATGGAATATTCAGATATTATTTGTTGGACAACTTTGGTTATTTTAATATTTTGGGAGTAAGTTACTGTTTCTTATAAATTTGCTTAAAAAATTGTATTGATGACTGACTGGTAGATATCTAACATATTGTGACTAATGCTCCCAAACAGGCCAGGACAGGTGAGTTGGTGACCTCTGTGAGGTGTGTGAGACTGCGGATGTATCTGCCAGGTGCAGGTGTTTGCTGATCTCTCCACTACATGTGGCATCATTATTTTTCCTCTAGGGCGAAGCATTTGCTATGAACTATAATGACTGCAGTGTCAGGAGTTGTAATAATCACAGAATACTGACTTATTTGTGCCCCTCAACAATCTTTAGGCAAAAAAAGCAGGCTGTGATTTAGATGATGCCTGAGATAAATAATAAATTTGCCATGGTCCATGATATAGCCTTCATAGCCAGGTAAATTTCCTGGGTCCAAGCGCTTAACAAAAATCTTGACATACAATTGAAGTCTGGTTAATAGTGGGTAAAAACTTGTCTAACTGTCAACATGTTCATGTTCATGTTCATGTTCATGTTCATGTTCATGTTCATGTTCATGTTCATGTTCATGTTCATGTTCATGTTCATGTTCATGTTCATGTTCATGTTCATGTCAACATGTTCATGTTCAGGAAAGTGAATTGTGGCAACTTATCACATGGCTAAATGGCATATCTCTATGTCTGTAATATATGTTAACTGTATGGTTTGGAGAAAAAAAACAATTGCAAGAATGTTATATGTAGTTACCCCAGGTGGTGCTAATCAAACTAACATAGGTACAGTCATTTACATAAATTGCTGCCAATATTATTATAGTAATTTGCAGACAGGCAACTCTTGGCTTTCTACGAATGTTGATACAAGAAATAGTCTCAGATGGCAATATGGAATACTAAAACCCAGCAACATCTATTCTATATAAAAACATGTGGTCTAATGATGATGTGGCTTAAGGCAGGTTTAAATGCCTCTTGGTACTGTCACACTGGTGGTGAGCAGAACTGGTCTCCAGCAGCCCGGCTCAGCATGAGTGCAGGAGTGAAGGGAGCACTCGGGGAGCTGCCCGCCTGGTCCACACACTAGCTGTCTGCCACAGCCGCCCAGGCTGGCTGCACTCACACACCGCTCTATGGCTTATGTAGTATGTACACAAAGAGCCTACAAACAATTTCTGCTTTTGACATTAACCTGTAATCAGCTGTCTTCTAGGATTGTGGAAGCACCCAGATCATGACATCAATTAAATAAAATTTTCGCGAGATTATTACATTATTCACTTGCTGCTACTCACTTCCAGTGACTGGACACTGGACACCAACAGCAGACTGATGACACTGCTCCTTACAGTAACCTCATCTCACCAGCAGCCAGTGAGGGTGGTAGTTATTAGCAGGAAGTTCACCTGGTCACTTGTTCTTGTCCCACTTTGTGTTCACAAACATCGCAACTTGCAAACATCAAAGGTACTTCCAGACAGGGTGTGAACCACTGCAATAATTGACAACATGAAGAAATGTTCTTTCAAACTTATGACAATGAAATGTTTTAATGAAGGACAGTCAGAATATCATTAATTGCAACATGATCTTACCAGAATGGTTGGTCAATGAACAACTTTGTAAAATACGGTTTGTTTTCTCATTGAGCTAATAGTGTAGAGTGATTATTAATGAAAGAGAGGAGTCTGCTCCTGTCACCACAACTGACAGAGCAGTCATCTCTAATGAGAATGCTGCTGTCTAGAACTTGGCAAAGTTAACCATCAAACAGTATTGTCGTTAACTCTGCTCGCCTTGGCATTATAACCAATCAATATTGTTTTGAAACTGGATGTTTTGTTTACCATTTGAATGTGTTGTGGGAGGGATCTTTCAAATCGTGTACATTGTTTTGAGCTTAATCGAGTAATCAAACACAATTTGGCAAGCCATAATACAATCAACACACATACGGAATATTTTGTTGTAAGAAATTAACTTACTTTGGAGCATATCTTTTGAAATGTATGACACTTCGACCCATCCTCTACAGGTCTTGATCACATGTGATGGCTCAGGTTTTGGTGGGATAATTTGGCTGTAGATGGAAGGAAGATGATATCTCTGGTCTCTGTTCATGGTAGGGGCTCTCTGTTTGATATTATGGCCTCCTTCACTTCCATTTTGTGCCAGTTGGATTCTCCGGTCAATACTTTGGTGTCATTCGTGGACACTGAGTATCCTGTGGCCTGGCATGGTGTCTTACACCTGTTGGTTTGTCCAGTTTTGTGTGTATTTTGAACCACTGGCTGAGTGGTCTCAGTTTCACCAGTGTGTGTGTTGCTGCTGTCCAGGGCTTTATGCAGGATAACATTATTGCCAGTCACACATGTTTTGGTGGACACATGGATGTTAACTGTTAAGCCAGTTTACAAACTTACGAAATGGACTACAAAGACACATGTGACACCATTTTCACTCACTTTCAAGGCATAACTAACAATATCTATGGTTTTGGAAGACCTTTTTTTGCTCCTTCTTTTTTTACCCATCCACCACCCGTCCACCCATATTTCTACCCTTCCATATTCGTTTTTACCTGTCCAAATGACGCGTGGACGGGTCTCTACGTAAAGGTATGCTGCTGTTGTTGTCACACGTGATGTTGTAGATGGTTCCACATAGGTGTCCTTTTGGTGTTTTGTCTTTAGGGTGTCCTACCATTGAACACGTGTGTTGTCATAAAAACTTTATATTAAATTAAAACAATAAACCCTACAAGCAGATACCCTCACGTGATTCTCAGCAGACAAATGTGTTATTATCCATTGTTTGCAGATTTAGTAATGACTGCAATTCTAATTGGATCCATAAAAGCCCAATGATCTTACATTTTGTATAATTGGCTTAGTTTATCCATTTCATTCACTAATATTATAAATTTTTATGTGTCTTTTAATAAACCAAGAGATTTATTGTTTTGCAAGCTTTGAAATAAAGAAAACATACATATGATATCGTCAGTGTGTACCAGTGAGTAGGCAGGGACAGCCATGCTGTAGTCTCTCATCCTTCCTGCAAGGCTGCTGTGTAGACCTGCTGCTGTGTCAGATGAGGAAACTGCAATTTCCTGTCTGTGTGATTGATATTGGTCAAGCCAGTGCATTCATAGAGCTACTGGACAAAACTGACTTGGGATCAACAAGTACGTTGTCCAGCCAGTAATATGACATCATCATAATTACATAATATGTATTGTGCCTGGCAATTAATCATAGTTATTTTTGTTTTGTGGACTACATGTGGCAGTGTGACAGCAGTAAGGTTTGGTGGTACAGCATGTATTGTTGTGTAGTAAGCCAGACACCATGCGCATTGCAAGCTGTATGTACATTTTGCATAAACTAAGACAAGTTTTTGTGTATATTCAGAGAATCATTATGATTATTGCAGTTGTCCACTAAACAACGTATCATATTATGGTCATATTAAGATGGGCATGTTTTTGCGGTGGTGAATATTAGCAGATATAGCATGTATTTGACAAGCACGGCTGTTATCAGGTATCTGTTTTCCATGACAACCAGTTCAATGGTGACGTAGTGAAACCATGCCAAGACAACCCTAGCGCTTATTGGCAGCTAGTGATGCTGTAGAGGAGAAACACAATATGTGATTGAACAAGGAATATATGTGTTCTATTCCATCTGTCAGGTTCAATTTCCTCGCCACTTGGTTTTTCCAAACATATCTACTCTGTGAATTTATGTCTTTTTAGTGGTAGAATTATATAGGCATACAATACTAGTACAAACATAAGTACAAAATACAGCTACAAAGTGCAAGTGTACACATTGAATGGTTTATGCTTTTTGCACTAAAACAAACATTATTATAATCTATCTTAGTATTACTATTAGGGATCATCCCATGTATATTATATATGTGTGTGTGTGTGTGTGTGTGTGTGTGTGTGTGTGTGTGTGTGTGTGTGTGTGTGTGTGTGTGTGTTGTGTTTTTTTTGTGTGTGTGTGTGTGTGTGTGTGTGTGTGTGTGTGTGTGTGTGTGTGTGTGTGTGTGTGTGTGTGTGTGTGTGTGTGTGTGTGTGTGTGTGTGTGTGTGTGTGTGTGTGTGTGTGTGTGTGTGTGTGTGTGTGTGTGTGTGTGTGTGTGTGTGTGTGTGTGTGTGTGTGTGTGTGTGTGTGTGTGTGTGTGTGTGTGTGTGTGTGTGTGTGTGTGTGTGTGTGTGTGTGTGTGTGTGTGTGTTTTGTGTGTGTGTGTGTTGTGTGTGTGTGTGTGTGTGTGTGTGTGTGTGTGTGTGTGTGTGTGTGTGTGTGTGTGTGTGTGTGTGTGTGTGTGTGTGTGTGTGTGTGTGTGTGTGTGTGTGTGTGTGTGTGTGTGTGTGTGTGTGTGTGTGTGTGTGTGTGTGTGTGTGTGTGTGTGTGTGTGTGTGTGTGTGTGTGTGTGTGTGTGTGTGTGTGTGTGTGTGTGTGTGTGTGTGTGTGTGTGTGTGTGTGTGTGTGTGTGTGTGTGTGTGTGTGTGTGTGTAAAATATATAAATATGTAGCTGACCCAAACTGTAGAGTAAACTCTGTATTGCTATAAATCATGTGAAATAAGAGCCACTGTGTTTCCCAGGCCTGTGTTCCAGTGGTGATTCCTGCTTGCTCCATTTACAAGTATGCTTCATAATGTTCCTATGTTACATTGCTCAGGTTGGACTTCTGAGGATATTGGTGCTATGGAAGTTTTATCATTACCATAATATGAATTTAGTTTATTTATTTATTTATTTCCAATGGTGTTCTAATAAGCTAATCTTCAGTTTCTATATTTCTGCCTTTCTTCAGGCATCAAACAAACACAATCATTGTTCCTGGTTGTTCCTGATCTCACACTTCAGACACAAGACACACACAGTGCACTTATGTACTTAATCATGCATATACATAAATCTAAGTAAGTATACATATGGACAGAATGCCCGCAGTGATAACGTTGCCTTTGACTACTAAATGTGAAAAAAGAATTATTGGAAGTGATTAATTTACATTACCTCATTTTTCGATTTGCCTCATCATATTTTCTGTTATTGACATAGTTTCTGCACTTCTGTGTCTCTTTGGATACTGAATTGGTACTGAATTCTGATATCAGTCAATCATGATTTTCGATTTCCTTTTATTTACATTTAGTTTTAGCTATTCAACATCATTTATGACTGTTCACAAATCGTCATGAATAAATTTTCTCTGCACTAAATAAAAAATTACAATCAATCAACATATATTTAGCCTACAATAAATTTGTCAGTTGGCATTAAAAGCCCTGTTTCCTGTGCATATCCCCATCTGTCTACTGTGACACAATTCAAATGACAATGCAAACATATAAAAATGTGCACAGACAATGAATTATTCAGTAGAAATCATTGTCTGCTGTGGCCTGAATAAGTAATTGGATTGAACCCATGTAAAACATCATTTTCGATGCTGGGGTAAAATGTTGGGTTGAATCTTTTGTATAAGCAAAGAATAAAAGCTTTATTTCGTACGTATGCCGCAATATCTAATGTAGTATGATGTGGTATGCACATACACACCACACGGACACATACACACCAAACACACGCACACGCCACTCACACACCACACATGCACGCACACACACACACGCACGCACACACGCACACATGCACACACGCACGCGCACTCACGTACACACACACACACACTGCTGACACCCTGTAATGGTCACTTGTAGATGACCCGAGCTGTCTGTGCCAGCACACTAGTGCTCTTTTGCATAATGTCTGGCGATGCATATGATGCGTATTTCACTAATGGATATATACGATCGCATGAATTCACATGTCTGATTGGAAATACTGGCTGTACAACATGTTATCATTTAACTTCTCTTACGTGATGCTTAATACAGAAAATTGTACAATTCATGTTTTAAGACATGACTCATGATCACTAGTGCTCCTATCTGCAGTGCTGGAATATTTTGTGCAATAGTTATATGATGAAACCATGCATGTTAAAAGTAAGCTT
The DNA here is from genome assembly GCA_025642075.2 of Ridgeia piscesae. Lineage (NCBI taxonomy): Eukaryota > Metazoa > Annelida > Polychaeta > Sabellida > Siboglinidae > Ridgeia > Ridgeia piscesae. The sequence goes on from JAODUO010000506.1 coordinate 79,118, forward strand.
ATCAAAATAATTTACTTTGCTGCGTAGATGAGCTTCTTGCAGTGCACATGTCAACAACTCTGGCAGTATGCAAATTCCAAATGTTAACAGAATTTGACAGCACTTGCCATTCATGATTGCTGTTACGTAGACTTGCCTACATGCATATTGAACTTAGACTCCTGTTTAGTATGCTCATGAAGCGAGACATTACAGCGAGGTGCCACATGCAATCTTCACTTGTGTGAGATCAAGTGAAACACTATATTTATCTGCTAGATGTTATTAAGGTAAGATGGTGGCTAGCTCTGTAAGTCTGGATGTTATTGAGGTAAGATGGTGGCTAGCTCTGTAAGTCTGGATGTTACTGAGGGAATATGGTGGCTAGCTCTGTAAGTCTGGATGTTATTGAGGTAAGATGGTGGCTAGCTCTGTAAGTATGGATGTTATTGAGGTAAGATGGTGGCTAGCTCTGTAAGTCTGGATGTTATTGAGGTACAATGGTGGCTAGCTCTGTAAGTCTGGATGTTATTGAGGTAAGATGGTGGCTAGCTCTGTAAGTCTGGATGTTATTGAGGTAAGATGGTGGCTAGCTCTGTAAGTCTGGATGTTATTGAGGTAAGATGGTGGCTAGCTCTGTAAGTCTGGATGTTATTGAGGTAAGATGGTGGCTAGCTCTGTAAGTCTGGATGTTATTGAAGTAAGATGGTGGCTAGCTCTGTAAGTCTGGATGTTATTGAGGTAAGATGGTGGCTAGCTCTGTAAGTCTGGATGTTATTGAGGTAAGATGGTGGCTAGCTCTGTAAGTCTGGATGTTATTGAGGTAAGACTAGTGGCTACCTGTGTCAGTCTGGATGTTATTGAGGTAAAACTAGTGCCTAGATATGTCAGTCTGGATGTTATTGAGGTAAGACTTGTCGCTACCTATGTCAGTCTGGATGTTATTGAAGTAAGACTACTGGCTACCTATGTCAGCCTGGATGTTATTGAGGTAAGACTAGTGGCTACCTATGTCAGTCTGGATGTTATTGAAGTAAGACTACTGGCTACCTATGTCAGCCTGGATGTTATTGAGGTAAGACTAGTGGCTACCTATGTCAGCCTGGATGTTATTGAAGTAAGACTAGTGGCTACCTATGTCAGCCTGGGTGTTAACATAACCATGAAGAGAAATGTATGTGCAGTAATAGGCCCCTGGCACAGGTACATGTCTCTTACACAACTCACTCTCATGTACTACACAACTCACTCTCATGTACTGCACAACTCACTCTCATGTACTACACAACTCACTCTCATGTACAGCACAACTCACTCTCATGTACTGCACCACTCACTCTCAGGTACTACACAACTCACTCTCATGTACTGCACAACTCACTCTCGTGTACTACACAACTCACTCTCATGTACAGCACAACTCACTCTCATGTACTGCACCACTCACTCTCATGTACTACACAACTCACTCTCATGTACTGCACAACTCACTCTCATGTACTACACAACTCACTCTCATGTACAGCACAACTCACTCTCATGTACTGCACCACTCACTCTCATGTACTACACAACTCACTCTCATGTACTGCACAACTCACTCTCATGTACTGCACAACTCACTCTCATGTACTGCACCACTCACTCTCAGGTACTACACAACTCACTCTCATGTACTATACAACTCACTCTCATGTACTACACAACTCACTCTCATATACTGCACAACTCACTCTCGTGTACTGCACAACTCACTCTCATGTACTGCACCACTCACTCTCAGGTACTACACAACTCACTCTCATGTACTATACAACTCACTCTCATGTACTACACAACTCACTCTCATGTACTATACAACTCACTCTCATGTACTGCACCACTCACTCATGTACTACACAACTCACTCTCATGTACTGCACAACTCGCTCTCATGTACTGCACCACTCACTCATGTACTACATAGCTCACTCTCATGTACTGTACAATTTACTCTCATGTACTATACAATCCCCTCTGATGTATTACACAACTCACTCTCATGTGCATACCACTCACTCATGTACTGCACAACTCCCTCTCAGGTACTACACAACTCACTCTCATTTACTACACAACTCACTGTCATGTACTATACAACTCACTCACGTGTACTACACAACTCACTCATGTACTACACAACTCTCTCTCAGGTACTACACAACTCACTCTCAGATACTACACAACTCACTCATGTACTACACAACTCACTCTCAGATACTACACAACTCACTCTCATGTACTGCACAACTCCCTCTCAGGTACTACACAACTCACTCTCAGGTACTACACAACTCACTCTCAGGTAATACACAACTCACTCTCAGGAACTGCACAACTCACCCATGTACTACACAACTCACTCACGTGTACTACACAATTCACTCATGTACTACACAACTCTCTCTCAGGTACTACACAACTCACTCTCAGATACTACACAACTCACCCATGTACTACACAACTCACTCTCAGATACTACACAACTCACTCTCATGTACTGCACAACTCCCTCTCAGGTACTTCACAACTCACTCTCAGGTACTACACAACTCACTCTCAGGTACTACACAACTCACTCTCAGATACTACACAACTCACTCTCATATACTGCACAACTCACTCTCAGGTACTGCACAACTCACTCTCAGGTACTACACAACTCACTCTCAGGTACTACACAACTCACTCTCATGTACTATACAACTCACTCACGTGTACTGCACAACTCACTCTCAGGTACTGCACAACTCACTCTCATGTACTACACAACTCACTCTCATGTACTATCACAACTCACTCATGTACTACACAACTCACTCTCAGTACTACACAACTCACTCTCAGGTACTACACAACTCACTCTCAGATACTACACAACTCACTCATGTACTACACAACTCACTCTCAGATACTACACAACTCACTCTCAGGTACTACACAACTCACTCTCAGGTACTACACAACTCACTCTCAGGTACTACACAACTCACTCTCATGTACTGCACAACTCACTCATGTACTACACAACTCACTCTCATGTACTACACAACTCACTCTCATGTACTACACAACTCACTCTCAGTACTACACAACTCACTCTCATGTACTGCACAACTCACTCTCAGTACTACACAACTCACTCTCAGGTACTACACAACTCACTCAGGTATACACAACTCACTCTCAGGACTGCACAACTCACCCATGTACTACACAACTCACTCCTGTACTCACAACTCACTCATGTACTCACAACTCCTCTCAGGTACTCACAACTCACTCTGTACTACACAACTCACTCCATGTACTGCACAACTCACTCTCGATACTACACAACTCACTCTCATGTACTGCACAACTCACTCTCATGTATTACACAACTCACCTCATGTACTACACAACTCACTCTCAGTACTCACAACTCACTCTCATGTACTGCACAACTCACTCTCAGTACTGCACAACTCACTCTCAGTACTACACAACTCACTTATGTACATTACACAACTCACTCTCATGTACTGCACAACTCACTCTCATGTACTACACAACTCACTCTCAGGTACTACACAACTCACTCTCATGTACTACACAACTCACTCTCAGGTACTACACAACTCACTCTCAGGTACTACACAACTCACTCTCATGTACTGCACAACTCACTCTCCGGTACTACACAACTCACTCTCATGTACTGCACAACTCACTCTCATGTACTGCACAACTCACTCTCATGTACTACACAACTCACTCTCAGATACTACACAACTCACTTTCGTATACTACACAACTCACTCTCAGGTACTACACAACTCACTCTCAGGTACTACACAACTCGCTCTCAGGTACTGTACAACTCATTCATGTACTACACAACCCACTCTCATGTACTACACAACTCACTCTCATGTACTTCACAACTCACTCTCATGTACTGCACAACTCACTCATGTACTGCACAACTCACTCTCATATACTGCACAACTCACTCTCATATACTACACAACTCACTCTCATTTAGTGCACAACTCACTCTCATTTACTGCACAACTCACTCTCATGTACTGCACAACTCATTCTCAGGTACTGCACAACTCACTCATGTACTACACAACTCACTCTCAGGTAATGCACAACTCACTCGTGTACTACACAACTCACTCTCAGGTACTACACAACTCACTCATGTATTACACAACTCACTCATGTACAACATAACTCTGCCCTCCATCTTGTCTCACACCATCGTATGTTATGCAACTCTGCAACTTTTGTTGCTGCGATTCAATGTTTGAATTTGTTCAACAAAACATTTGTAGCATATGTCACTAAGACTGATTAACATTGCTGTACAATATGTTGTGCTGTATTAAAATGTGAATTTATACCCAATGAATTTTCCATTGGGGACTGATGAAAGCGATTGAATTGTGTTTTAACCTGCATGACTACTTCAGTGTTTGTTGATTAAACACGCAACTTGCAGTAGCAGTTGCACATTGTATGGCCAGCATAAAAACCTAATTTATTACCAATTCCAATACTATTATATAACAAATTATTAACATTTGTGGCATATTTCAGTCGTTTGATTTGTATTAGCTAAAAAAAAATTGAGTGGAACAATAGGACATATCAGTTTGCATAAGTTTTTCTACTTCTGCTGAAATAACTCATTTGACAGCTTCTGCACACAAACTGATTGCATCCTGACAAATGATTCAAATTAAAGGTTGTGCCCACTGAGTGTCTGTTCAAAGAGCCTGCCACTCACCTCATTAATCGGTCTTTTCATATTTTTAATTAGCCCTAACGAGAAACTCCTGTTGTCTTATGTAACCCTGATGATTACTCCATTGATGGTATAGATTTATTGTTATGGTTCTTTACCTTTGACGTGCATGTGTGTGTTTTGTCATACAGAATCTATATTTGTCCGCATTAGATAGTTGTCTTCATTTGTATACCCGTCCTTTTGATGGCAGTTAGAATATATATATATATATATATATATATATATATATATATATATGGTCAAACCCAGCAAAATGGGGTCTTTGTGCACCAGGTAAGGTTCTGAAATAGAACTACTTGAATAATCCAGGCTTTAAATATGCTTAATGGATGTAAATTGAGACAACCTCCCTCAAAGTTGGGCACACTAACTCCCCAAATTGAGGATGTGTGAGGTGTTTGAAGTGTTTTTGTTTCTCGACCGTGTACATCATGACGCCGACTGTGTACATCATGATGCTGACTGTGTACATCATGACGCCGACTGTATACATCATGACGCTGACTGTGTACATCATGATGTCGATTGTGTACAGCATGATGCCGATTGTGTACATCATGACACCGACTGTGTACATCATCATGCTGACTGTGTACATCATGATGCCGACTGTATACATCATGACGCCGACTGTATACATCATGACGCTGACTGTGTACATCATGATGCCGATTGTGTACAGCATGACACCGACTGTGTACATCATCATGCTGACTGTGTACATCATTACGCCGACTGTGTACGTCATGACGCTGACTGTGTACATCATGATGCAGTGTGTACTGATACTAGCACACAATATATTGCATTTTATACCCTAAATTGAATTGTCTTTTCATGGACATCATATTTGGATGTAATAATGGCGTCATGTTTTAGTGTTATACTTTTGGCGTGAGTGTACAGAAATAACAAAAAGGCATAACTGTGTGCGTGCTACTCATGTTGTAGGAAACACGTGTTCTATCAATTGGTACTTTGTTTGTGGCAATAATTGGTCTGCTTTCATTACAGGAGACCCAGTAAGACAGAACATAGTCGGCACAGTCAACCATGACGTATGTGTATGTCATGGTCGACATGTATCGATACTAGCACACAACATATTGCATTTGATATCGTAAATTATCTTTCCATGAACACCATATGGATGGGATGTAATAATGGAGTAATGGTTTGGTGTATAATTAATTTAGTATGGGTGTTGTTAAACATTATTTACTCATATTTTGGGATACCAACATTTTTACAGTTGTTGCTGATTGTACAGAAATTAAAAAAGTTACAAAAATGTATGCAAACTACTCAAGTAATAAGGAAACATGGGTTCTATCCAGTGGTACTTTGTTCTATCCAGTAAAATGCTACATAACCGGCAACGTTATTGTGGCGAAATTAATTCAATCTTTAATATCAGGAACTATCACAAGATGTTGCAGATGCCTTATTGAATATTTGTTTTGTTGTATACTATTAGCCTGACCTGTCATATTTGCTACACCTTAGTCTCATCAATACTCCTTGATTTTGTTTTATCTAAATTGTTGGCATTGTTGAGTCGTGTCGATATTCACATTTAACCAATGGGTCTTCTTTAAAAAAAATGGTCAAACCTTGTAAATTTTAACGGTCGTTATATATCCTAATTGGAGTTGTAGACATTGCTTGATTTTGGGTGTTTTAAGGTGGTAGACCGTTGGCATCATGGGTACATGGTTGACAACAGTATTTAGTAAATTTGGGTAGCTTATTGTGTGTTTACTTTCTCAATATGAATATTTTGTTATGCACCTATATGTATGTTTATCTACCATGGATGGTTCCGAGTAGTTTCAGGCCAGTTTAATTCATTTACACCTGTTATTGCTGATCTTATTTAATATGTGCATAATTTATTTTCACCCAATTATACTTATTTAGGGTGTTTTAATGGTGTACACAGTCAGCACCATGGGTACACAGTCAGCAACATAGTACTGGTGGGAGGTACTACAATACTAAGTCAAACTTGTTGAATTTTGCAAATGTTTTAATCTGTCAGCTTGTAACATGCTCTTATATATACCAAAAGATATCTCACTAATCTTATAAATATTAGCCACAAACTAAGGGTGTGTGGAACACGGTCAACAGCAGCAAAAACTACCCCAAACCTGAGGTGTCGACCATAGCAAAACATACACAAAATATCGACAAACACACAGGCACAATCACTATGTATTTCAACCAAGTACATGTTAGAGTACCACTACATATCCTAATGCTTGTTATAAACTTATATTTTGTCTTTAGTAAGCTATTAGGAATAGTGGTACTTGGTCTACAACACCTAACTTTCCCAACGCATTAACAAAAAACAAAACTTTGATTTTTTCTTTTCTTTATTGATAACTGGGCACAGCACAAGACACAAGTTTTGATATCATAAACAAACGTACTTGCTTACTCAGGGTTTAAGTGGATTAAGAGTTGTTTAATCAGAATTACAATTGCATAAATGTACAAAAACCTCAAAAAGACCACTAAATCAGCTGTAGTTCCTATACTTTGAATACTAGGTATGCAAAACTGGGTATCCCCAGAAAGGCACCACTAAGCCCAAAAAAGATAGCAACAATATATACTCCTTACAAAAGTGACCGATTGAGAGGCATAACGAGGCTGAGACCTCATTTTGCTGGACTTGATCATATATATATATATATATATATATATATATATATATATATATATATATATATATATAGATACATAGATACTTAGATAGATACATACATACATACATACATACATAGATAAATACATAGATATAGCATGATAAATACATAGATATAGCATTCAAAATTCTACTTGCCAGTGACAACCGAACTTACAAAGTCTAGCATGCATTGTTGATGTTAATTACCTATGGATAAGTAGGTTTTTAAATGTAGTTGTGGGACAACTGAATTGTTGTATGGACAAGTGAAATGTTTTTTCTACATGTCCTCGGGACAAGAAAAACATCTGCCAAATTTCGAATTCATATGGAAAGCCTGACATTTCCTTGACTGAAATTTGACATTAAATAAGCAGTACATTTGCTGACTGCATCATATAATATCCATATATATTGCAGGTTATTTTGTTCAAACTGACACTTCAATACTATTGGATGGAATACGAACAACACAATGTTGCATGCTTTAGTTAAGGTGTGGTTTGTGGGGATTCCATCTAGCAGTGCCTGGATAAGTTCATGTCTGTTGGTTTCTGGACCCTTCACCAAACATGCCTGTGAAGTCCATCCCACAGGTGTGAGGTGATGAACAGAGTTCAGGTGAGGTGAGACTGACTGCCTCATCATGTAGGAGAGCTGTAGTCGTTCAGACTGGCTGCAGATGAGGATTATCATTGTTGTGCTTGAATGTCACAAGTTGCGATGAACTTGGGTGAAAGGTGTCTGATGATGTGGGAACATGTGATTGATGTATCAGTGTGCAGCACAATGGTGCCACCAGTGAGCACCAGGGGAGCTGTGTGGTGTCTACATGGGCCTCCACCAGGGGAGCTGTGTGGTGTCTACATGGGCCTCCACCAGGGGAGCTGTGTGGTGTCTACATGGGCCTCCACCAGGGGAGCTGTGTGGTGTCTACATGGGCCTCCACCAGGGGAGCTGTGTGGTGTCTACATGGGCCTCCACCAGGGGAGCTGTGTGGTGTCTACATGGGCCTCCACCAGGGGAGCTGTGTGGTGTCTACATGGGCCTCCACCAGGGGAGCTGTGTGGTGTCTACATGGGCCTCCACCAGGGGAGCTGTGTGGTGTCTACATGGGCCTCCACCAGGGGAGCTGTGTGGTGTCTACATGGGCCTCCACCAGGGGAGCTGTGTGGTGTCTACATGGGCCTCCACCAGGGGAGCTGTGTGGTGTCTACATGGGCCTCCACCAGGGGAGCTGTGTCGTGTCTACATGGGCCTCCACCAGGGGAGCTGTGTCGTGTCTACATGGGCCTCCACCAGGGGAGCTGTGTCGTGTCTACATGGGCCTCCACCAGGGGAGCTGTGTCGTGTCTACATGGGCCTCCACCAGGGGAGCTGTGTGGTGTCTACATGGGCCTCCACCATGGGAGCTGTGTGGTGTCTACATGGGCCTCCACCAGGGGAGCTGTGTGGTGTCTACATGGGCCTCCACCAGGGGAGCTGTGTCGTGTCTACATGGGCCTCCACCAGGGGAGCTGTGTGGTGTCTACATGGGCCTCCACCAGGGGAGCTGTGTCGGTGTCTACATGGGCCTCCACCAGGGGAGCTGTGTGGTGTCTACATGGGCCTCCACCAGGGGAGCTGTGTGGTGTCTACATGGGCCTCCACCAGGGGAGCTGTGTGGTGTCTACATGGGCCTCCACCAGGGGAGCTGTGTGGTGTCTACATGGGCCTCCACCAGGGGAGCTGTGTGGTGTCTACATGGGCCTCCACCAGTGGAGCTGTGTGGTGTCTATACGGGCCTCCACCAGGGGAGCTGCTCACTCTCACCACTTGACCAACATGAGCCTCACTCTCACCACTTGACCAACTTGGGCCTCACTCTCACCACTTGACCAACATGGGCCTCACTCTCACCACTTGACCAACACGAGCCTCTCTCTCACCACTTGACCAACATGAGCCTCACTCTCACCACTTGACCAACATGAGCCTCACTCTCACCACTTGACCAACACGGGCCTCACTCTCACCACTTGACCAACACGGGCCTCACTCTCACCACTTGACCAACATGAGCCTCACTCTCACCACTTGACCAACACGAGCCTCACTCTCACCACTTGACCAACATGAGCCTCACTCTCACCACTTGACCAACACGAGCCTCACTCTCACCACTTGACCAACACGGGCCTCACTCTCACCACTTGACCAACACGGGCCTCACTCTCACCACTTGACCAACACGGGCCTCACTCTCACCACTTGACCAACACGAGCCTCACTCTCACCACTTGACCAACATGAGCCTCACTCTTACCACTTGACCAACATGAGCCTCACACTTACCACTTGACCAACACGAGCCTCACTTTCACCACTTGACCAACATGAGCCTCACTCTCACCACTTGACCAACATGAGCCTCACTCTCACCACTTGACTAACATGAGCCTCAATCTCACCTCTTGACCAACACGAGCCTCACTCTCACCTCTTGACCAACATGAACCTAACTCTCACCACTTGACCAACATGAGCCTCACTCTCACCACTTGACCAACATGAGCCTCACTCTCACCACTTGACCAACACGAGCCTCACTTTCACCACTTGACCAACATGAGCCTCACTCTCACCACTTGACCAACACGAGCCTCACTCTCACCTCTTGACCAACATGAGCCTCACTCTCATCACTTTGACCAACACGAGCCTCACTCTCATCACTTGACCAACACGAGCCTCACTTTCATCATTTGACCAACATGGGCCTCACTCTCACCACTTGACCAGTCACAACCAGCTAACTACTGCCCTGCTTGTGTCTAATAAGAATAGACCATCCCATGATATGAGACTGAGAGGACACATCCAAACACACCAACACATGATATGAGAGTACACATCCAAAAACACTAACACATGGTTTACTTCATCACTTGTTAGAGACAGCATTTTAATTTCTCCAAGACATGTGATGGTGGCCTTTTTAGTATGACGGCTGCGCATGTTATCTTGTTGTTTCCAGTAAGTGAAGTGAACCTTGTGTGTGGTGACAGGAACTGTGATTCATTTGATTCTGCCAGTGAAAGTGATTGCAATGTGAGGTCACCTATTCTGTAATATGGTATACACTTCCTCTCACATTACATCAAATGGTTATTTTTGTATAAAAGTCAATATTGCTTATTTTGTGATTTTTCTTTAGAAGTCACAAGCTGGTAGTGATATGTGTCTGTGTATGAATAGTCTTTATATGCTAAGTAATGTATTGCTGAATGCTTCCCAGAAAAGTTGAAATGGTGTTTGTTTAAAGAGATCTGCGAGAGAGCAAAGTGTAAAGCACACTCCTAAACACTGACTACTGCACTGTATATTGGCTCACCTTTACTTGTTATTATAAGCATATAAGCATATTACAAGCTTCATTCTTGATTTGTTGTTTTCATTTGAAATCTGTTTTTTTATGTCCAGGCATGTGGTATTAATCGTTTTTAAATAATATTTAAATTTGTTTAAATAAGGTATACTTTTTAATCATTATTTTGTCATTAAAACTGGAATGTTATGAAAGCCAACTGCTTTGCCAACATTTAAAGTCAATCCATGAAACTTGATGTTTGGCAGTGAGAAGACAACAACAAATGTAAACTGTTGAACTAATAATTGTTTTTAGTTTGTCAATTAATTCCACCATGGCAAAATAAAAATATTCACAAATTAACTAGCATATCATAATGTATACTCGGTTTTCTTGAAAATACTGACTGAAATATGAGAAGAAGAACGTAAAAGAGAGGTGTTGATGTTTGGCTCATTCCGTAAAATATTTAACTTTATTTTTATGAGTTAGTACATATTTGTGACAGTGGAAGGGATGAAGGAGCAGCCAGCCTAGCAAGGGATGAAGGAGCAGCCTGCCTAGGAAGGGATGAAGGAGCAGCCTGTCTAGGAAGGGATGAAGGAGCAGTCTGCGTAGGAAGGGATGAAGGAGCAGTCTGCTTAGGAAAGGGATGAAGGAGCAGCCTGCGTAGGAAGGGATGAAGGAGCAGCCTGCGTAGGAAGGGATGAAGGAGCAGCCTGCCTAGGAAGGGATGAAGGAGCAGCCTGCCTAGGAAGGGATGAAAGAGCAGTCTACCTAGGAAGGGATGAAGGAGCAGCCTGCGTAGGAAGGGATGAAGGAGCAGCCTGCCTAGGAAGGAATGAAGGAGCAGCCTGCATAGGAAGGGATGAAGGAGCAGTCTGCCTAGGAAGGGATGAAGTAGCAGCCTGCGTAGGAAGGGATGAAGGAGCAGCCTGCCTAGGAAGGGATAAAGGAGCAGCCTGCCTAGGAAGGGATGAAGGAGCAGCCTGCCTAGGAAGGGATGAAGGAGCAGCCTGCCTAGGAAGGGATGAAGGAGCAGTCTGCCTAGGAAGGGATGAAGGAGCAGTCTGCCTAGGAAGGGATGAAGGAGCAGTCTGCCTAGGAAGGGATGAAGGGGCAGCCTTCCTAGGAAGGGATGAAGGAGCAGCCTGCCTAGGAAGGGATGAAGGAGCAGCCTGCGTAGGAAGGGATGAAGGAGTAGCCTGTCGAGGAAGGGACGAAGGAGCAGCCCAGCATGGAAGGGATGAAGGAGCAGTCCATTGAGGAAGGATCAGCTTGCCAGGAAAGGGATGCAGGAGTAGCCCACCAGGGAGAGAGGCACTGACTCATCCATTTGTGTTTATTGTGCCAGACAGAGCCAGATGGTGGCCTAAGCCTTCTGAGGGGAAATGTTGCTGACAGGCAAGAACAGGGGTTCATTAGTGTTAATTACATGGCTACAGGCCCAATCACTGTGTCCCTGGTATGTGTTGGCCCAGCCGTGTCACTCTCAGGTTCTGTTATAGTGAGGGGTGTCACTCTCAGTTTTGTTATGCTGCGAAGTTGGCTTAAGCTGAGTTTACTTGATCTGAAAAAATTGAAACAGCACTGATAGATGTCACAATATCTAAAAACAATGATAGTAAATAATAATACCTCCCCACCAGATGTTGTGTGCATTGATCATACATGACATGCTTGCTGTTTATCTTCCCTTTGATGTGTTTGGTGTTGATGTGATGAGATACAAGTGTCCAGTGTTTGTCAGTCAAGGTTATGTGACACAGTATGTCAACATCCATAAGAAGCTGAAACCTTTTTAACTAAATGACAATTAGATACATAATAAATGATTTAAAATAATTTTGCAATTTCATGCTGGCATGGTGATTTAAATATTAGAAAGCTTTACTGTTGTATAATTATCCTTTGGGGACAACCACCATATGTTATCTGCCATTCATGGACGTGTTACAGCTGATTCAGTAATAACTAGTCAGTCCAGTAATAAACTGTCTATTTATTGAATGTAGGTGTCCCACCAATGATAAATAATTCTGTGCAACGTTGAAGCAATTTGTGGGACGGTGATACCAGTCACCAATGGCACACGACTTCTTACAATTAAATGTAAGCAAATACAATTTACATCCTATCACCAACTGTGTATGTTTATATTATGTATCTAACATATCACCATCATGTCTCAAAGTTATCATGTTTCTGTCTCACAGTTACATTGATTTGTAGAAGTCACTGATAATTTATTTGTGTTCTGATTCAAAGTTAGTCAACTTATCCATGTTTCCTTTTTTGTAGGTAAGTTCTTCATATGCTTTGTTTGAACCCACTCATACACAAGAAGACATGGTTACCAAGGTAATATATTTGGCTTTGTTGATTACTTTCTTCATTACTGTCTGGTCACATTGCCCACACAGGCTATGTGTGATTAGATTACCTAATGATCATTAGTCTTTTTGGTTAATACATTTGCAGCACTAGTTTAGCACAAGTGATACGTAGGTTACAGTAACCCAATTATTAGCCTTGTGACTGAAGCCAGGTGATGGGATGTGTTTACTTGGCAGCATATGTCACCCGTAGTCATCTGCTGGGTGATGTGATGTGATGTGTTTTCTTGGCAGCATATGTCACCCGTAGTCATCTGCTGGGTGATGTGATGTGATGTGTTTACTTGGCAGCATATGTCACCCGTCGTCATCTGGCTTGGTGGTGGGATGTGTTTACTTGGCAGCATAAGTCACCCGTAGTCATCTGGCTGGGTGAAGGGATGTGTTTACTTGCCAGCATACATCATCCGTAGTCATCTGGCTGGGTGATGGGATGTGTTTACTTGGCATCATAAGTCACTCGTAGTCATATGGCTGGGTGATGGGATGTGTTTACTTGGCAGCATACGTCATCCGTAGTCATCTGGCTGGGTAACAGGATGTGTTTTCTTGGCAGCATAAGTCATCCATAGTCATCTGGCTGGGTGAAGGGATGTGTTTACTTGGCAGCATACGTCATCCGTAGTCATCTGGCTGGGTAACAGGATGTGTTTTCTTGGCAGCATAAGTCATCCGTAGTCATCTGGCTGGGTGAAGGGATGTGTTTACTTGGCAGCATACGTCATCCGTAGTCATCTGGCTGGGTGATGGGATGTGTTTACTTGGCAGCATACGACATCCGTTGTCATCTGGCTGGGTGATGGGATGTGTTTACTTGGCAGCATACGTCACCCGTAGTCATCTGGCTGGGTGATGGGATGTGTTTACTTGGCAGCATACGTCACCCGTAGTCATCTGGCTGGGTGATGGGATGTGTTTACTTGGCAGCATAAGTCACCCGTAGTCATCTGGCTGGGTGATGGGATGTGTTTACTTGGCAGCATATGTCACCCGTAGTCATCTGGCTGGGTGATGGGATGTGTTTACTTGGCAGCATACGTCACCCATGGTCATCTGGCTGGGTGATGGGATGTGTTTACTTGGCAGCATAAGTCACCCGTAGTCATCTGGCTGGGTGATGGGATGTGTTTACTTGGCAGCATAAGTCACCCGTAGTCATCTGGCTGGGTGATGGGATGTGTTTATTTGGCAGCATAAGTCACCCGTGTTCATCTGGCTGGGTGATGGGATGTGTTTACTTGGCAGCATACGTCACCCATAGTCATCTGGCTGGGTGATGGGATGTGCTTACTTGGTGGCAGACGTCATCTGTAGTCAATCATTGACATGAGTATCATACATTAGATAAAACAAACATACCCTCAATATGCACACACTGTATGTATGATAAGTAGCGGATTGGCGAAGTGGAATAAGGTTAAATGATGAGTTGTAGAAATGGCAGAAATGCCTATGGCACTCGCCTGTATCTTCTCTGACGTCTGATGGCATCTGTCAGTGCTGCTTTTTGCCTTCATTTTCATTCATGCTGGTTTTATTTATATCCTCATGAGGAGGTGTGAATATTGATACCCTCATGAGGAGGTGTGAAGATGCATACTCTCATGAGGAAGTGTAAAGATTTATATCCTCACGAGGAGGTGTGAAGATGTATACCTCATGAGGAAGTGTAAAGATGTATATCCTCATGAGGAGGTGTGAATATGCATACCCTCATGAGGAAGTGTAAAGATTTATATCCTCACGAGGAGGTGTGAAGATGCATACTCTCATGAGGAAGTGTAAAGATTTATATCCTCACGAGGAGGTGGGAAGATGCATACCCTCATGAGGAAGTGTGAAGATTTATATTCTCATGAGGAGGTGTGAAGATTTATATTCTCATGAGGAAGTGTGAAGATTTATATTCTCATGAGGAAGTGTGAAGATTTATTTAAACATGTCACCATGAGGATGGGACAAAAATAGATTCGTATTAAAAATTTCGAATATTCAAAACTTTTTTCTGCTGTTTGATTCAAAATTCGAAAATTTGCAGCTATATAAATGAATAGCGCTTAGATATTTTCCTTTGTGTTCTCTGCCGGATGATCTTACTGTCTGACTTAACTATGAAAACGACAACATACAACCGCCAAACTATTTATATCTTATATACATATACAAATGTTTGTAAATGTTTATTAATTTATGTAGCACCATATTTATATAATGATATTCTATGGTGCTGCACAATATACGAGTCAATAGAAACATTCAACGTAATACACATATATTGATATAATATAAAATAGTAAAATAAATTTGCTAAATAAAATATAAATATATTGTTTAATTAATAAAAATAAATAATAAAAAAGTAATAATATTAAATAAATAATAAAAATTAAACTGATTTTTAATACAAACATCTGATGTAAACTAAGTAGTTATCTAACAATTGTAAAACTAATAAAATGTGCAACCATAATATACACACACTAGGTCACAAAATAAAATCACTAACAACACCGTAACAAATAAACTTCACAAACCAAACTTACGCAAAACTCGCTTGCAATGCAGTGTCATCAATGCAGTGTCATCAATGCACTGTCATCGCCATCCACAGCAATTATGTGTAGCTCTATGATTAAGGTGGTAATATAATGTTGGTATTGTGTCGAGGGGTCATTTGTTAGCAGTGTTGAATTAAGGTTAGAGTTTAGGGTAAGTTTAGGATTAGTTAAAGTTAGCTTAGGGTTAGTTAGAGTTACGGTTACTTTAGGGTTAATATAAAACTAGAATTTGTGAACACCAGCGATAAATTACTGATGTTACGGTAATCACCGACTACCCTTTCATAACCAAATCTCTTTCAAGTTGTACTTTGTAGTCACAAGAAATTTATCATAGCAAGTGGATGATTGGGATGAGTGCATGCATGGAACTGATTAATGGCCACATCACCAAGGATACAATGCTTGTGTACTAATGATTTTACATACAAAGTGGTTTCAAATTAGATTAAAGAGTTTGGCATAGAAAGAATAGTTGACAACATTTACACAAAAATATATGAAGCAGCAAGAAGACACTTACAGTGAGGCGAGTGAAGAGCACATGAAATAATTGGTTGAATGGTTCACAAAAAATAAATGCTTTATCTTTGTCCAATGCTGATATTTTACATTTAATTTGGATGAAATGTCATTTGAACAATCCACAGATTGCTATAGAGAACCAGATGTAGTATGTATGTGGACTGTACTCACAGGTCCTACTCTGTGGTGTGTGTGTGTGTGTGTGTGTGTGTGTGTGTGTGTGTGTGTGTGTGTGTGTGTGTGTGTGTGTGTGTGTGTGTGTGTTGTGTGTTGTGTGTGTGTGGTCCTACTCTGTATTGTATGTGGACTGTACTCACAAGTCTACTCTGTATTGTATGTGGACCGTACTCACAAGTCCTACTCTGTATTGTATGTGGACCGTACTCACAAGTCTACTCTGTATTGTATGTGGACCGTACTCACAGGTCCTACTCTGTATTGTATGTGGACCGTACTCACAAGTCCTACTCTGTATTGTATGTGGACCATACTCACAAGTCCTACTCTGTATTGTATGTGGACCGTACTCACAGGTCCTACTCTGTATTGTATGTGGACTGTACTCACAGGTCTACTCTGTATTGTATGTGGACTGTACTCACAGGTCCTACTCTGTATTGTATGTGGACTGTACTCACAGGTCCTACTCTGTATTGTATGTGGACTGTACTCACAGGTCTACTCTGTATTGTATGTGGACTGTACTCACAGGTCCTACTCTGTATTGTATGTGGACTGTACTCACAGGTCCTACTCTGTATTGTATGTGGACTGTACTCACAGGTCTACTCTGTATTGTATGTGGACTGTACTCACAGGTCCTACTCTGTATTGTATGTGGACTGTACTCACAGGTCCTACTCTGTATTGTATGTGGACTGTACTCACAGGTCTACTCTGTATTGTATGTGGACTGTACTCACAGGTCCTACTCTGTATTGTATGTGGACTGTACTCACAAGTCCTACTCTGTATTGTATGTGGACTGTACTCACAGGTCTACTCTGTATTGTATGTGGACTGTACTCACAGGTCCTACTCTGTATTGTATGTGGACTGTACTCACAGGTCCTACTCTGTATTGTATGTGGACCGTACTCACAGGTCCTACTCTGTATTGTATGTGGACCGTACTCACAAGTCTACTCTGTATTGTATGTGGACCGTACTCACAGTCCTACTCTGTATTGTATGTGGCCTGTACTCACAAGTCCTACTCTGTATTGTATGTGGACCGTACTCACAAGTCTACTCTGTATTGTATGTGGACCGTACTCACAGGTCCTACTCTGTATTGTATGTGGACTGTACTCACAGGTCCTACTCTGTATTGTATGTGGACTGTACTCACAGGTCCTACTCTGTATTGTATGTGGACCGTACTCACAAGTCCTACTCTGTATTGTATGTGGACTGTACTCACAGGTCCTACTCTGTATTGTATGTGGACTGTACTCACAGGTCTACTCTGTATTGTATGTGGACCGTACTCACAAGTCCTACTCTGTATTGTATGTGGACTGTACTCACAGGTCCTACTCTGTATTGTATGTGGACTGTACTCACAGGCCCTACTCTGTATTGTATGTGGACGTACTCACAGGTCCTACTCTGTATTGTATGTGGACTGTACTCACAGGTCCTACTCTGTATTGTATGTGGCCCTGTACTCACAAGTCCTACTCTGTATTGTATGTGGACTGTACTCACAGGTCCTACTCTGTATTGTATGTGGACTGTACTCACAAGTCCTACTCTGTATTGTATGTGGACCGTACTCACAAGTCCTACTCTGTATTGTATGTGGACTGTACTCACAGGTCTACTCTGTATTGTATGTGGACTGTACTCACAGGTCCTACTCTGTTTTGTATGTGGACTGTACTCACAAGTCCTACTCTGTATTGTATGTGGACTGTACTCACAAGTCCTACTCTGTATTGTATGTGGACTGTACTCACAAGTCTACTCTGTATTGTATGTGGACTGTACTCACATGTCTACTCTGTATTGTATGTGGACTGTACTCACAGGTCCTACTCTGTATTGTATGTGGACTGTACTCACAGGTCCTACTCTGTATTGTATGTGGACCGTACTCACAAGTCTACTCTGTATTGTATGTGGACCGTACTCACAGGTCCTACTCTGTATTGTATGTGGACCGTACTCACAAGTCTACTCTGTATTGTATGTGGACCGTACTCACAGGTCCTACTCTGTATTGTATGTGGACTGTACTCACAAGTCCTACTCTGTATTGTATGTGGACCGTACTCACAAGTCTACTCTGTATTGTATATGGACCGTACTCACAGGTCCTACTCTGTATTGTATGTGGACTGTACTCACAGGTCCTACTCTGTATTGTATGTGGACTGTACTCACAGGTCCTACTCTGTATTGTATGTGGACTGTACTCACAGGTCCTACTCTGTATTGTATGTGGACTGTACTCACAAGTCCTACTCTGTATTGTATGTGGACCGTACTCACAAGTCCTACTCTGTATTGTATGTGGACCGTACTCACAAGTCCTACTCTGTATTGTATGTGGACTGTACTCACAGGTCTACTCTGTATTGTATGTGGACTGTACTCACAGGTCCTACTCTGTATTGTATGTGGACTGTACTCACAGGTCCTACTCTGTATTGTATGTGGACTGTACTCACAAGTCTACTCTGTATTGTATGTGGACCGTACTCACAAGTCCTACTCTGTATTGTATGTGGACTGTACTCACAGGTCTACTCTGTATTGTATGTGGACTGTACTCACAGGTCCTACTCTGTATTGTATGTGGACTGTACTCACAAGTCCTACTCTGTATTGTATGTGGACTGTACTCACAAGTCTACTCTGTATTGTATGTGGACTGTACTCACAAGTCTACTCTGTATTGTATGTGGACTGTACTCACAGGTCCTACTCTGTATTGTATGTGGACTGTACTCACAAGTCTACTCTGTATTGTATGTGGACCGTACTCACAAGTCCTACTCTGTATTGTATGTGGACTGTACTCACAGGTCTACTCTGTATTGTATGTGGACTGTACTCACATGTCCTACTCTGTATTGTATGTGGACTGTACTCACAGGTCCTACTCTGTATTGTATGTGGACTGTACTCACAGGTCTACTCTGTATTGTATGTGGACCGTACTCACAAGTCCTACTCTGTATTGTATGTGGACTGTACTCACAAGTCCTACTCTGTATTGTATGTGGACTGTACTCACAAGTCTACTCTGTATTGTATGTGGACTGTACTCACAGGTCTACTCTGTATTGTATGTGGACTGTACTCACAGGTCCTACTCTGTATTGTATGTGGACTGTACTCACAGGTCCTACTCTGTATTGTATGTGGACTGTACTCACAGGTCCTACTCTGTATTGTATGTGGACTGTACTCACAGGTCCTACTCTGTATTGTATGTGGACTGTACTCACAGGTCCTACTCTGTATTGTATGTGGACTGTACTCACAGGTCCTACTCTGTATTGTATGTGGACTGTACTCACAAGTCTACTCTGTATTGTATGTGGACTGTACTCACAGGTCCTACTCTGTATTGTATGTGGACTGTACTCACAAGTCTACTCTGTATTGTATGTGGACTGTACTCACAGGTCCTACTCTGTATTGTATGTGGACTGTACTCACAAGCCCTACTCTGTATTGTATGTGGACTGTACTCACAGGTCTACTCTGTATTGTATGTGGACTGTACTCACAAGTCTACTCTGTATTGAATGTGGACTGTACTCACAGGTCTACTCTGTATTGTATGTGGACTGTACTCACAAGTCTACTCTGTATTGTATGTGGACTGTACTCACAGGTCCTACTCTGTGGTGGGGCATTCATGTGTGAAACAACTTTAAACATATTTCTTGATGCTACAAGTTGCACACCCAAATTTGCCTGACTATGTAACTGGTGGCGCCATCCAGCATTCAGTGTTTCAATTAGTTCTGTTTTAATCGTCATTCATACCCATATTTATTGTATTGTCAAGAAAAAATTCTCTTATAATTTGCGTGTTTCTTGCGATTCCTCACAAGTATCATAATCAAAGCAGCAAAATCAGTTAATCTTGTGATGTATCAATTAAAGTTGGGATTTGTTAATTAGCTGAATTCAGTATGTGACAAAATATGAAATAACACTTAGTACAGAGGTATTTATAACAGAAAATTAAACAAAATAATAGTTGAATATGTAATGTTAAATCAAGCCAATAGATGGTACCACCTAGTTTTCTGTTTAACAATTTGTTTGAAAATGGTCCTATTTTATTCCAATATTTATATCTCTTAATTACTATATTTCCTATCAATTTTATACCTGTGGTGGAGAGGCAGACCTGGCCTTAACACTACTGTCAAGCCATCCCTTTATAGAATGCGTTTATAGCAATTTGTCTTTCCTTAGATGTCAGCCATCTTTGTGTTCAGTGGCTGCCTGTCTGTCTATTGTCTCAGGCCACCTGAGTACACACATTAGGCACAGTGATGGATGGCTGAGTTCCTGTGTTTGTGCAGCTGCACACAATGAGGACAGGGAAGGCAGGGAGACAGAGGGAAGTAGTGCGACCAGGAGAGAGCTCAGCCAGCCTTAAGTGCTCTGTTGGTGCCTCCAGACACACATTAGTAGGCAACTAGACAGGATTAGTGACACAAACATGTGTTATCTCTCTCATCTACTCACACACTCAGTACATCCTCAAGCTGTTTCTGCTAACACTGCCATCTGGTGCATGATTCTCTTACTATTTGCCTTGTGTCAGTGTCCCCATGGCTGGGGCCACAGAGTTGTTCTTGCCAACATTATCTTATTTCAAGAATGTTTTGCCAACATTACCTTATTTCAAGAATGTTTGACTCTGAAACATGTTTTAATTAGATGCAAATTATCATATTTGAAGATTTCAACAGTATTTTACCCTGGAAATATAACAATACAACTGTAATAATAATAATAATAAGAAGAAGAAGAAGAAGAAGAAGAAGAAGAAGAAGAAGAAGAAGAAGAAGAAGAAGAAGAAGAAGAAGAAGAAGAAGAAGAAGAAGAAGAAGAAGAAGAAGAAGAAGAAGAAGAAGAAGAAGAAGAAGAAGAAGAAGAAGAAGAAGAAGAAGAAGAAGAAGAAGAAGAAGAAGAAGAAGAAGAAGAAGAAGAAGAAGAAGACAACTGCTCTTGTGTCTAAATCTTTGGAAACCCAGTTTAGAGGCGCATCAAGAAAACAGGATTGATCAATTTCAGAGTCAGTAAATATTCCAGTTGTCAACACACGGATTGATATGAGCTATGGTATGTTTTTAAATGACGGTAGAATTGTGCAATATTTTCAACAAACTGAGAACATATTCCAAGAGTAGGTGCAACTACAGAAAAGGCTCTAGCCACAAACATGTCACAAACATGTCGCTAACACAGAGTGAAGAAGAAGGCCTTAATCCCAATGTTGGCATTTGCTCTAGGGAAAAATAGTAAATCAGAACTAGATGATCAAAGCTGGAGATTGACTAAGACGAATAAGCAATGAATGCTTACAGAAAGGTGTGTGGACAGTAATAGAACATATCTTAAAGATGATACAATATCAGACAGGAAGCTAATGGAAAGATTTCAGAAGTGACATAGAACAGGTAAAATGTGGAGACCTAATCACAACTCTTGCTAAGCAGTTCTGAACACATTGTAATTTTGTGATAGTATTAAGGGCAATAATAGCCAATATACTAGTGACTGGTGCAGTTGCAATAGGTTTTCCAACAGAAAGAGGCAAATATATCCTGGATGACATGCAGGCTGCCATAATGTGACATCTCATTCATCCTGGATGACGTGAAGGCTGCCATAATGTGACGTCTCGTCCTGGATGACGTGAAGGCTGCCAAAACGTGACATCTCATGCTGGCTGCCATAATGTGATGTCTCATCTTGGATTATGTGAAGGCTGCCATAATGTGATGTCTCATCTTGGATGATGTGAAGGCTGCCATAATGTGATGTCTAATCTTGGATGATGTGAAGTCTACCATAATGTGACGTCTCATCTTGGATGACGTGAAGGCTGCCATAATGTGACGTCTCATCTTGGATGATGTGAAGGCTGCCATAATGTGATATATCATCTTGGATGATGTGAAGGCTGCCATAATGTGACGTCTCATCTTGGATGATGTGAAGGCTGCCATAGTGTGACGTCTCATCTTGGATGACATGAAGGCTGCCATAATGTGACGTCTCATCTTGGATGATGTGAAGGCTGCCATAATGTGATATATCATCTTGGATGATGTGAAGGCTGCCATAATGTGACGTCTCATCTTGGATGATGTGAAGGCTGCCATAGTGTGACGTCTCATCTTGGATGACATGAAGGCTGCCATAATGAGACGTCCCATCCTGAATGTCATAATGTGATGTCTCATCTTGGATGATGTGAAGGTTGCCATAATGTGACGTCTCATCCTGGATGACGTGAAGGCTGTCATAATGTGACGTCTCATCTTGGATGATGTGAAGGCTGCCATAATGTGACGTATCATCTTTGATGATGTGAAGGCTGCCATAATGTGACGTCTCATCTTGGATGATGTGAAGGCTGCCATAGTGTGACGTCTCATCTTGGATGACATGAAGGCTGCCATAATGTGACGTCTCATCTTGGATGATGTGAAGGCTGCCATAATGTGATATATCATGTTGGATGATGTGAAGGCTGCCATAATGTGACGTCTCATCTTGGATGACATGAAGGCTGCCATAATGAGACGTCTCATCCTGGATGTCATAATGTGATGTCTCATCTTGGATGATGTGAAGGTTACCATAATGTGACGTCTCATCCTGGATGACGTGAAGGCTGCCATAATGTGATGTCTCATTTTGGATGATGTGAAGGCTGTCATAATGTGACGTCTCATCTTGGATGACGTGGAGCCTGCCATAATGTGATGTCTCATCCTGGATGATGTGAAGGCTGCCGTAATGTGACATCTCATCCTGGATGATGTGAAGGCTGCCATAATGTGACATCTCGTCCTGGATGACGTGAAGGCTGCCATAATGTGACGTCTCATCTTGGATGATGTGAAGGCTGCCATAATGTGATATATCATCTTGGATGATGTGAAGGCTGCCATAATGTGACGTCTCATCTTGGATGATGTGAAGGCTGCCATAGTGTGACGTCTCATCTTGGATGACATGAAGGCTGCCATAATGAGACGTCCCATCCTGAATGTCATAATGTGATGTCTCATCTTGGATGATGTGAAGGTTGCCATAATGTGACGTCTCATCCTGGATGACGTGAAGGCTGTCATAATGTGACGTCTCATCTTGGATGATGTGAAGGCTGCCATAATGTGACGTATCATCTTTGATGATGTGAAGGCTGCCATAATGTGACGTCTCATCTTGGATGATGTGAAGGCTGCCATAGTGTGACGTCTCATCTTGGATGACATGAAGGCTGCCATAATGTGACGTCTCATCTTGATGATGTGAAGGCTGCCATAATGTGATTTCATTTGGATGATGTGAAGGCTGCCATAATGTGACGTCTCATCTTGGATGACTGAAGGCTGCCATAATGAGACGTCTCATCCTGGATGTCATAATGTGATGTCTCATCTTGGATGATGTGAAGGTTACCATAATGTGACGTCTCATCCTGGATGACGTGAAGGCTGCCATAATGTGATGTCTCATTTTGGATGATGTGAAGGCTGTCATAATGTGACGTCTCATCTTGGATGACGTGGAGCCTGCCATAATGTGATGTCTCATCCTGGATGATGTGAAGGCTGCCGTAATGTGACATCTCATCCTGGATGATGTGAAGGCTGCCATAATGTGACATCTCGTCCTGGATGACGTGAAGGCTGCCATAATGTGACATCTCATCTTGGATATGTGAAGGCTGCCATAACGTGACGTCTCATCCTGGATGACGTGAAGGCTGTCATAATGTGACGTCTCATCCTGGATGATGCAAAGGCTGCCATAATGTGACATCTCATCTTGGATGATGTGAAGGCTGCCAAAATGTGACATCTCATCTTGGATGATGTGAAGGCTGCCATAATGTGACTTCTCATCTTGGATGATGTGAAGGCTGCCATAATGTGATGTCTCATCCTGGACGATGTGAAGGCTGCCATAATGTTACGTCTCATATTGGATGATGTGAAGGCTGCCATAATGTGATGTCTGATCCTGGATGATGTGAAGGCTGGCATATTGTGATGTCTCACCTTGGATGATGTGAAGGCTGCCATAATGTGACGTCTCATCTTGGATGATGTGATGTCTCATCCTGGATGATGTGAAGGCTGCCATAATGTGATGTCATACCTTGGATGATGTGAAGGCTGCCATAATGTTACGTCTCATCTTGGATAATGTATAATGTCTCATCCTGGATGATGTGCCGGCCGTTGTAATGTGATGTCTCATCCTGGATGACTTACATGCCATCATAATGTGACATTTCATCCTGGATGACATGCTAGCCACTATAATGTGACATATCATCTTGGATGACGTGCAGGCAGCAATAATGTGACGTATCATCTTGGATGACATGCAGGTTGTCCTAATGTGATCAGTCAGTGTAAACATAGCCTACTTTTATGAGCCAGGAGCTGGCTGTCACTGGTTGCCTCAAGCTGCTGGCATTGGTTGTTTCCTGTCACTGGCCTCAAGCTGCTGGCATTGGTTCTCTCCTGTCACTGGTGGCCTCAAGCTGCTGGCATTGGTTGTCTCCTGTCACTGGTGGCCTCAAGCTGCTGGCACTGGTTGTCTCCTGTCACTTGTGGCCTCAAGCTGCTGGCATTGGTTGTCTCCTGTCACTGGTGGCCTCAAGCTGCTGGAATTGGTTGTCTCCTGTCGCTGGTGGCCTCAAGCTGCTGGCACTGGTTGTCTCCTGTCACTGGTGGCCTCAAGCTGCTGGCATTGGTTGTCTCCTGTCACTGGTGGCCTCAAGCTGCTGGCATTGGTTGTCTCCTGTCACTGGTGGCCTCAAGCTGCTGGCACTGGTTGTCTCCTGTCACTGGTGGCCTCAAGCTGCTGGCATTGGTTGTCTCCTGTCACTGGCCTCAAGCTGCTGGCATTGGTTCTCTCCTGTCACTGGTGGCCTCGAGCTG
Source organism: Ridgeia piscesae (assembly GCA_025642075.2). Lineage (NCBI taxonomy): Eukaryota > Metazoa > Annelida > Polychaeta > Sabellida > Siboglinidae > Ridgeia > Ridgeia piscesae. The sequence goes on from JAODUO010000506.1 coordinate 104,630, forward strand.
CTGGAATTGGTTGTCTCCTGTCCCTGGTGGCCTCAAGCTGCTGGCACTGGTTGTCTCCTGCCACTGGTGGCCTCAAGCTGCTGGCATTGGTTGTCTCCTGTCACTGGCCTCAAGCTGCTGGCATTGGTTGTCTCCTGTCACTGGCCTCAAGCTGCTGGCATTGGTTGTCTCCTGTCACTGGTGGCCTCAAGCTGCTGGCATTGGTTGTCTCCTGTCACTGGCCTCAAGCTGCTGGCATTGGTTGTCTCCTGTCACTGGTTGTCTCCTGCTAGTTGGTCCTATGTCACTGTGTCATGTTGATGATATTTGTCTTTCCGTTTGGCAAATGCAGGGATTTAGAGGTGCATTTAGGGCTCAATGCTCACTGTGTGTGTGGCTCACCTAAAATGTCAAGTGATGTCAGGTTGAGTCTATGACTCATCCAGTTGGGCAAGAAGCATTGAGCACGGTGGTTTGTGTAGCACAAATTAAATATAATGTAGTGAAGGTAACCTGTAGCTCCAGATGAATCTACTCACCACACTGAGCGAATCTACTCTCCGGACTGAGTGAATCTACTCACCACACTGAGTGAATCTACTCACCACACTGAGTGAATCTACTCACCACACTGAGTGAATCTACTCACCATACTGAGTAAATCTACTCATCACACTGAGTAAATCTACTCACCACACTGAGTGAATCTACTCACCACACGAGTGAATCTACTCACCACACTGAGTGAATCTACTCACCACACTGAGTAAATCTACTCCCCACACTGAGTGAATCTACTCACCACACTGAGTAAATCTACTCATCACACTGAGTAAATCTACTCACCACACTGAGTGAATCTACTCACCACACGAGTGAATCTACTCACCACACTGAGTGAATCTACTCACCACACTGAGTAAATCTACTCATCAACTGAGTGAATCTACTCACCACACTGAGTGAATCTACTCACCACACGAGTGAATCTACTCACCACACTGAGTGAATACTCACCACACTGAGTGAATCTACTTACCACACTGAGTGAATCTACTCACCACACTGAGTGAATCTACTCACCACACTGAGTGAATCTACTCACCACACTGAGTGAATCTACTCACCAGTCTGCGTAATTATTCTTACATTGTTATACTCTCACCCACTCATGATTATACACTTAATTCAAACATTTGGTATTGTATAAACATGGTCAATAATTCAGAGGTAGGTCACTATTGAAATTGATGCCATATTAACTAATTAATAATTATTAATTAGATATAAATGCTCCATAAATTAATAACAAACCCAGGTGACCCAGTGGGAACACAGTGACATTTGTATCAACAGTGTCAACATTTCTTTCAACAGTTGTATACACATTTACATAAAAATATGTTTATAAATGTGTCAATGTTGACATTTATCCCAGGGATCCAGTGTGACAAAATAAATGACTTGCACTGAGATTGTTTTGTTAACAAAATGAAAAATAGTTACTTGCCGGGCAGGATGTGACTTCCTGTTACTCATCCCCACGAACTAAACACACAGCGCCGCTCCTCCACCTGAATGAAATTCATTGGAAAGAGTAGCTTCTAGCTAGCATTAGTTCCCCGGGCAAGTAGCTGCTTTTGATAGCTATTTTCAACATTTCTTAACGATCTAAATGCAAGTAATTTATTTTGCATATACAGATTAACAATTATGACAAATTATTTTATAAAAAATCTTTGGTTCCTAATTTTTCGTGTTTTATTGTCGTTATTTGCAGTAGAAACACATGCACCACTTCTGCGTAGTCTGGCGTGGTGGCCTCACACACAAAAAGTGATGTCACGTGATGTCCACTACTGATCTATTTATTGTCTGCCTCATGTTGTAATAGCAACATGGACTGCCAGGACATCTCAATATGAGTGTTATTGTTGAACCTAGCACATAGTGCTCCTACACCAACCACTGCATTGACACCTCACAGGATGTGACATCACATTGTGTCAGCTCTGAGGGTCAGAGAGGTCAACTGTGCCGCTAGACAGGTGCTCTGGAACACTCTGTTGGTCACCAAGAAGTGACATCACTCTAGACTAGCCTGTCAGTCCCTAGGAGGTAACATCACTTTAGACTAGCCTGTCAGTCCCTAGGAGGTGACATCACTTTAGACTAGCCTGTCAGTCCCTAGGAGGTAACATCACTTTAGACTAGCCTGTCAGTCCCTAGGAGGTGACATCACTTTAGACTAGCCTGTCAGTCCCTAGGAGGTGACATCACTTTAGACTAGCCTGTCAGTCCCTAGGAGGTAACATCACTTTAGACTAGCCTGTCAGTCCCTAGGAGGTGACATCACTTTAGACTAGCCTGTCAGTCCCTAGGAGGTAACATCACTTTAGACTAGCCTGTCAGTCCCTAGGAGGTGACATCACTTTAGACTAGCCTGTCAGTCCCTAGGAGGTAACATCACTTTAGACTAGCCTGTCAGTCCCTAGGAGGTAACATCACTTTAGACTAGCCTGTCAGTCCCTAGGAGGTGACATCACTTTAGACTAGCCTGTCAGTCCCTAGGAGGTGACATCACTTTAGACTAGCCTGTCAGTCCCTAGGAGGTAACATCACTCCAGACTAGCCTGCCAGTCCCTAGGAGGTGACATCACTTTAGACTAGCCTGTCAGTCCCTAGGAGGTGACATCACTCCAGACTAGCCTGTCAGTCCATAGGAGGTGACATCACTCTATATTAGCCTGTCAGTATGTCAGAAGTTTGATTGATGAGTTAACCCATTAAAGTGTGTTATGATTCTTTGGAAGGAGTCCATCCCAGTCTTGGTTCACCATCACTCTCCAATTAACCTGTTGGATTCACACACCTATACACAGTAGTGACTTTAGAGAATATGTTAAACATGTATCTATTACATGACAATGCAGTGACAGCTGGTGATGTTGTAATGTTACATTTAGGTTATTGATTTATTAAATAGGATAGCATATGTATAAAATGTATAGGAACAATGACTAGAGCCTGCTAGTGCATTGTGTCACTTCTGATAGCAGATTGCTTTTACAATTAATTACAGTTTTATAAATTTGACAACACTATTTTGTACATAGTACATGTAACATAGATATTTTATACACATTGTACAGCTGATGAGCAGTATGGGTGCTGTGTGTGTATACTGTACACTGTGCACCATACACCAGCCACTGCACACTGTGTACTTTACATTGTGCACTGTACATTGTGCACTGAGTACTGTACGTCGTACACTGTACATTGTACACTGTACACTGTGCACTGTACACTGTGCACTGAGTACTGTATGTTCCACTGTACACTGTATATTGCGCAATGTACACTGTGCACTGAGTACATTGTGCATTGTACAATGTGCACTGTACACTATGCAGTGTGCACGATGCACTGTAAACTGTCCACAATGCGCTGTACCATGCATGGTATACTGTGCGCTGTACAATGTGCACTGTGCACCATGCACTGTGCACTATGGACGGTACACTGTGCACTGTGCACTGTACTCTGTACACTGTGCACTGTGCACTGTATACTGTACACTGTACACTGTACACTGTGCACTGTAACTGTACACTTGAGTGTGTCATATGGGCAGCAATCTGGTCAGTAACGCACATGTTCACAGAACACAGAAACTAGCTTCTGGGCAGAAATCTGATCCAAGATTAGTCTGTGCTTTGGATTACTCAAGTTGCTTTACACCTGTGGCACTCTTGTTTACTGCTGTTCCTACTCATCTTCTCTGGGAAGTACTCAGCCGTACTGATGTTACTGTATAAGAGTTGTTTGTTTATATCCACAATCAACTGTAATTCCATGAAATAGGGAACAATTTATCATAGCATACACTGACTGCAAATTTAATATGTCGCAGCTACATATAATGATTTGTGATATCCAGAGACCAGGTCAAAGATCAGTTACTATGTATCACTGCCGATCGCCTCATTAGTGTGCATTAGGCGAGGGGGTGGGTGGGAGGGATATGACAGGCCTCACAATCGCCTCATTTCCATAGTAACATCTTAGCCAGCCTTGGTCACTTTAGATTAGCCTGGCATTCTTAAGGCTGCAAGTGATTGGTAGTGCATGTTTGTGATAGACTGCTGCTGAGTGCACTGATGCCTATACCAATGTGCAGGTAAATTATCACCCTTGGCGACAGCACGCAGGATGTTGATTAATTAGTAGTGCACTGATTAAGTGACATATTATCATTAAAATATAATAACCAGGTATAAGGTGTTAAATGTTGGGATATTTAATTTGAATTAGTTAATCAAAAAATGAAAAGCTGCACTTGGTGTGTCTGGTGACACAAGCTGCACTTGCTGTGTCTGGTGACACAAGCTGCACTTGCTGTGTCTGGTGACACAAGCTGCACTTACTGTGTCTGGTGACACAACACACAAGAGGGCAATCAGCTACTTGATTGACATCCAGGGAAATGGAGTGGAGAACCTCATGAATCCATATTGATTGTCCTGGTGTGGGATATACAGGGAAGTCAGCCTCATTGGCAGAGATCCAACGAAGTCAGCCTCATTGACAGAGATCCAACGAAGTCAGCCTCATTGACAGAGATCCAAGGAAGTCAGCCTCATTGGCAGAGATCCAAGGAAGTCATCCTCATTGGCAGAGATCCAACGGAGTCAGCCTCATTGGCAGAGATCCAACGAAGTCAGCCTCATTGACAGAGATCCAACGAAGTCAGCCTCATTGGCAGAGATCCAACGGAGTCAGCCTCATTGACAGAGATCCAATGAAGTCAGCCTCATCGGCAGAGATACAAGGAAGTCAGCCTCATTGGCAGAGATACAAGGAAGTCAGCCTCATTGGCAGAGATCCAAGGAAGTCAGCCTCATTGGCAGAGGTCCAAAGAAGTCAGCCTCATTGGCAGAGATACAAGGAAGTCAGCCTCATTGGCAAAGGTACAAGGAAGTCAGCCTCATTGGCAGAGGTCCAAAGAAGTCAGCCTCATTGGCAGAGATACAAGGAAGTCAGCCTCATTGGCAGAGGTTCAAAGAAGTCAGCCTCATTGGCAGAGATCCAACGAAGTCACCCTCATCGGCAGAGATACAAGGAAGTCAGCCTCATTGGCAAAGATATAAGGAAGTCAGCCTCATTGGCAGAGATCCAAGGAAGTCAGCCTCATTGGCAGAGATACAAGGAAGTCAGCCTCATTGGCAGAGATCCAAGGAAGTCAGCCTCATTGGCAAAGGTCCAAAGAAGTCAGCATCATTGGCAGAGATGCAAGGAAGTCAGCCTCATTGGCAGAGATACAAGGAAGTCAGCATCATTGGCAGAGATCCAAGGAAGTCAGCCTCATTGGCAGAGATCCAAGGAAGTCAGCCTCATTGGCAGAGATCCAAGGAAGTCAGCCTCATTGGCAGAGGTCCAAAGAAGTCAGCCTCATTGGCAGAGATGCAAGGAAGTCAGCCTCATTGGCAGAGATACAAGGAAGTCAGCATCATTGGCAGAGATACAAGGAAGTCAGCATCATTGGCAGAGATACAAGGAAGTCAGCCTCATTGGCAGGGATCCAAAGAAGTCAGCATCATTGGCAGAGATCCAAGGAAGTCAGCCTCATTGACAGAGGTCCAAAGAAGTCAGCATCATTGGCAGAGGTCCAAAGAAGTCAGCATCATTGGCAGAGATCCAAGAAGTCAGCCTCATCGGCAGAGATACAAGGAAGTCAGCCTCATTGGCAGAGATCCAAGGAAGTCAGCCTCATTGGCAGAGATCCAAGGAAGTCAGCCTCATTGGCAGAGATCCAAGGAAGTCAGCCTCATTGGCAGAGATCCAAGGAAGTCAGCCTCATTGGCAAAGGTCCAAGGAAGTCAGCCTCATTGGCAGAGATCCAAGGAAGTCAGCCTCATTGGCAGAGATACAAGGAAGTCAGCATCATTGGCAGAGATCCAAGGAAGTCAGCCTCATTGGCAGAGATCCAAGAAGTCAGCCTCATTGGCAGAGATCCAAGGAAGTCAGCCTCATTGGAGAGGTCCAAAGAAGTCAGCCTCATTGGCAGAGTCCAAGGAAGTCAGCCTCATTGGCAGAGATACAAGGAAGTCAGCATCATTGGCAGAGATACAAGGAAGTCAGCATCATTGGCAGAGATCCAAGGAAGTCAGCCTCATTGGCAGGGATCCAAAGAAGTCAGCATCATTGGCAGAGATCCAAGGAAGTCAGCCTCATTGGCAGAGATCCAAAGAAGTCAGCATCATTGGCAGAGATCCAAAGAAGTCAGCATCATTGGCAGAGATCCAAAGAAGTCAGCATCATTGGCAGAGATCCAAAGAAGTCAGCATCATTGGCAGAGGATCCAAGAAGTCAGCCTCATTGGCAGAGATCAAGGAAGTCAGCATCATTGGCAGAGATACAAGGAAGTCAGCATCATTGGCAGAGATCCAAGGAAGTCAGCATCATTGGCAGAGATCCAAGGAAGTCAGCCTCATTGGCAGGGATCCAAAGAAGTCAGCATCATTGGCAGAGATCCAAGGAAGTCAGCATCATTGGCAGAGGTCCAAAGAAGTCAGCCTCATTGGCAGGGATCCAAAGAAGTCAGCATCATTGGCAGAGATCCAAAGAAGTCAGCATCATTGGCAGAGGTCCAAAGAAGTCAGCATCATTGGCAGAGATCCAAAGAAGTCAGCATCATTGGCAGAGATCCAAGAAGTCAGCATCATTGGCAGAGATACAAGGAAGTCAGCATCATTGGCAGAGATCCAAGGAAGTCAGCCTCATTGGCAGAGATCCAAGGAAGTCAGCCTCATTGACAGAGATCCAAGGAAGTCAGCCTCATTGGCAGAGATACAAGGAAGTCAGCATCATTGGCAGAGATACAAGGAAGTCAGCATCATTGGCAGAGATCCAAGGAAGTCAGCCTCATTGGCAGGGATCCAAAGAAGTCAGCATCATTGGCAGAGATCCAAGGAAGTCAGCCTCATTGACAGAGGTCCAAAGAAGTCAGCATCATTGGCAGAGGTCCAAAGAAATCAGCATCATTGGCAGAGATCCAAAGAAGTCAGCATCATTGGCAGAGGATCCAAAGAAGTCAGCATCATTGGCAGGGATCCAAAGAAGTCAGCATCATTGGCAGAGATCCAAAGAAGTCAGCATCATTGGCAGAGGTCCAAAGAAGTCAGCCTCATTGGCAGGGATCCAAAGAAGTCAGCATCATTGGCAGAGATCCAAAGAAGTCAGCATCATTGGCAGAGGTCCAAAGAAGTCAGCCTCATTGGCAGGGATCCAAAGAAGTCAGCATCATTGGCAGAGATCCAAGGAAGTCAGCCTCATTGACAGGGATCCAAGGAAGTCAGCCTCATTGGCAGGGATCCAAGGAAGTCAGCCTCATTGGCAGAGATCCAAGGAAGTCAGCCTCATTGGCAGGGATCCAAGGAAGTCAGCCTCATTGGCAGATATCCAAGGAAGTCATCCTCATTGGCAGAGATCCAAGGAAGTCATCCTCATTGGCAGGGATCCAAGGAAGTCACCTCATTGGCAGAATCCAAGGAAGTCATCCTCATTGGCAGAATCCAAGGAATCACCTCATTGCAGGGATCCAAGGAAGTCACCTCATTGCAGGGATCCAAGGAAGTCATCCTCATTGGCAGAGATCCAAGGAAGTCATCCTCATTGGCAGAGATCCAAGGAATCAGCCTCATTGCAAGATCCAAGGAAGTCAGCCTCATTGGCAGAGATCCAAGGAAGTCAGCCTCATTGGCAGAGATCCAAGGAAGTCATCCTCATTGACAGAGATCCAAGGAAGTCAGCCTCATTGACAGAGATCCAAGGAAGTCAGCCTCATTGGCAGAGATCCAAGGAAGTCAGCCTCATTGGCAGAGATCCAAGGAAGTCAGCCTCATTGGCAGAGATCCAAGGAAGTCATCCTCATTGGCAGATATCCAAGGAAGTCAGCCTCATTGGCAGAGATCCAAGGAAGTCATCCTCATTGGCAGAGATCCAAGGAAGTCAGCCTCATTGGCAGAGATCCAAGGAAGTCAGCCTCATTGGCAGAGATCCAAGGAAGTCAGCCTCATTGGCAGAGATCCAAGGAAGTCATCCTCATTGACAGAGATCCAAGGAAGTCAGCCTCATTGACAGAGATCCAAGGAAGTCAGCCTCATTGGCAGAGATCCAAGGAAGTCAGCCTCATTGGCAGAGATCCAAGGAAGTCAGCCTCATTGGCAGAGATCCAAGGAAGTCAGCCTCATTGGCAGAGATCCAAGGAAGTCATCCTCATTGGCAGAGATCCAAGGAAGTCAGCCTCATTGGCAGGGATCCAAGGAAGTCAGCCTCATTGGCAGGATCCAAGGAAGTCATCCTCATTGGCAGAGATCCAAGGAAGTCATCCTCATTGGCAGAGATCCAAGGAAGTCAGCCTCATTGGCAGAGATCCAAGGAAGTCAGCCTCATTGGCAGAGATCCAAGGAAGTCAGCCTCATTGGCAGAGATCCAAGGAAGTCAGCCTCATTGGCAGAGATCCAAGGAAGTCAGCCTCATTGGCAGAGATCCAAGGAAGTCAGCCTCATTGGCAGAGATCCAAGGAAGTCATCCTCATTGGCAGAGATCCAAGGAAGTCATCCTCATTGGCAGAGATCCAAGGAAGTCATCCTCATTGGCAGGGATCCAAGGAAGTCAGCCTCATTGGCAGGGATCCAAGGAAGTCATCCTCATTGGCAGAGATCCAAGGAAGTCATCCTCATTGGCAGGGATCCAAGGAAGTCAGCCTCATTAGCAGAGATACAAGGAAGTCAGCCTCATTGGCAGATATACAAGGAAGTCAGCCTCATTGGCAGAGATCCAAGGAAGTCAGCCTCATTGGCAGAGATCCAAGGAAGTCAGCCTCATTGGCAGATATACAAGGAAGTCAGCCTCATTGGCAGAGATGCAAGTAAGTCAGCCTCATTGGCAGAGATGCAAGGAAGTCAGCCTCATTGGCAGAGATACAAGGAAGTCTGCCTTCTTTGGCAGATATACAAGGAAGTCAGCCTCATTGGCAGAGATGCAAGGAAGTCAGCCTCATTGGCAGAGTTCCAAGGAAGTCAGCCTCATCGGCAGAGATGCAAGGAAGTCAGCCCCATTGGCAGAGATCCAAGAAAGTCAGCCTCATTGGCAGAGATCCAAGAAAGTCAGCCTCATTGGTAGAGATGCAAGGAAGTCAGCCTCATTGGCAGAGATGCAAGGAAGTCAGCCTCATTGGCAGAGATGCAAGGAAGTCAGCCTCATTGGCAGAGATGCAAGGAAGTCAGCCTCATCGGCAGAGATGCAAGGAAGTCAGCCTCATTGGCAGAGATGCAAGGAAGTCAGCCTCATCGGCAGAGATGCAAGGAAGTCAGCCTCATTGGCAGAGATGCAAGGAAGTCAGCCTCATCGGCAGAGATGCAAGGAAGTCAGCCACATCAGCAGAGATGCAAGGAAGTCAGCCTCATCGGCAGAGATGCAAGGAAGTCAGCCTCATTGGCAGAGATCCAAGGAAGTCAGCCTCATTGGCAGATAACCGGGGGCCGTCTTCATTGGCAGAGACTTAGGGGCAGTCATTGTCATTGGCAGAAACCCAGGAAGTCATTCTCAAAGGTAGAGATCCAGGGAAACCATCCTTACTTGTAGAGTTTGAGGTCATTCATCCATAGTGGCAGAGATCCGCAAGAGTCATCCATATTGGGGGAAATCCAGAGTAGTTAAGAGTGTTTCCAGTGTCATACACTGTCACATTGATGATGTCCCCACCAGTCACTGTTGTGTCCCCACCAGTCATTGTAGTATCCCCACCAGTCACTGTAGCGTCCCCGCCAGTCACTGTAGCGTCCCCACCAGTCACTGTGGTGTCCCCACCAGTCACTGTGGTGTCCCCACCAGTCACTGTGGTGTCCCCACCAGTCACGGTAGTGTCCCCACCAGTCACGGTAGTGTCCCCACCAGTCACGGTAGTGTCCCCACCAGTCACATTAGTGTCCCCACCAGTCATGGTAGTGTCCCCACCAGTCACTGTAGTGTTCCCCCCAGCCACTGTAGTGTCCCCACCAGTCACTGTAGTGTCCCCACCAGTCACTGTTGTGTCCCCACCAGTCATTATAGAGCCCCCACCAGTCACTGTAGTGCCACCATCAGTCACTGTAGTGCCACCACCAGTCTCTGTAGTGCCACCACCAGTCACTGTAGTGTCCCCACCAATCACTGTAGTGTTCCCACCAGTCAGTGTAGTGTCCCCACTAGTCACTGTTGTGTCCCCACCAGTCATTATAGAGCCCCCATCAGTCACTGTAGTGCCACCACCAGTCACAGTAGTGTCCCACCAGTCATGGTAGTGTCCCCACCAGTCACATTAGTGTCCCCACCAGTCATGGTAGTGTCCCCACCAGTCACTGTAGTGTCCTCACCAGTCACTGTAGTGTCCCCACCAGTCACTGTAGTGTCCCCACCAGTCACTGTAGTGTCCCCACCAGTCATGTAGTGCCCCACCAGTCACTGTAGTGCCACCACCAGTCACTGTAGTGCCACCACCAGTCACAGTAGTGTCCCCACCAGTCACTGTAGTGTCCCCACTAGTCACTGTTGTGTCCCACCAGTCATTATAGAGCCCCACAGTCACTGTTGTGTCCCCACCAGTCATTATAGAGCCCCCATCAGTCACTGTAGTGCCACCACCAGTCACTGTAGTGTCCCCACCAGTCACTGTAGTGTCCCCACCAGTCACATAGGTCCCAGTCACTTGTGTTCCCACCAGTCAGTGTAGTGTCCCCATCAGTCACTGTAGTGCCACCACCAGTCACAGTAGTGTCCCAACCAGTCATGGTAGTGTCCCCACCAGTCACATTAGTGTCCCCACCAGTCATGGTAGTGTCCCCACCAGTCACTGTAGTGTCCCCACCAGTCATGTAGTGTCCCCACCAGTCACTGTAGTGTCCCCACCAGTCACTGTAGTGTCCCCATCAGTCACTGTTGTGTCCCCACCAGTCATTATAGAGCCCTCACCAGTCACTGTAGTGCCACCACCAGTCACTGTAGTGTCCACCAGTCACTGTAGTGTCACCACCAGTCACTGTAGTGTCCCCACCAGTCACTGTAGTGTCCCACCAGTCACTGTAGTGTCCCCACTAGTCACTGTTGTGTCCCAACCAGTCATTATAGAGCCCCGATCAGTCACTGTTGTGTCCCCACCAGTAATTATAGAGCCCCCATCAGTCACTGTAGTGCCACCACCAGTCACGGTAGTGTCCCAACCAGTCACCGTAGTGTCCCCACCAGTCACATTAGTGTCCCCACCGGTCACATTAGTGTCCCCACCAGTCATGGTAGTGTCCCCACCAGTCACTGTAGTGTCCCCACCAGTCACTGTAGTGTTCCCACCAGTCATTATAGAGCCACCACCAGTCACTGTAGTGTCCCCACCAGTCACAGTAGTGTCCCCACCAGTCACGTTAGTGTCCCCACCAGTCACGTTAGTGTCCCCACCAGTTATGGTAGTGTCCCCACCAGTCACTGTAGTGTTCCCCACCAGTCACTGTAGTGTCCCCATCAGTCACTGTTGTGTCCCCACCTGTCATTATAGAGCCCTCACCAGTCATTGTAGTGCCACCACCAGTCACTGTGGTGTCCCACCAGTCACTGTGGCCCACCAGTCACTGTAGTGTCTCCACCAGTCACTGTAGTGTTCCCACCAGTCACTGTAGTGTCCCCACCAGTCACTGTAGTGTTCCCACCAGTCATTTTAGAGCCCCCACCAGTCACTGTGGTGCCACCAACAGTCACTGTAGTGCCACCACCAGTCACTGTAGTGCCACCAACAGTCACTGTAGTGCCACCAACTGTCACTGTAGTGCCACCAGCAGTCACTGTAGTGCCACCACCAGTCACTGTAGTGCCACCACCAGTCACTGTAGTGCAACCAACAGTCACTGTAGTGCCATCAACAGTCACTTCGTGTGCCACCACCAGTCACTCTAGTGCAACCAACAGTCACTGTAGTGCCACCAACAGTCACTGTAGTGCCACCAACAGTCACTGTAGTGCCACCAGCAGTCACTGTAGTGCCACCACCAGTCACTGTAGTGCCACCACCAGTCACTGTAGTGCAACCGACAGTCACTGTAGTGCCACCACCAGTCACTGTAGTGCCACCAACAGTCACTGTAGTGCCACCAACAGTCACTGTAGTGCCAAGAAAAGTTACTAGTGCCACCAGCAGTCACTGTAGTGCCACCACCAGTCACTGTAGTGCCACACCAGTCACTGTAGTGCAACCAACAGTCACTGTAGTGCCACTTCCAGTCACTGTAGTGCCACCAACAGTCACTGTAGTGCCACCACCAGTCACTGTAGTACCACCACGCGTCACCTGTACCATTTATTAATGCACTAATCCGTTTGATTCTCATTGATATGGTGGCTGATTGTGATGTTGCGTTAGTTGTCTCAATGTATTAATCATAAAAATATACAACATACCCTCAATACAAAGGTCTAGAGAGAAGAGCAGTTCAAGATGGGTATTATTTAGATATTCCCTGTGACAGTATTTAGGAACTGGGTATTGTTTTGAGAATGTTGGTCACCAGTGACAGAGATTCTTGGAAAACTCAACTGGAATGGACTTCATCTATGTGGAAGACATAGGACTGTCAGCACTCACTGTCAGCACTCACTGTCAGCACTCACTGTCAGCACTTACTGTCAGCACTCACTGTCAGCACTCACTGTCAGCACTTGCTGTGATTCCAGCCATGCTTACTCAGACTATCTTGATAAATCATAAGTAACAGCTTTTCATTTTGCGCAATAATAAAATATAATTAAAATTATAACAAAGAAATATAGCTGCAGATTGTTTTATTGAGTTCGTATTACTAGCTGCTGTGGCAGCTGCTACTCCCGTCTCGTGCAGTATTATGATCTGAATTAAGTTACGGTGATTGCAGAATGCAGTGTCGCTTCATTCGTGACATCTGGTGATTAATGGATGGTTTAAATGTATGTGGTTTATGCTACATGATTTTAATAATAAAAAATTAAACAAGTTTATCCATTTTACATTTTCATCATCCAGTGTTTTAATAAGTGTTGTGGGTCCAAGCTAGTTCCCTGTCAGCAATGATGTTTTCATAAATGCATTGACATATTGCTGTCTGCTGGATTCACTTTCCCAGAGATTAAACAAAACAGTCTGACAACATCTAATTTGCCACAGCCATTTTACCAAGTTTGGTGGAACATGTTGCTAGGCAACAATGAGAGAATAGGCCATGCAACGGTGCACATCTGTGATGCTCTACACAAGTTTGAAAATAATATTAAAAGATATCCTTTTCAACTTGAATGAATTAAAATATGCACTATTCTACATATTTAATTTTGTGTTTGAAGTTAATATGTTATATTCAAATGTGAATCCTTAGATGTGTATTAAAATGTGCACAGATGGGCACCTATATTAGTTTTACTTGTGAATGTTGAGTAGTCTTTGACAGCGAACCTGACACCTGGTGAACAAGACCAACAGGAAATGTTGCTGCAGACAATAGTCAACAGTTGTACAAGACTAATCTGTTGTCAATCCAGGGCTGTTCACAATTGTCAACATTTACACTGTCAGTACAGTTTCTACTGACTCTCTGTTGATAATTGTTCTGATTGAAATACATAATTATAACACTCTTATGACATGGACCTGCATATTTAGTAACATTTATTTACAATCATATCTTGTTATGCATTTGTAAATAATATATTATAATTATGGACATTTTGTTGAGGGATGACATCAGTCTGCTGAAAGAAACTGTGGGATTTTGTTAAAATACACAAATCATATGTCTAGTCTACTGAGAGGTAGTTATGTATAACATTAATAACAGCAACCCTGATCTGGAATGTCAGTCCTTACAAGAATTCACATTTGTCAATGAAATGTTGTTACTAAGCAACTACATGAGACCATTGATGCCCACCCATTCCTTTCACACTGGACAAGGTTTATTCACAGAGATTGCCAATTAAGAGCCTATTAATTAATATACTTTGTGAAGGAGACAGAGACAGTAAGCCTAGCCAATCTGGATAAACCCTTTTTTCCCCAGTCTAGTTTTCACCACAATGTTGTCCTAATTAGTTGCAGTACATGTAATGTGTAGAAGTTCAATACAAATATTCTAGAAACGTGTTTACTGTACACAGTTGTACCAGTTGTCTGGCGTAGTTCACCAGTGGCAGGAAGTGTTGTCTCGCCACCTCTGGGTAATAATATTTCCAAAACAAATAAAACCAGTTGGTAAAGTTAGGTTTGTCTAAATATTGTAGATATAGAAGGAAACAGTTTGAATGCATTAACATATACGGCATACATTGACTTTATTTATTTAACTATTTTGTGATATTTGTTGTTTTAACAACCAGTAGGTATCATTGAACACAGGCTGTACACAACTTTGAATGCAGTTATGGTGGGACAAGAAATGGAGGGACAGTATGTCTTAGGTGCTCTTATGACATTTAGATGTTTAGATGAACTCATGCGGTGACACAGGTGATCCCAGTGGCATCAAAGGCGACAGGCAACTTAAATACAGTGGCGCCATCTGATGACCATACAGTTTCCTGCAGTTAGTGACATTTGAACACTAGATGGCAGCATCTATTCACGAATACACAAAAAATACTCAAAAACCCTAGATATTGTCAGTTATGCCTTAAAAATTAATGTAAATGGTGTCACATGTGTGTGTGTGTAGTTAATGTAAATGGTGCACATGTGTATTTGTAGTTAATGTCAGGTCTTAAAAGATATTTCGAATTTTTCAACTGCCTTAACATTTAACATTCACGTGTCCAACAAAAATGTATGACTGGCAAAAATGTTATCCTGCATAAGGCCCTGGTTGATACCCCCTAGATGTGCAAAAACAAACTGGTGCGTGTTGATACCCCCTAGATGTGCACACAAACTGGTGCGTGTTGATATCCCCTAGATGTGCACACAAACTGGTGCGTGTTGATACCCCCTAGATGTGCACACAAACTGGTGCATGTTGATACCCCCTAGATGTGCAAACACAAACTGGTGCATGTTGATACCCCCTAGATGTGCACACAAACTGGTGCGTGTTGATACCCCCTAGATGTGCACACAAACTGGTGCTGTTGATACCCCCTAGATGTGCACACAAACTGGTGCGTGTTGATACCCCCTAGATGTGCACACATACTGGTGCGTGTTGATACCCCTTAGATGTGCACACAAACTGGTGCGAGTTGATACCCCCTAGATGTGCATACAAACTGGTGCGTGTTGATACCCCCTAGATGTGCACACATACTGGTGCATGTTGATACCCCCTAGATGTGCACACATACTGGTGCGTGTTGATACCCCCTAGATGTGCACACAAACTGGTGCGAGTTGATACCCCCTAGATGTGCATACAAACTGGTGCGTGTTGATACCCCCTAGATGTGCACACATACTGGTGCATGTTGATACCCCCTAGATGTGCACACATACTGGTGCGTGTTGATACCCCCTAGATGTGCACACAAACTGGTGCATGTTGATACCCCCTAGATGTGCACACAAACTGGTGCGTGTTGATACCCCCTAGATGTGCACACATACTGGTGCATGTTGATACCCCCTAGATGTGCATACAAACTGGTGCATGTTGATACCCCCTAGATGTGCACACAAACTGGTGCATGTTGATACCCCCTAGATGTGCACACAAACTGGTGCATGTTGATACCCCCTAGATGTGCACACAAACTGGTGCATGTTGATACCCCCTAGATGTGCATACAAACTGGTGCATGTTGATACCCCCTAGATGTGCATACAAACTGGTGCGTGTTGATACCCCCTAGATGTGCACACAAACTGGTGCATGTTGATACCCCCTAGATGTGCATACAAACTGGTGCATGTTGATACCCCCTAGATGTGCACACAAACTGGTGCATGTTGATACCCCCTAGATGTGCATACAAACTGGTGCGTGTTGATACCCCCTAGATGTGCACACAAACTGGTGCGTGTTGATACCCCCTAGATGTGCACACAAACTGGTGCGTGTTGATACCCCCTAGATGTGCACACAAACTGGTGCGTGTTGATACCCCCTAGATGTGCACACAAACTGGTGCGTGTTGATACCCCCTAGATGTGCACACAAACTGGTGCGTGTTGATACCCCCTAGATGTGCACACAAACTGGTGCGTATTGATGCCCCCTAGATGTGCACACAAACTGGTAGGTGTGTTGTGTTTAGTGGCACATCCTATAGTTTCCCCTGTAAGAACTGTTGCTATGGCGTAACTCTTCACACAATTCTACAACCAATAAAAACAAATTATGCAAAAGGTTTAGTTTAACTTCCACAATAAATTATTGATGGTGTGTTTTATCTCTACATGTTAACCATGTGATCTGTTAACATTTACTAAATGATTTCATGCTGATTTTAATGTTCGTAACATTAAAATATAGCTGTTACATGTATCATCACTGACGTTCTTGTATGACCATCGCTTTGTGCGGTTCAAAACTTTCAAGGGAGACCATTTTTGGTACACATGCATAGAGATGAGATGTTAAGTATGTTTTTGTCCAGAATCTGGGTGTGTGTAAGAGTGAACATGACAGAGGAGACTGTGGCTGGTAAAGTTCACTGGCAGTCAGCCTGCTCCCTCATGGTGAACCCAGGCAGGTAAAGAGAAGGAAACATTGTGCATAAGACTACCATGCTGACACACCATTCATCCTTGTGTGAATGCCCATTCAGCCTTGCATCTATGCACCTGTTCACCCTGGTATCATGCTCAAATAGTAGGCCCTGTTCATTTGGCAGTGGACTAGTTTTGCACACACATTTGTGCACAGAGTTTGCCGTATTTATAAATAGCACAGTGTTGGTAAATGGTGAAGACTGACTTTAGTTGGGTAAAAACAAAAGATATTAAGTGATAGAGCAACTGGTCGTGTGTGATCATGTCAGATGTCTGGTACCATTCCTTACCATTATAACACATCTTCAATCGAACAGAAAGATTTTGTGGAGACTCCTTACATGTACAGTTCTTATCTTTATCGTTTGGCTGGTGTACCAGAAAATAATCTCCCTTGATAGTTTTTTTACATGGTAACTTGGCGTATATTTAGGAAGCTGGGAAAGGGATGCAAAGACATGGAACACAATAACACATGTTTTATCAAAGTAGAATTCTTTAAATTAGTATAAAATGACTCGAGAGATGTTCGTAGATCACAAATTAATTACAGAATGGGTGCAGATGCTGTCATTATGTCATCATATCACACCAATATGTGTATGCACATTGTATCTAGACTTAGTATTTGCAGCCTGATCCATACACACACACACACACACACCACACACACACACACACACACACACACACACACACACACACACACACACACACACACACACACACACACACACACACACACACACACACACACACACACACACACACACACACACACACACACACACACACACACACACACACACACACACACACACACACACACACACACACACACACACACACACACACACACACACACACACACACACACACACACACACACACACACACACACACACACACACACACACACACACACACACACACACACACACACACACACACACACACACACACACACACACACACACACACACACACACACACACACACACACACACACACACACACACACACACACACACACACACACACACACACACACACACACACACACACACACACACACACACACACACACACACACACACACACACACACACACACACACACACACACACACACACACACACACACACACACACACACACACACACACACATCTTGGCAACTAATTTATATTTGGCACCTTGCCACATTTGTGTTTGTCATAGGGTATTGATTGAATAGTGTGGGCTGTGATTGACATGCAGCTTGATTGACAGGCCTGTGCAAGTTTGATTGACAGACACTGGCTGTAACTTACAATTGATTGCATGTTATACTTTTCTATTGTTGGAATCCAAATTTAACAATTACATTTGAAATATAAATATCAGTTAGCTTTCATAAATTAATGGCTCATGCTCATACAAACTTTGGTAGAATGATCACAACCAGTTTCATAATGTTTTATTCTGTTAGCAATATTTACGGCTGTTTTACGTTTTAATTACATTTTAATATTCTAAATAATTACTCTCTTTTATTGAAAAATCACCAAATGATATGGATGCTTCCATAAAATGACATCCATAACAATGTGTTAACATTGAGTGAATGCAGTATCGTGACTCTGTGTGGACCATTGAGTGAATGCAGTATCGTGACTCTGTGTGGACCATTGAGTGAATGCAGTATCGTGACTCTGTGTGGACCATTGAGTGAATGCAGTATCGTGACTCTGTGTGGACCATTGAGTGAATGCAGTATCGTGACTCTGTGTGGACCATTGAGTGAATGCAGTACCGTGACTCTGTGTGGACCATTGAGTGAATGCAGTACCGTGACTCTGTGTGGACCATTGAGTGAATGCAGTATCGTGACTCTGTGTGGACCATTGAGTGAATGCAGTATCGTGACTCTGTGTGGACATTGAGTGAATGCAGTATCGTGACTCTGTGTGGACCATTGAGTGAATGCAGTATCGTGACTGTGTGGACCATTGAGTGAATGCAGTATCTGACTCTGTGTGGACCATTGAGTGAATGCAGTACCGTGACTCTGTGTGGACCATTGAGTGAATGCAGTATCGTGACTCTGTGTGGACCATGTGACAGTATAGAGTGAAGTGCAGTATCGTGACTCTGTGTGGACCATTGAGTGAATGCAGTACTGCCTTTGACCATTGAGTGAATGCAGTATCGTGACTCTGTGTGGACCATTGAGTGAATGCAGTATCGTGACTGTGTGGACCATTGAGTGAATGCAGTATCGTGACTCTGTGTGGACCATTGAGTGAATGCAGTATCGTGACTCTGTGTGGACCATTGAGTGAATGCAGTACCGTGACTCTGTGTGGACCATTGAGTGAATGCAGTACGTGACTCTGTGTGGACCATTGAGTGAATGCAGTATCGTGACTCTGTGTGGACCATTGAGTGAATGCAGTATCGTGACTCTGTGTGGACCATTGAGTGAATGCAGTATCGTGACTCTGTGTGGACCATTGAGTGAATGCAGTATCGTGACTCTGTGTGGACCATTGAGTGAATGCAGTATCGTGACTCTGTGTGGACCATTGAGTGAATGCAGTACCGTGACTCTGTGTGGACCATTGAGTGAATGCAGTATCGTGACTCTGTGTGGACCATTGAGTGAATGCAGTATCGTGACTGTGTGGACCATTGAGTGAATGCAGTATCGTGACTCTGTGTGGACCATTGAGTGAATGCAGTATCGTGACTCTGTGTGGACCATTGAGTGAATGCAGTATCGTGACTCTGTGTGGACCATTGAGTGAATGCAGTATCGTGACTCTGTGTGGACCATTGAGTGAATGCAGTACCGTGACTCTGTGTGGACCATTGAGTGAATGCAGTACCGTGACTCTGTGTGGACCATTGAGTGAATGCAGTACCGTGACTCTGTGTGGACCATTGAGTGAATGCAGTATCGTGACTCTCTGTGGACCATTGAGTGAATGCAGTATCGTGACTCTGTGTGGACCATTGAGTGAATGCAGTATCGTGACTCTGTGTGGACCATTGAGTGAATGCAGTATCGTGACTCTGTGTGGACCATTGAGTGAATGCAGTACCGTGACTCTGTGTGGACCATTGAGTGAATGCAGTACCGTGACTCTGTGTGGACCATAGAGTGAATGCAGTACCGTGACTCTGTGTGGACCATTGAGTGAATGCAGTACCGTGACTCTGTGTGGACCATTGAGTGAATGCAGTATCGTGACTCTGTGTGGACCATTGAGTGAATGCAGTACCGTGACTCTGTGTGGACCATTGAGTGAATGCAGTACCGTGACTCTGTGTGGACCATTGAGTGAATGCAGTACCGTGACTCTGTGTGGACCATTGAGTGAATGCAGTATCGTGACTCTGTGTGGACCATTGAGTGAATGCAGTATCGTGACTCTGTGTGGACCATTGAGTGAATGCAGTATCGTGACTCTGTGTGGACCATTGAGTGAATGCAGTATCGTGACTCTGTGTGGACCATTGAGTGAATGCAGTATCGTGACTCTGTGTGGACCATTGAGTGAATGCAGTATCGTGACTCTGTGTGGACCATTGAGTGAATGCAGTATCGTGACTCGTGGAAAATGCAGTATCGTGACTCTGTGTGGACCATTGAGTGAATGCAGTATCGTGACTCTGTGTGGACCATTGAGTGAATGCAGTATCGTGACCCGTGTGGACCATTGAGTGAATGCAGTATCGTGACTCTGTGTGGACCATTGAGTGAATGCAGTATCGTGACTCTGTGTGGACCATTGAGTGAATGCAGTATCGTGACTCTGTGTGGACCATTGAGTGAATGCAGTATCGTGACTCTGTGTGGACCATTGAGTGAATGCAGTATCGTGACTCTGTGTGGACCATTGAGTGAATGCAGTATCGTGACTCTGTGTGGACCATTGAGTGAATGCAGTATCGTGACTCTGTGTGGACTTCTTCCTGGTGGACGTCTTCCTGTGTCTGTAGAGGTTAATATTATCTGATGAGTGACACCTTATGATCAAGGCTACAGTCATTGACATACGTGTATGTTGTTAGCTTCAACCAGAACCTGTGCACACAGTGTTATAGTTCTCATGTACCACTGTGTCACTATTCAACTTCAAGACAAATTTTCCAAACCGACACAATTTTTAGAATCAGTGGAACTATATTTCTACAACATGATAGCAGAAAGAGAATAGTAATCTCCCCTATTTGCATCTCCCAGGCTCTGGTGTCACATGATCTGCAAGTCATGTGACAGACATTCTGCATACAGCTTGGGTAGGTCACACTCACTGTTCCTACTTAGTGTTGGATGTCTGCAGCATATTTCTGCCAGGTTGTTTATCTCTGCCAGGAGAGTTTTCTCTGAAGGTATCCCCAGCTGTGCTGCTACATCTTGCTATGATGTTGACAAGTTGGCCTACCTTAGGCAAGGTCTTCAGTATGATATCTGTGTCCATTGCAATAGAAAACATACACACATTTGGCACAAATCCAGCAGAAGAACTAATTTATTTAAGTTGAAGCAAACCTACAAATATGCATTAAATATGCATGCATTAAGAATATAAATAAGTTACACAGGCCAGGTGCTCCTATCAGTCGAGCCCCAGTGTGTCACACAATGTAAGTCATGTGACGTCACCATAAATCCAATCTGTGGAAGAAGACCACGAGATATGGCCACAATCATACAGACAAAACAAAAGGTTTTCTGAGAAGTAAATAATTGTATACTTCATTAAAGTTACACATACTTTTTACAAACAGAAGATAAACACAATGCACTGTTGTAAATGCCTAATTATGTTGCAATAACTTGGCTATAGATACCACCAAGCATTGCAAAATGATAAATCCATGGCATCTGATATGAACTACTTATTGCCATTTAATAATGAACATGTGTACTAATTTTGTTCATACAAAGAGCTAGTTAGCAATATTTTAACACTTTGATTTGTTAATATATTATTTTATTTATTTCAATTAATAGATGTGTACTTTATTTTGTTCATAATACTTATTATGTTATTGGTGGTATTGCATTGTATATTTTAGTATAATAAAGGTTAGTATTATACTATTAGTATTGTTTTACTTTATATTTACCAATGCTGAGTGATCCTCTGTGCTGCCTGCAGTGAGCACGGCCAACTAAGTAGGATCTGGCGCTGAATCAAATCAAATATATATTTTTGGAATATTACCAACAAAAGGTCAACATCATTAAGATTAGTATTTTATTATTAACGAAACATGATTGTCATAGCCTATTCAAAACACTTGTTTCATATTAACAAACAACAAACAAATAGAACATAATTTATGTAGAATGAGATTTGTATAAAAGTCTGGCAAGGATTTCCCATAGTCCAATATTATTTTATTATATAATTTATCTTTTAATTTTCATTAAACATTTCAGCAGAATTAGCTGTTTAATCATAATATATTTCTAATTAATGTGTCCAACAATATTGGCTACTTAGTTTGGACTTGAGGTCAGATATGTGTCTAGAGTAACAAAGTACTGTTGTTTATTTTAAAATTTCTTAATTGTTGTAAATTGCTTACCATTGATCTTTATGATTGCTCTTCATTGGTCAGTCAATGGCCACCCATTTACTGACCACACTGTGTATAGGGCCTTGACCCGCACATTGTTAAGTCAGGTATGATACGTCGGCATCACATGTAAATATTATGATATGCTGGCAAGATATTAAGCTGGACATTGAGAATGCAAGTACATTGATCCTGTTGACTGAATGTGGCTTTACCAACCTTGACAGCTTTGACACAAACTCAATAAACACACCTATGTTCTCTTGGTCAGCAGTGAGGGGCAGGGCTTATGCAAACATGGATACAGCATATGCATTTCACCATCTTTGGGGTCACTACTAATCCATGAATTAGACTGAAACAAGAAAAGTGGTTGAGGATATGTATTTATTGAAATGTCCCTGTGCCTTGTGTAGACAGGCCATTGCACCCAGCTCCTCAGTTGCCTTATCTCAAGTATGTCATCAGCCATTCACACTCACCAGTCACCTTACTTGGCCGCATCGTTAGACTCTGTTGTCGTGAACAGCCTTCCAGTAAACCACTTCCCAAAAACAGTTTCAACCATATTACAAGTTATATATTTGTTCTAATATATGTAATGTAAGTCACATTGACTTCCCAAGTGTAACATTTGAGAAGGACTTGGATGTTTTGTGAACAATCTTCAACAATTGTTTTTATTGTTTTTGTTGGGTAAACATAAAATGTGAATACATTTGAAAAAAGAGATTGCTAAAACACGCTGATTTCTACTATGATGGCTGTTAAATGAACATACTGTATGACTAGTATAGAAGACTTTTGTGATACAAATTATTTGTTCATTAAAAAGACCACATCAGTTTTGAAGAAACCATCATTGCCATGACAAAATAAGTTTTCTCGACTTGCTCTTCTTGTTTTATGCTATACTAAATTTGTAATGACAAACTGTGAAGAGCTACAAGAAGAAGCCAGGCCAATCTCCCAATCCACTAGTTTGTTGACATGCACGAGGGGAATGACACTGCTGCCCAGACTAGGCCGTGTCCACATTAGGCACGAATCTACCGATCCATGACTGCGGCAATAGTTTCATTATTCCAATATGATTGCTACATGCAAATTATAAGTAAAAATGCATGTGTGGTATGCGTTTTGAGGAAACTCAGCCCAGGGCTGATGTATGTCATCAACACTACATCAGTGCAGATAAAAGTGGGCTGAGCTTGCATGGACTGCCACATGTGAGGTGTATGTTTAGCTGAAACTGTGCCTGGCCCAATCTGAGACCACCACACCGGAAACAAGTGGCTGTGGCGGGTAAAAAGGATTAAAAAAAAAGTCAGTCATTTGGTGCTAAATGAACTTAGTTTTGGAATTGTATTCATCGTGACATAGCTATATGCATATAATACATTGAAAGGCCAGGCCGGCAGAGTTGACACCTGCACCACTGCCTGTGTGAAATATAAGCCGTGTTGACATCCTAGTGGGCGGGTCTTAAGCTGGGTTTGGTCGTGATGAGTTTCATTGTGATTTGCTTGAATGCTTCATGCCGGACCGCTCGCAATGTCCACGCTGCCACCTGTGAGTTGGTGGCTCAACTGAACACACGGGCAGGTTTACTCTGGACTACATCAGCAAGACAGCATGCTTCTGGTGGTAGATACATTCAGGTAGAGAGAGACTGAAAGAATTTACTGGATAATGACAATTATATGCATCTAGAAAGGGAGATCTTGTGGTATTTATGACAATTAGATGCAGCATATTTCTACCAGATGCAGATAGAAAATGACAGTTAGATGCAGGTAGAGACAGATAGAGATTGTGGTGTTATGACAGTTAGATGCAGATAGGGACAGATAGAGATTGTGGTGTTATGACAGTTAGATGCAGATAGGGACAGATAGAGATTGTGGTGTTATGACAGTTAGATGCAGGTAGAGATAGACAGAGATTGTGGTGTTATGACAGTTAGATGCAGGTAGAGACAGACAGAAATTGTGGTGTTGTGACAGTAAAATGCAGGTAGAGACAGACAGAGATTGTGGTGTTATGACAGTTAGATGCAGGTAGAGACAGACAGAGATTGTGGTGTTATGACAGTTAGATGCAGATAGAAACAGACAGATATTATGGTGTTATGACAGTTAGATGCAGGTAGAGACAGACAGAGATTGTGGTGTTATGACAGTTAAATACATATAGAGACAGACAGAGATTGTGGTGTTATGACAGTTAGATACAGGTCTGAGACAGACAGAGATTGTGGTGTTATGACAGTTAGATACAGGTAGGTCAAGGAGACATCTCATCTGACGCAATGACAGGCTCTGCTGGCAGTTACAAGGACAGTCTGCACGGGGCCAAAAGACCCATGTTTGTAACCCAGCACTCTGCACCCAGTGGTGCAGTGTCTGTGACTGCGAAGCAAACACTTGCACCACTTGTGCCACTCGGACCACCGCTGAAACTGCCATCAAAAAGAAGACACAGTTGTAATGTTGAATCCTTTTGTGAAGATGATGGCTTCTTGGAAACGCGAGTGTTTGACAATGAGGTAAGTTCAGCTTCCTAGGGCTTTGTTATCCTCAGTGAGGTAGGTTCAGTCTCCTAGGGTTTTGTTATCCCCAATGAGGTAGTTTCAACCTCCTAGGGCTTTGTGATCCTCAGTAAGGTAGATTCAGCCTCCTAGGGCTTTGTGATCCTCAGAAAGGTAGATTCAGCCTCCTAGGGCTTTGTGATCCTCAGTTAGGTAGGTTCAGCCTCCTAGGGCTTTGTGATCCTCAGTAAGGTAGGTTCAGTCTCATAGGGCTTTGTGATTCTCATACGGTTGCTCCAGGTGCAATTAAGTCTTTTCGGGTCATTTAACGTGTTGCGGACATGTGATATCTGCATCTCGCATGTCAGCCTTGCCTCATATTTGCCTGTATCGCACCTCAGTGGTGATGAGTTGCTGCAAGGACTGTTATCCCATACATTCCAGGGAGGATGCAGACTAAGTCATTTACACATGGATAGGTACTTTCACAAATTGCAATGTAACTCTTATGCTGATGCGTATCATACCTGTATTGTATTGCCCATGCACACTAATGAGGACTTCTGGGACCACAGTGTGCAGTGTACTGTGCATGTATGGCATGGGCATTGGAGACACAGCTGTGTGCAGTCAGTCCTCAGCCAAATATTGCACAAGGTTCTTGCTGCAACATCTGTAGCCAGCAGGGTGTTGTCTTCGTCACAACCTTGTGCAGTTTGTCTTGTTTTAGGCAGGTGCACTGTGATGACAATTAGGGGGACATCAGGCTGTCAGTCATAACATCGGGCTGTCAGTCATGACGTCAATTGTGCTTTGTATTTACATCATGTTTACTCGGCAGTATGACAAATTCTTTGTGGATGTTCAGTTTACGGTTGGGTGAACTCGCCAGTGTAGATTAGTGACTAAGAGAAGAATGACTTAGGTCTTACTGATACAGTGAGTACAGGTAAGTTTGTGGTCAGTCTGCCCTCTCAATCCCCCCAGGGTCCCTAGAGGGGCTGTTCATGTGCAGATAAGGAGAATAATCAGAGTTGGCAGGAGCAGTTAGAGGTGTTTACTACCCTCCATTGGGCTGAGGGGTATGGGTGTGGGAGTGGGTATGATGAGGAGTATGGGGGTGTGGGTGGGTATGATGATAGGTATGGGGATGGGTATGATGAGGGTATGGGTGTGGTCATGATGATGGGTATGGGCATGGGGTGAGTATGATGAGTGGTATGGGTATGGAGGTGGATATGATGAGGGGTGTGGGGGTGCATATGATGAAGGGTGTGGGAGTGGGTATGATGAGGGGTATGGGTTGGGAATGGATATGATGAGGGGTAGGGGTGGGTATGATGATGGGTGTGGGAGTGGGTACGATGAGGGATATGGGTGTGGGAGTGTGTATGATGAGGGGTGTGGGGGTGGCTATGATGAGGGGTATGGGTGTGGGGTGGTTATGATGAGGGGTGTGGGGGTGGGTATGATGAGGGGTATGGGTGTGGGGGTGGGTATGATGATGGGTGTGGGGGTGGGTATGATGAGGGGTATGGGTATGGGGGTGGTTATGATGAGGGGTATGGGTGTGGGAGTGGGTATGATGAGGGGTGTGGGAGTGGGTATGATGATGGATATGGGTTTGGGAGTGGGTATGATGAGGGGTGTGGGGGTGGTTATGATGAGGGGTATGGGTGTGGGGTGGTTATGATGAGGGGTATGGGTGTGGGAGTGGGTATGATGAGGGGTGTGGGGGTGGGTATGATGAGGGGTATGGGTGTGGGGGTGGGTATGATGATGGGTGTGGGGGTGGGTATGATGATGGGTATGGGGGTGGGTATGATGATGGGTATGGGGGTGGGTATGATGAGGGGTATCATAGATGCCAACTCTTACGGATCACCCGTAAGAATTACGGATTTTTTTGCATTTGGCGGTCTTACGGGCGTAGGACTAATTCCTTACGGGTAATACGTATTGTCAGGTTTTTATTTATTTTTTAATATAATAATTTTGCATGAGTCGTTATCATCTAAATAAGCAATCCTTCGTGCTTTTCGTTATCTTTTCGTGAATCGGAAAACGGCCATTTTGTTGTATTCATTTTGATGAGAGCTGCCACCTAGCGGATACATGTGCACCAATGAAAGTTGCACGTGATCTATCCCAGGGTGCACTATTTTTTCCGGACACTACCCGTGGGAAAGCAACTGTAAATTCACATCACATGCGAAAGTTGACCGATATGGAGCCTCCAACGAAAAAGCGCAAGCAGTATGCCGGAACTTACCAGTCATCTTGGAATGGTCAATTCCAAGGCGTTGTAACGGCCAGCAAGCTTGGCAGCAACCATGATGGTGTTGTATATTGTGGGTGTTAAATGAATGCTGTGGGTGATGGTGTTTTATATTGTGGGTGTTAAGTGAACGTTGTGGGTGATGGTGTTGTATATTGTGAATGCTATGGGTGATGGTGTTGTATATTGTGGGTGTTAAGTGAACGTTGTGGGTGATGGTGTTGTATATTGTGAATGCTATGGGTGATGGTGTTGTATATTGTGAATGCTGTGGGTGATGGTGTTTTATATTGTGGGTGTTAAGTGAACGTTGTGGGTGATGGTGTTGTATATTGTGAATGCTATGGGTGATAGTGTTGTATATTGTGAATGCTGTGGGTGATGGTGTTTTATATTGTGGGTGTTAAGTGAACGTTGTGGGTGATGGTGTTGTATATTGTGAATGCTATGGGTGATGGTGTTGTATATTGTGGGTGTTAAGTGAACGTTGTGGGTGATGGTGTTGTATATTGTGGGTGTTAAGTGAACGTTGTGGGTGATGGTGTTGTATATTGTGGGTGTTGTTGTAATAAAATTGTTCTTGTTAAAAAAAAGTCTTGAATTTTGTTTGTATGTAACCGTGAATTAAAAATCGTCAGTTCCCCGTCCTTGCTTATGGATTTCTTATGGATTTTTGTTCAGAGTCTTACAGGTGTTGATCAGTAAAGGTTGGCATCTATGAGGGCTATGGATGTGGGGGTGGGTATGATGAGGGGTATTGGTGTGGGAGTGGGTATGATGAGGGGTATGGGTGTGGGGGTGGTTATGGTGAGGGGTATGGGTGTGGGAATGGGTATGATGAGGGGTATGGGTGTAGGAGTGGGTATGATGAGGGGTATGGGTATGGGGGTGGTTATGATGAGGGGTGTGGGAATGGGTATGTTGAGGGGTATGGGTGTGGTGGTGGGTATGTTGAGGGGTATGAGGTATTGGGTATGGTATGGGTGGCTGGCAGTGACAGGAGTGGTACAGAGTAGTGTCAGGTTTGTGAGATAGAGGGAGAAAATGGAAGAGGAAATGGGTGAACAGTGCTGGAGAGGGTACAAGGAAAGGGGTGAATGAACAGTTGTGACAAATGTAGGAAGGAGAGGTAAAATGTGTGGGAGGGCTATATAAAGGAAAGGTGTGAGAACAAAGTTTAAAGGCTGTGTAAGGGATGTAAGAGGGAGATGGTTGTAGGATATGTTTATAGTGGGGTAAAACATAATGTGGAAAACATTATCAAACACATTGTGAAGTATGATATTGCATATGTCTGGCCTGTGTCTTGCTCTCTTCTCCACCCACAGGTAGCCCGCATCTTTCCAGTTAACTGTCTTAACAACATGTTACACTGGCTAGTATTTGATACACTTTCACTATCTGAAATCTTTCTACATGATATCCACCTGCCACTGACACTCTCCACTGGCAACACCCAACATTTCCAGACTTATCTTATCTCCTAAACCCTCCATTATTTTCACTACCCCTTATTATCTTCATAACCCCCTATTATCCTCCTGGCATTCCTTTCTTCCTAATTACTTTTGTGTAATCAGTAAGCTTCAGTAAAGTGCACCTTTACCATTCTAGTGCAAATCACTGAGCGCCCATTGCGAGTGATACTCCCTGTGATGCACCCACCATCCATGGCTTTCTTCTTGCATCAACAATGACTCACCATTACGTATCATATCAGCAAATCTCTTTTTTGGAAAGAAAGATAGGAGAATGAAGTGTGAAGTGGAAGTGATCATGTGGCAAGAGAGGCAGGCAGAGAGAGAGGGGGGGGGGAAGAGGGAGAGAGAGAGGGGGGGGGGCAGTGGGGAGACCTGGGGAAGAGGGGAAGAAGGGGGGACAGGAAGACACAGAGAGAATGGGAGTGTGGTAAGGGGATGAGAGAGGGAGTAGAAGTGAGGAAGAGAAATATTCTGAGATTAGTAAAATACATGTGAGTAAAACTTAGTTGGTTGAGAGAGACCTGCTAAGACCTACAAGATTGCAAGGACAGTTCTACACAGGTACAGATACTTCATTAATTAACCATACAAGAGTGGTATTCATTAGGTCCTCCAGTCCTGTGATTACAACAGTCTGAGGACACTAATGTGGCCAGACCTGCCAAACTTGATTAAATTGGACCATTATGGTTTTAGTGCCTACACTGTGTTAGTTTCTGACATGGGATACAGTCATTTGTAGTTATACTGTTGCATATGTGTATATCTGTATATATTAGTAATTGAGAAAGTAGTCTGTCTATCAAAGGAATATCATTGATGTGACCCTCAGGTGAGCACAGTGGACAGTGGACAGTGGCATCTGTTGCACTGGCTAAACAAATGACTCACTTGTTACTTGGTCACGTATCATACATGATTGTGTCAAAGCATAGTAGTCGTATCACACATATTGTTAACAAAATAATATTTTATGTTTATCTGATTAGATATGTTTAAAGTAATCTGTCATGAGTCCAGTTGTGACTATTTGCTTACAATTAGGGAATGAAAAATATGATAGCAGTTTTTTAAACAAACAATGTTTACCTAATGAATGCAATATAAACACTTACCTTTCTGTACTAATACCCTTTTATGATATCATAGTGACAGAGGATCACGATATCATAGTGACAGAGGATCATGATATCATAGTGACAGAGGATCATGATATCATAGTGACAGAGGATCATGATATCATAGTGACAGAGGATCATAACCTACAGTAACTGAGAGTGTTGTTATTGATGTGTAGGTGGAGTCTAGAGGTGGAGTCTAGAGGTGGAACCTAGAGCCTGCCAAGAATCTAGGTTGATGGCCAGGTCTCCACTAACGAAAAGCTTTTTTCAAGCAAACATGAAATTTGTCATTAACCTGACATCACTGCAATATGTAACATAAGAATAATTATAGCAATAACAGTAATAATAAAAAACGGTAAATATTTATGAGCGTCTTTCTTAATAATGCGTATAGATGAAGTGTTATTAATGAGAACTCAGGAGGAGATATGATGTGTGTTGAGAGACTTTGTTGCACGGATGCCGGCAGTCATATTTCAATGTTTTCATATGTGTACAACTAACTAAATCATTGTCACCATGCAAACCTAAAAACACCCTACGACAGTTTGCCAAATGTTATCTTGACCATCTATTGTGACACACACTTCACCAGGATTCTGACCTTGCTCGCTTAGTTTCTTTCATTCTGAGTTCACTTCTTTCTTGTTAGAGCAACATTGCGTGAGATTTAACAACATATTTTTATGGAGAAACCTGTAATTGCAATGTACCAAAATGCATAAAATTTAATATTTACCTCCAGGCTGAAAATATCATTTGACATATGTGACGTTCCCAGTGACTTGTAATCTGATCAAGATGTCATCAGCACACAGTGCTAATGGGAGTGGCCTTGTGGTGTTCACAATGTTCATAGCAACATGTTTTGGGGTAATGATTCGACATATTCATACAACTTTACACATCTGATTTTTGACTTCATAAACATAAAATATTGCAACTTTTGAACAGCAGACAGGAAAAAACACCCAAAGAAGTACCACATTGCATGTCAGCATTGTTGAGGCCTGGTTGGACATAAGACACCCACTGCATGGTTCTTCAGTTGAATGGAAACTGGAGCGAGTGACATTTGCATGGTCATTTGTCTACGGATGCCGCTGACATCCCGCTGAGTCCCAAGCATAACAACAGGCAACAATCCAAAGGCACCTTTTTCTGCTGAAATGTAATCTATGCTTAGTGAATACTGAAAGGAAAAGTGATCCTAGTTTGAGTTGGTATATGTATAAAAAAAACTGTAGTGTGGTGTACAAACATCTCCAGGAAATACAGAATGTTAGCATATGACATTGTATTGATTACAGAGTCACCACTCAGGAGGCTCCAATCACTGGCCAGCTGTAGAAAAATATACACCCTGTCAGTATTCTGTCACTGGCCACCTTGCTGTAATATAGTAACTCCATCCACTTGTGACTCCATCCACCCCATCCACCTGTGACTCCTTCCACCCCATCCACCTGTGACTCCACCCACCCCATCCACCTGTGACTCCACCCACCCCATCCACCTGACTTCACCCACCCCATCCACCTGTGACTCCATCCACCCCATCCACCTGTGACTCCTACCCCACCCACCTGTGACTTCACCCACCCCATCCACCTGTGACTCCACCCACCCCATCCACTTGTGACTCCATCCACCCCATCCACCTGTGACTCCTTCCACCCCATCCACCTGTGACTCCATCCACCCCATCCACCTGTGACTCCATCCACCCCATCCACCTGTGACTCCATCCACCTGTGACTCCATCCAACCCATCCACCTGTGACTCCTACCCCATCCACCTGTGACTCCACCCACCCCATCCACCTGTGACTCCATCCACCCCATCCACCTGTGACTCCTTCCACCCCATCCACCTGTGACTCCATCCACCCCATCCACCTGTGACTACATCCACCCCATCCACCTGTGACTCCATCCACCCCATCCACCTGTGACTCCATCCAACCCATCCACCTGTGACTCCTTCCACCCCATCCACCTGTGACTCCACCCACCCCATCCACCTGTGACTCCACCCACCCCATCCACCTGTGACTCCACCCACCCCATCCACCTGTGACTCCACCCACCCCATCCACCTCAGACTCCATCCACTCAATCTGTACTCTAGCAGTGACTCTATCCTTCCTGTTGTGCATAATCAGTTGATTCCTATGAATGAACTAGACTTATCAGACAGTGTGTAAACATTTTTGTTGCGTGTTTGTGTAATTGTGCCAAGAATATAGAATACTTAGATCTTGTACCAGGAACGTCCTCAAACAATTCGTAGAAGTGAACAATTAATTGATAAGTGTTGTGCGTGGTGAGGTCAGCAGAAGGTATCATTACAGCGTCTGAAAGTGACACATGTCAGTTTGTTACCTCACCTACTGTTGGCTGCAGAGAATTACACATTGTAGCTTCCCATCGGCAGCCATTATAAGATTTCTGTCATTGCCTGCCAGGTTTTTTCCACTAGTGTATTCACATTTCAGACATGAATTAGCCATCATTCACACAAGTGCTATATAAAAATATTGACATTCATTTTCTCACGATTCAATCTCTACTAGAGCACAGTGGCTCAGGGGTAGAGCTTCAGATTCTCGACTAAGAGAACCCGGGTTTGAATCCTGATCTGCCATGTTAAAACCTTGGGCAAGTTTTTTCACTCTATATTGCTCCAGCTGTATAAATGAGTACCTGGCTACA
Source organism: Ridgeia piscesae (assembly GCA_025642075.2). Classification (NCBI taxonomy): domain Eukaryota; kingdom Metazoa; phylum Annelida; class Polychaeta; order Sabellida; family Siboglinidae; genus Ridgeia; species Ridgeia piscesae. Next base: position 137,069 of record JAODUO010000506.1, read on the forward strand.
GACAGTGGTGGATATGTGTATGAGCAGCCTTTGAGCAGCCTTTGCACAGTAATTGTAGCATATGGCTGGATGCTTCCCAGAGAAGTTGAGATGGTGTTTGATTCAACAGGTTTGCCAGGAAGTAAAGTATAAAAGTGCTTTGAGCAGTCCTGAGGACTGGATACTGCGCTATATAAGAATGTACATTTTTTAACCTGACACCCATTCATTTCTGCAAGAACCAGACACTGATATGCCTGGACCGCATCACCAATCAAAATTATGTCTGTATCGATATGCAGAAAAATACAGACTGACATCTGTCATAATTTGACAGCCCTGGTACATGCTGCACAATCATTTCTACTCACACAACACAAACATTCAAACAACCTGAATAATGGCATTTCTGTTAGGAACTCTTTAGTCAGAGAATGGTGGATGAACTCCTTATTGTGGTCTGACGTCACCAGTGGGGACAGATCAGAATTATACTGCCACGCTCACTCCAGTGCTGTTGAGCGGAGTAGTTTTGATAGTAATCAACAGTGACTGGCCAACTGTACCACTGATTGTGTGGCCCACCGTCAGTTGAGACCTGCATCCTTGTTTCACCTCACATTCAAGGTGGTCACATTTCAGAACATTTCTTAAAACTTGGTTGTGGAATTTCATGATGATTACAAAGAATCCACGATTCACATATTGACCAATTTCAGAAGGAGTATATATTATAATGATTTATAAAAATTATCATCTGGTCAGCCATACTTAGGAATTTAGGTTATATAAAGCAACATTTGACATTTACAGTTAAGGGTCAACCTGTGACACTTGGCACCCCGGTCATGTGACATTAGCTGAGGTATTTGACATGTACACTGAAACCTCATTATCGGGTAACCATAGCCTGGTGAGATTTACGATTGAACAAGTTCGATGTGACATGTTTAGGGATTGTTATAACAGTCAGAGAACATTCCAACTATATGTAGAGGAGCATTACACTTTCTGTAATCAGTGTGTGTCCTAGAATGACGCAGCACTCTCACGAGTGAAAGGTGGTCGAATCTGATGTGACATTTATGAGAATATCTGATTGCTTCTGGTGGACATCAGGTTATCCAGGTTATCTCCACTTAGTGTGGTCTCTTACCAAGTGTGGTCTCTAGTCTCTTACCAAGTGTGGTCTCTAGTCTCTTACCAAGTGTGGTCTCTAGTCAAGTGTGGTCTCTAGTCTCTTACCAAGTGTGGTCTCTAGTCAAGTGTGGTCTCTAGTCTCTTACCAAGTGTGGTCTCTAGTCTCTTACCAAGTGTGGTCTCTAGTCTCTTACCAAGTGTGGTCTCTAGTCTCTTACCAAGTGTGGTCTCTAGTCTCTTACCAAGTGTGGTCTCTAGTCAAGTGTGGTCTCTAGTCTCTTACCAAGTGTGGTCTCTAGTCAAGTGTGGTCTGTAGTCTCTTACCAAGTGTGGTCTGTAGTCTCTTACCAAGCAGTCCAGTTGACTTGCTACTGTCATCTGCCCGCAGGCTGTCAACAGTTGTAGGACCATCCACCCACAGATCGTCTCAGGTGGCCATGTTTTCATTGTAACAACCTTGTCCAGTGTCACAATCCCTACCCAGTCACAGGCTTATCTGCAGCCAGTGTCACTAGCAATGTTTGTCAACATCTCTCATGAGATGTTGAGTCATGACAGGCTCACTCACTCCACTAATTCAATTGGTTTAACAAGTTCAATGTTGATTCTGGGTGGGGTACTTAGTACCCCCTGTGCCCCCCCCAGGGATCACAACCCTGGGGTGAGAACAGGTGTGTTCTGTGGCATTGCTTGGCCACCCTATGAGACTGTCTTGTAAGCAGAAGTGTGAAACCTGACCCTGGTGAAATTATGACCATCAGTGACCATGGTCACCAAAGTATTTGATGGTCAACCATGGTAGTTCATGGTTGACCATCAAATATAATAGTAATGTCCATGGTCACCCATGTTCAAAATACGTATAACCATGGTTGACCATGGTCAAGTTACATATGACCATGGTTGACCATGTTCAAGGTGTATGTGACCATGATTGACCATGTTTGACCATGGTCATGCGGTGATTCAGTCATATATATGACCATGGTCAAGTCACATGACCATAAGTTTCGTATATATTATAGCTAGCATGAATGTTGTGTGTTGATGATCTAATGTTGACATGCAAGAGTTTACAATGGCTTCACGTCAATAACAAATGTGCTTCTCTACTGTTTTTGTGGAAATTCTAACATTTTGGGGTTACAACATGCCTCAGCCAATCATACATACATTAGCCACAATGGACAGACTGTCCAGTTTGTTGATTGTTTCTAGTTTAGATCACTAAATACCACCCTGGGTGATTAAATATGACAACATCTAAAGCTCAAGAGATGGGGAAGCTTGGTCCAAGCCCAGTTAGCCTGACATAATACCAGTAAGTTTTTTGGATGCACTAGGCTGTTATATATTTACATGCATGATGTCTACATTATTGCTAGTAGTGTTACTTTTGTTTGACATAATATAAAATGATCAAACTAAAGGTCAGTAGGCCCTAGAAGATGTTTAAGTCAGTAGGCCCTAGAAGATGTTTAACGTATGCCGCGGGTCGGGAATTGCCAGGAAATGATAAAACGGTCGATTTTTAATAAAGTGGATTTTCAGATCGAACGATGTATTCCACACATGTTGCTAACTTTATTTCACTGAATTCGACCTAAAAGTGTCAAAAAAACGATTAAATATGTCGCTACCCAACTTGCTGCTAATGTCGTTATGGCGGATGGACTTTTAAATCGACGGAAACGGGCCAACTTTCAGCGCGCTCAAATGTAAACATTGCTCCTTGCAAAGCGGCCATGTTTGGTATCGTCGTGTTGGAAATGATCCCTTCCGTACGCTGCCGAAGTCAAAAGTCGACGACATCCGTACATAAATTAGTTATCGGCGGCGAAAGTGCCGCAAAACTATCCAATCACCAATTGTCTGAGCCGGTTGCTTGGCAGCCCGACCTCACGCGAACCATATATGGTGATCGCGGTCATGTAGCTATTTAAAATTGACCTTATGCAACGACGCCAGCCAATCACGGTGCGGCTTCAAGATGATTGACCTGTATGTGTCATGGCGTCCGATCGACGAAGGTTCCGTAGTGTTCACCAATTTTAAAGAAAGAAATGACACAATAAACGCAAATGAGCTGAATGCGCGGGAGGTTGCATGAACAGCCTGCATGACGCTGTTCAATCGCGCAACGGACCCGCGGAAGCAGCAGCGAACTGGGAAAGAAACGGCGACGTCGGGCTGGCGTTGCTATGCCGCGTAGGCTACGCCTACGGCCGCGGCGACGCGCACTGTCATAGACAGTGACAGCGGCGCTGGCGCCGACGAACTTTGTAACTCTACCAGTTGGAAGAACTGAGATTTATTCGAAGAAGTTACATTTATTTATTTATTTATTACAGAAACTAATTTGACTGAATTTGTTTCATTCATATTAACCAAGTGTGGAATTAATGTAAAACAAAAGGTGGTACTGTTGTTGGATTTACTTTTCTAACAAAATTTTTTTCTTATCAGATATGAGAACTATTTTAGGTAATTTAAACAGTTTATTTAACATTAAATAATTCATCAAAACATTATTGTGACAGTATGCTTATCATTTATGATATGTGTCTATGAAACTGACCAATTATTTAGGAATAGATGTATGTGTGTATGTATACATATATGTGTGTGTGTGTGTGTATATATATATATATATATATATATAGGCCCTACACATAGGTATATACCTATGTATATATATATATATATATATATATATATATATATATATATATATATATATATATATATATTACATTTTATTTCATAAAAACATTACATAATACATATACAATGTATGAGTGCGCTTGGCCAGTGATGAATTTCTTCGCCGTTGCAAGAAGTAATTCAAACATCCAATCCCACTGAGAGCCTCCATGCCACAGTCTGGAGGAGGGCTCCAAAATCAAAGCACCGTGGCAAGAAGACAGCTGAGTTGGCAGTTGCACTGGCTGTCATGCAGCACAACAAGGTGGCAACTGCACTAGTTGACGCTATAGACAGCCTCGGCATGTCACCTGTAGCTGAAGTTGTGAGGGTTGCGTCTCTTTATGAGACTGCGAATAGCCAACCATGCCACAAAGCAGTGTCCAAGACGTCCAGGAAGATGAAGGCTCTGGGGAAGCTGCAGCTGGGAGTGTGACAGGAGGCCAAGGGGGGACTCTATGAGTCTGAAGCTCCCTGAGCTGTGTTCCATACAGTCAGCGTGCTTTCACCAGTGACCTTAACTTGTGTAAATTATATATTTTTTCCATATAAGTACTGAATATGGTTTACACACTTTCATTATATATTTACCACATGTTGCTGGTATAAAAAACAGTCATAATGGTGACTTTACACTGGTGTTATTAAAAATATTTGATGTTCATTTGATTTTTTGCCGTTTTCTCAAAACTTACTTTTCAACAATATTGCAATTTTGCGGGAGGTCTCCCGTAAAAAGTACCAAAGTTAGGAGTCTGATTTTTTTACCAAGTATTCCTTACAGTACAGTGAGTGCAATGATGCTTTTTAAACATGATAGCTTTTATACGAAGATTTTTATTGATGACTGAAGTTGTTATAATATTTGGAAAAATGAAAATAATTCTTCGCAACTTCTTTTTGATAATAAATTTTGTAAGGGATTGAACAAAAACAGCATTATTGCACTCAACAACACTTCAGTGAATCATGACAAACAAAAAAGAAGGAAACATATGCTTAGTTTTTCTGCAAGACCTCCCGCAAAATCATGCATACCTATTTTCACAGAAAAGCCGGTTGCCATGGTTACGATTATGCAAATGAGATGAAATTATACAGTTGGTCATCTTTTCCCACCAGACATACATCCTGAAAGTTTTATTAAGATTGCTTCTCTGGTTGTTGAGATATCATCAGAATCCATTTCCCGACCAGTGTCCTACCTTAAGTCAGTAGGCCCTAGACAGTGTTTAAGTCAGTAGGCCCTAGACAGCGTTTAAGTCAGTAGGCCCTAGACAATTGCAATGGAATTGAAGACCACAAAATAAGTTACTGTGTTTGCTTATTAAATATCTAAGCGTTACATAAATTTATGTCATACTCAAAATAAGTATTGAGGATGACTTATAAGAGAGAAATGTTGGTACAATATAATTTCAAATACATATTTATGTTTGCATTCATTGAATGCTTTATTGTCAAGTAAAGAATAATGAGTTGTGTCATATTTACTGAATCATTTGAAGTGTTTTATACCCATGTTCATAATCATAGCAGAATCGTTTGCATGAATACTCTCACTATTATAATTAATGTTACTGAAAGTTTTGATTAGAATATCTAGTGGTGAAATAATGTCACAATCACAGATTATAGATGAATGAATCATATATACTGACATTAGTCAACACCATCTGTGCAGTTCACTTCAAATATTCTTTAACTGTGATGTATTAGATTCTGCAGCAGACAATATATGCAACAATTAACCACAATTGACTATCAAATACCATATTCGACCATCAACTACCATGGCCTGCTCTGGATATAACAGCGACATCTGCACTTATTTCTAGAGTTGCTCTGGAAATAATGCTGTTATTTTTTATTTCCAGAGTTGCTCTGCATGTAGATCTTCTTGATTTATCAGCCAAAACTGACCAAATCATGCAGAAAATGACTCAACAATGCTAAGTTTATTTGAAATAATTATTTCCAGAGCTGCCCTGGAAATAACACAGAGATTTCCATTTATTTTCAGAGACTCTCTGGAAATAACCTAAGACTAAAACGCTATTCACTGCTAGTGCCGCCTTACAGATATTTAAGGTGTGTAATGTCTGCATGTACACTGTACTGGCTCCACCAGCAGTAGTGTTTGTCATAAGATAAATTGGCAAGTCCGAAGCAGGAAACAAAGTCAGGTGCAAATTACATTTATTTGTGGAGTCATTTTTTAAGAACAAGCAATAAAAATCATTGGTGAGTCAGCGGCAATAGGACAACAAATAATCGACCACTTTCCAAAATGTTGGTTACCTGCCAGTCATAAAATGTGAAAGAAAAAATGAAAAACTTGTGGTCTGAGCTGGCTTGAAAAGTAAAAAATACACCGGATTTAACTATGTTGAGGCCTGTCACATGATCGCCCTGTGATTTTCTTCATTGGATATGTGCCTGTGGTGCCAACTTGTCACCAGATAGGTCCTTATCTAAGGTTGACTGTGGATTAATGCTGACCACAGACTCAACATTCAGAATCCATGTTACTGCGGTAGTCGCCATATGGCCATTGGCCAACTGTTGGCACACATACCAACCAACTTCACTCCGCTGACTCCTTTTACACCAACTTTTTAGCTATAGCTTTAACAAAGTTTGAACATATATTGGACATTTAAAAAGAAAAAAATCTTAATTTTAATACACTGTAATAAGTTTAATTATTTACTTATTTATTTTCCCATTTATATTTATATATTTATGTAGAGAAATGGAATGGACCAAGTGGAACATTGGGATTGAGTTATTCGCATTTGCAATATGAAATTGCAAATACAGCGGTGTAGTAATAATAAATAATAAGGTCAGTTGGTGTGTGCACAACATTTGACTGGCGTGTACACAACATTTGACTGGCGTGTACACAACATTTGACTGGCGTGTGCACAACATTTGACTGGCGTGTGCACAACATTTGACTGGCGTGTACACAACATTTGACTGGCGTGGGCACAACATTTGACTGGCGTGGGCACAACATTTGACTGGCATTTGCACAACATTTGACAGGTGTGTGCACAACATTTGACAGGTGTGTGCACAACATTTGACTGTTGTGTGCACAACATTTGATTGTTGTGTGCACAACATTTGACTGGCATATGCACAACATTTGACAGGTATGTGCACAACATTTGACTGGCGTGTACACAACATTTGACTGGCGTAGGCACAACATTTGACTGGCGTAGGCACAACATTTGACTGGCATGGGCACAACATTTGACTGGCATATGCACAACATTTGACTGGCGTATGCACAACATTTGACTGGCATATGCACAACATTTGACAGGTGTGTGCACAACATTTGACTGGTATGTGCACAACATTTGACTGGCATGTGCACAACATTTGACTGGTGTATGCACAACATTTGACTGGCGTATGCACAACATTTCACTGTGGTGTGCACAACATTTCACTGTTGTGTGCACAACATTTGACTGTTGTGTGCACAACATTTCACTGGTGTGTGCACAACATTTGACTGTTGTGTGCACAACATTTGATTGTTGTGTGCACAACATTTGACTGTTGTGTGCACAACATTTCACTGGTGTGTGCACAACATTTGACTGATGTGTGCACAACATTTGACTGTTGTGTGCAGAACATCTCACTGGTGTGTGCAGAACATTTGACATGTGTGTGCACAACATTAGATTACATTATGTTCTATAAAGTACAATTTTATTGCTCATTTATTATGTAAAATTCCAGGAGCCAGTTTCATGAAGCATTCATAATGTAAAAACCATCACATGAAAGACCTTTTGTCGTCATGTACATTACTGTGCAATGCTCTGCATGACATCTGCAGTTAATCAGAGTTATGACTATAATGTATGTCACATGTGAACATGCTGACCTTCCTACATTAGAAGACGACTTTAAACTGGATGCAGGAGTGACATTCTCTTTTATACCAACAGGATGAACCAAGTCATTGAGGCAACATTAAAACTAGTCAGTTAGAATCATATAAGTCAGTGAGCACTGAGTAAACTACGGGTTGATGTGAACAATTTGGGATGCCTTATATTGTATTCCTGGGGATGGCTACTGATGAGAACCGAGATACTAGAAGGTACCTTTCCAGCCAACGTGAGTGTAATGAGCCTGTATTGGCCCAATAACTAACAGTATTCTGGCCCAATAACTAACAGTGTTCTGGCCCAATAACTAACAGTATTCTGGCCCAATAACTAACAGTGTTCTGGCCCAATAACTAACAGTGTTCTGGCCCAATAACTATCAGTGTTCTGGCCCAATAACTAACAGTGTTCTGGCCCAATAACTAACAGTGTTCTGGCCCAATAACTAACAGTGTTCTGGCCCAATAACTAACAGTGTTCTGACCCAATAACGAACAGTGTTCTGGCCCAATAACTAACAGTGTTCTGGCCCAATAAAATACAATAAAGTTGGTACTGTTGCTGCAGTCTAGTGTTGCACAGAAGCTGTACAATGTGTTGGTGCAGCAGTTGCATACTTTACTAACTCTCAGTGTTGGCACATATTGGAACAGTAGTAGTGGCCCAGTGCTGGCATAGTACATTACTTGTACTTGTACTATGTACTGGGCCTGTACCAACAAGCTCAATGCTGGTTTCATATGGGCAAATTGATGCTCCATGGGTGATGCTGCACACTGTACACTCGCTAGTATTGCACCTGTGAGGGCAATCTAATTGTGGTGTGTGCACTGTACTTGCTTACTGCTGGCTGTATTGTTACAAGTACAAGTGGTACTTGGCAGTATATACTTCAGTATTGCCAGTGTTGTGTTGTGTGTCCAGGCTGTGCTGAGCCAATGTGCCTACTGCTCAGCTCTCTATGCAATGTACTCAACATCTGTAATCTATTGTTGAATAATCAACAGTTGTCCAAGTGTACAAACCATTGTCTTATTATCAGGACATCTGTTGAACACAACACGCATGCATGCACGCATGCAGTGTATGTGCGTACTTATGTACATGCTCAGCTGTTACATTTGTGTCTTTGCAAGAGTTATATAAACTTATGTAACTGTGAAGATGTATGCCCTGTGAGTACATGTTGTGCACTGTTGGTTGGTGTGTGTCAGAGACGACTGAGTGTCATTGGCCATGGATAGATTGACCTGGGGGGATGTGCACAGGTTATCAGTTGGGGGCACTTGTGTCAGCTGTAATCATCCACCATGTGTTAGACGCTTATGGTTGCCACTTGGAGTTGTTCTGTCTGTGAAGTGAAACACGAGATGGCTGCGATATCATTGTTGTAGCTGTCGAATTGTTAATGTGTTGTTTATCTGTGTTTGTGCAGCACAGCCAGCACATGTAAGGTAATTCAATAGACATTAATGGCTTCAAAGAACACATAGTCCCCTGCAGCTGTTCAAACCACACTTGGTTGTGTTGATTGTTGTCAAGCTAGGCTTTGACAGAGCCACTCAAGTACTGGTCATGTGAGGGGTTGCGCTTTAGGACAGCCAGTGTGTCAGATGAGGTATTAGTATTAGTGCTTACTCTTATGGGAACTGATTTACCGTGCTATACCTGCCCCCTCTAACACCCAGTTTACAGCATGAGAAATGTGTGAGATAACACTTGCTGGGACAGCTCTTGCAGGAGATGTTTCTAAGGAACATCTTTTAAATAAGAACATTTTATGAGTAGTCAATTACAATTACAGAAACAACAATTGTTTAATCAAGCCCCCCCTGCAACATTTGATTAATTCAGAGCTTTACACTTATGCTAATTTCAAGGCAGTGTTTCATTTGCACCTGTAAATTATAATTTCTTGTTTTTTTTATTTAGATATAATTATACACATTATGTTACAGATATAATATTAAATATATTGTACAAACTAAAGCTAAATGTATCATTAGTGTCATTGTCAACATCATTATAATTATTAACATCATAATTATAGTATTGTCGTTTGGAGTTGTTGTGCAGACCAACTAGCCAGTGAGTGACGTTGTTGTTCAGACCAACCAACTAGCCAGTGAGTGACGTTGTTGTTCAGACCAACCAACTAGCCAGTGAGTGACGTTGTTGTTCAGACCAACCAACTAGCCTGTGAGTGAAGTTGTTGTATAGACCAACTAGCCTGTGAGTGACGTTGTTGTTCAGACCAACCAACTAGCCAGTGAGTGACGTTGTTGTTCAGACCAACCAACTAGCCAGTGAGTGACGTTGTTGTTCAGACCAACCAACTAGCCAGTGAGTGACGTTGTTGTTCAGACCAACCAACTAGCCAGTGAGTGACGTTGTTGTTCAGACCAACCAACTAGCCAGTGAGTGACGTTGTTGTTCAGACCAACCAACTAGCCTGTGAGTGAAGTTGTTGTATAGACCAACTAGCCTGTGAGTGAAGTTGTTGTATACATCAACTAGCCTGTGAGTGAAGTTGTTGTATAGACCAACTAGCCTGTGAGTGAAGTTGTTGTATAGACCAACTAGCCTGTGAGTGAAGTTGTTGTATACATCAACTAGCCAGTGAGTGAAGTTGTTGTATAGACCAACTAGCCAGTAAGTGAAGTTGTTGTATAGACAACCTAGCCAGTGAGTGAAGTTGTTGTATAGACAACCTAGCCAGTGAGTGAAGTTGTTGTATAGACAACCTAGCCAGTGAGTGAAGTTGTTGTATAGACCAACTAGCCAGTGAGTGAAGTTGTTGTATAGACCAACTAGCCAGTGAGTGAAGTTGTTGTACAGACCAACTAGCCAGTGAGTGATGTTGTTGTATAGACCAACTAGCCAGTGAGTGAAGTTGTTGTACAGACCAAGTAGCCAGTGAGTGATATTGTTGTATAGACCAACTAGCCAGTGAGTGAAGTTGTTGTACAGACCAAGTAGCCAGTGAGTGAAGTTGTTATATAGACCAACTAGCCAGTGAGTAAAGTTGTTGTACAGACCAACTAGCCTGTGAGTGAAGTTGTTGTACAGACCAACTAGCCTGTGAGTGAAGTTGTTGTACAGACCAACTAGCCAGTGAGTGAAGTTGTTGTACAGACCAACTAGCCAGTGAGTGAAGTTGTTGTACAGACCAACTAGCCAGTGAGTGAAGTTGTTGTACAGACCAACTAGCCTGTGAGTGAAGTTGTTGTACAGACCAAGTAGCCAGTGAGTGATGTTTTTGTATAGACCAACTAGCCAGTGAGTGAAGTTGTTGTATAGACCAACTAGCCAGTGAGTAAAGTTGTTGTACAGACCAACTAGCCTGTGAGTGAAGTTGTTGTACAGACCAACTAGCCTGTGAGTGAAGTTGTTGTACAGACCAACTAGCCAGTGAGTGAAGTTGTTGTACAGACCAACTAGCCTGTGAGTGAAGTTGTTGTACAGACCAACTAGCCTGTGAGTGAAGTTGTTGTACAGACCAACTAGCATGTGAGTGAAGTTGTTGTACAGACCAACTAGCCTGTGAGTGAATTTGTTGTACAGACCAACTAGCCTGTGAGTGAAGTTGTTGTACAGACCAACTAGCCAGTGAGTGAAGTTGTTGTACAGACCAACTAGCCTGTGAGTGAAGTTGTTGTACAGACCAACTAGCCTGTGAGTGAAGTTGTTGTACAGACCAACTAGCCTGTGAGTGTAGTTGTACAGACCAACTAGCCTGTGAGTGAAATGCTGGTTGTTGAGATGACCCTGATGTGAGTGACACAGGGCATTCCCCCAGGTGATCTTATCTAGGCCTCACCCATTCAGTCTGTACAGCACTCTGTCTTCCCTGGCCAGGAGGAATGTAGCCACTAGCAGGGCTCTCCCCTGTGCCAAGTGTGGAGTGCATGTGGCAGCCAGTGGTGTCAGTGAAGTCAGCTCACAGAGGCAGTGTGCTGTGGTGTGCTGTGCTGTGGTGTGTGGGCGTGCCCCTCCAAGGCTATACCTCTGCACTAGAGCATGGCCCACAAGGCTTATATAAAGACAGGGTTGATGGGAAGCTATGAGCATAGTGCCTTGTTGCAGCAAAGCAGAGTAGACGCCACCTACCACAGCCCTGCTCTGCAAGTGGGGTAAACACACATATACACAGGGTGACTGCAAGTGTGCCCCAAGGAAGTGTCAACGGGTTACCAGTGTCAACACAGTGTTGATCTCAAGTCATGTCTATTTCTTGGTTTGGTCAGGCTGTCTGCAATGGACTACACTTTGCTGTGTGACTGACTTGCAGTTTCTGGCCTTTGATCGCCATGGATGTACAGTTTGTTAGCCTGTGATTACCATGGATGTACAGTTTGTTAACCTGTGAACACTGGAAGTACAGATAGTTGCTTTGATCACAGAGTGTTGGTTTTTAGCTGTGATCATTGTGAAAATTCATTTTATTGGTGCATCGTCACAAAGTACAGTTTGTTTGTGCATGATCACTGGAAGTACAGTTTGTTGTGATAAGGTGTATGCATAACGTGCATACGTGTGCATGCCCATGTATGTACGCCGCACGGCTGCTCAAAGAGCGCGAGGTCACTGGCGGGGTCACAGGGGTCACCGACGGGTCAGCTGACACACAAGTGACCATGTTACTAGAGACTGCAATGGCCAGACAGCGATTGGAAGAACCACTGGTCATCGTGGTGGACAACGTTGGTCATCTGTACAATGTGAATGACTGTGAACAACGCTTCAACAGTGAGCTTCTTCTTGTGACAGACTACACACAAGTAGTGGATGCAGACACACAGACAGACAGGCCACCTGTAGACACCACTGATGAAGTAAGCATCTTTATCAGCAGCTTCTTGTGTGTTTCATCCTTAATAAGCAGCAATCTCTTAACTGGCCTAAATTATTATGGCCTATTAAAACCGTCTTTTTACCTTATATCGATGTGTATGTGTTCGCAATATGATTCTACATCACTTCCGGTACAAAGAAGTCAGATTAACTTTTTTTAATTTGTGTTTTAGAACAATTTAAACACTCTGACTCGAAAGAAATCACCTCCGCAGTTCTGGTGCCTCTGGGAGGCACCTACAGCTCGTGCCATATTTGCAGCGGTGACATTGCATTGTTTACCTCGACTCGGTGTTTAAATTGTTCTAAAACACAAATTAAAATTTTTTGTAATCTGACATCTTTGTACGAAGTGATGTAGAATCACATTGCGAACACATACACATCGATATAAGGTGACAAAACGGTTTTATTAGGCCATAATAATTTAGGCCAGTTAAGTATAAGATTACCAGAGACAGGTCCTCTTACTTGTGAACAACTGGTGGTCATGCCAGAGACAGGTCCTCTTACTTGTGAACAACTGGTGGTCGTGCCAGAGACAGGTCCTCTTACTTGTGAACAACTGGTGGTCGTGCTAGAGACAGGTCCTCTTCCTCTTACTTGTGAACAACTGGTGGTCATGCCAGAGACAGGTCCTCTTCCTCTTACTTGTGAACAACTGGTGGTCATGCCAGAGACAGGTCCTCTTCCTCTTACTTGTGAACAACTGGTGGTCGTGCCAGAGACAGGTCCTCTTACTTGTGAACAACTGGTGGTCGTGCTAGAGACAGGTCCTCTTACTTGTGAACAACTGGTGGTCATGCTAGAGACAGGTCCTCTTACTTGTGAACAACTGGTGGTCGTGCTAGAGACAGGTCCTCTTACTTGTGAACAACTGGTGGTCGTGCCAGAGACAGGTCCTCTTACTTGTGAACAACTGGTGGTCGTGCTAGAGACAGGTCCTCTTCCTCTTACTTGTGAACAACAGGTGGTCGTGCTAGAGACAGGTCCTCTTCCTCTTACTTGTGAACAACTGGTGGTCGTGCTAGAGACAGGTCCTCTTACTTGTGAACAACTGGTGGTTGTGCCAGAGACAGGTCCTCTTACTTGTGAACAACTGGTGGTCGTGCTAGAGACAGGTCCTCTTCCTCTTACTTGTGAACAACAGGTGGTCGTGCTAGAGACAGGTCCTCTTCCTCTTACTTGTGAACAACAGGTGGTCGTGCTAGAGACAGGTCCTCTTCCTCTTACTTGTGAACAACTGGTGGTCGTGCTAGAGACAGGTCCTCTTACTTGTGAACAACTGGTGGTCATGCTAGAGACAGGTCCTCTTCATCTTACTTGTGAATAACTGGTGGTCGTGCTAGAGACAGGTCCTCTTCCTCTTACTTGTGAACAACAGGTGGTCGTGCTAGAGACAGGTCCTCTTCCTCTTACTTGTGAACAACTGGTGGTCGTGCTAGAGACAGGTCCTCTTCCTCTTACTTGTGAACAACTGGTGGTCGTGCCACAGACAAGTCTTCTTCTTCTTGCTCTTTATGGCCTCAATCATTTGCTTGATCATTCTGGCATTTACATGGGTGTTCACACTGAATTCCTGCTCAGCCCAAAAAAATGAAAAAGAATGAACACGAGGAATTAAAAGAAACCTTGATCAAATAAGAGAGAAATTAAAATAAATAACTAAATGAATAGATATGTTTGTCCTGCATTGTGTGTTTGTGTGTGTGTGTGTGCTTGTGTGTTTGTGTGTGTGTGTGTTTGTGTGTGTGTGTGTGTGTGTGCGCGCGCGTGTGCGTGTGTGTGTGTTAGTCGTCTCAGAAGTAATGTTTTTTGTTTTATGATGTAATCATACCAGTGAAAAACATGCGACTTCTTGCTGCTTATGTCAGTGTGCCAACAGGGAGTTGTGTGTCTGGTGTATTGTGTGAGTGCAGTCACTGGGTGGATAAGCTGTGTGTCTGGTGTATTGTGTGAGTGCAGTCACTGGGTGGATAAGCTGTGTGTCTGGTGTATTGTGTGAGTGCAGTCACTGGGTGGATAAGCTGTGTGTCTGGTGTATTGTGTGAATGTAGTCACTGGGTGGATAAGCTGTGTGTCTGGTGTATTGTGTGAGTGCAGTCACTGGGTGGATAAGCTGTGTGTCTGGTGTATTGTGTGAATGTAGTCACTGGGTGGATAAGCCGTATGTCTGGTGTATTGTGTGAGTGCCGTCACTGAGTGGATAAGCTGTGTGTCTGGTGTATTGTGTGAATGTAGTCACTGGGTGGATAAGCTGTGTGTCTGGTGTATTGTGTGAGTGCAGTCACTGAGTGGATAAGCTGTGTGTCTGGTGTATTGTGTGAGTGCAGTCACTGGGTGGATAAGCCGTGTGTCTGGTGTATTGTGTGAGTGCAGTCACTGGGTGGATAAGCTGTGTGTCTGGTGTATTGTGTGAATGTATCCACTGGGTGGATAAGCCGTGTGTCTGGTGTATTGTGTGAGTGCAGTCACTGGGTGGATAAGCTGTGTGGTTGGTGTATTGTGTGAGTGCAGTCACTGGGTGGATAAGCTGTGTGGTTGGTGTATTGTGTGAGTGTGCCAGGTAGTCTCTGGGTGGATAAGCTGCTGGCAACAGTTGTATTCTGGGTGTCGGCCAACTCAACCCATCAGTGCTGTTGTCACTCATGCCCAACACGTCTGCTACTGGCTGTCGCTATTCTATTGATGAGAAAGTCTCCTGACCTGTTTCTGCCAGGAATTATACGCCAACAAGTCATGAAAATGTCAACCTGCATTAGCTGGCAGTGATGTATGATTGTATACTTGCTGCACAGTCCCTGCATTCCACCCTTCTCTTATGTCTCCTCTC
>JAODUO010000506.1:157500-304733 GCA_025642075.2 Ridgeia piscesae
TAGCACTGTGACAACATAACAACGGGGATATGTGTCATTAACAGTATGGATATATATTATACACGCACGCATGCATGCATGCAGAGATAGGTGTGTTGTGAGTCAAGTACACAAGGCTGTCTTGGCCATGAGTGTTGTTTGGAAACATTTATTTTTCAACTCAACGTCCACAGTTGTCGCCAGTAGTGTGTGTTGGAATCAATGTCCACAGTTGTCGCCAGTAGTGTGTGTTGGAATCAATGTCCACAGTTGTCGCTAGTAGTGTGTGTTGGAATCAATGTCCACTGTTGTCGCCAGTAGTGTGTGTTGGAATCAATGTCCACAGTTGTTGCCAGTAGTGTGTGTTGGAATCACCCTGTGTCCACAGTTGTTACCAGTAGTGTGTGTTGGAATCACCCTGTGTCCACAGCAGACACAGTTGTCGCCAGTAGTGTGTGTTGGAATCAATGTCCACAGTTGTCGCTAGTAGTGTGTGTTGGAATCAATGTCCACAGTTGTCGCCAGTAGTGTGTGTTGGAATCAACGTCCACAGTTGTTGCCAGTAGTGTGTGTTGGAATCACCCTGTGTCCACAGTTGTTACCAGTAGTGTGTGTTGGAATCAACGTCCACAGTTGTTGCCAGTAGTGTGTGTTGGAATCACCCTGTGTCCACAGTTGTTGCCAGTAGTGTGTGTTGGAATCACCCTGTGTCCACAGTTGTTGCCAGTAGTGTGTGTTGGAATCACCCTGTGTCCACAGTTGTTGCCAGTAGTGTGTGTTGGAATCACCCTGTGTCCACAGTTGTTGCCAGTAGTGTGTGTTGGAATCACCCTTTGTCCACAGTTGTCGCCAGTAATGTGTGTTGGAATCACCCTGTGTCCACAGTTGTCGCCAGTAGTGTGTGTTGGAATCACCCTGTGTCCACAGTTGTCACCAGTAGTGTGTGTTGGAATCACCCTGTGTCCACAGTTGTCGCCAGTAGTGTGTGTTGGAATCACCCTGTGTCCACAGCTGTCACCAGTAGTGTTTGTTGGAATCACCCTGTGTCCACAGCTGTCACCAGTAGTGTGTGTTGGAATCACCCTGTGTCTACAGTTGTCGCCAGTAGTGTGTGTTGGAATCACTATTTTTAATTAACTTCTCCAAATTCTAACCTGAGGGCTCTCTGGAAGTCAGTGGCAATCAATGCATAACTTGCTACCACGGTACTGGTCAACACAGGTGGACCCGCACCCCAACTCATGTATGACTACGACTGTCACATGGAACAGATCTGTATTGATTGACCTTGTGGTTATGAGTGTTGCATTTATCTATTTCAAGGGTTTTGCATTTATCTTGAAGTTTTTTTCATGGGTTTTGCATTTATCTTGAAGTCATCTATTTAAAGGGTTTTGCATTTACCTTGAAGTCATATAATTCATGGGTTTTGCATTCATCTTGAAGTCATAAAATTCATGGGTGTTGCATTTATCTTGAAGTTATAAAATCCACATATCATTTGGATCAAGCTAATACTCTCTCAGAACAATGAATATATTGTAAATACAAATGGGTTTAAAATCATTTTGTGATGATCTCTTAGACCAGCATTTATTTATATCATATTATCATAATAAAATTGCCAAACATCCTAATTTTCCATGTTGCTAGCCATGCATTCAGGGCGATTGAGTGCCATTTTGTGCTGTTCCAACCTGGCCAGCTTCAACCTAGCAAACTTGTCACTTGATACTGGAATAGGTGAATGTCCTGAAAACCAGTGCAACACTGAACTATAGCTCCCAGTGTACTCTTACCTCCAGCTAGGTACCGCTACTCCCAGCTACATGCCCCTACTCCCAGCTACATGCCCTACTCCCAGCTACATGCCCTACTCCCAGCTACATGCCCCTACTCCCAGCTACATGCCCCTACTCCCAGCTACATGCCCCTACTCCCAGCTACATGCCCCTACTCCCAGCTACATGCCCCTACTCCCAGCTACATGCCCCTACTCCCAGCTACATGCCGCTACTCCCAGCTACATGCCACTGTTTGTGGATGGCAGCACAGATGTGAAGCTTATAGGTCAGAAATATTTCAAGTTTATTTCCTATTTTCTGTGTGATTTGGTTTCTGTTGTTACAACTACGTGAGTCCCTAGCATACACGTGTTCCCTTCACCACCAGAGGTGACATGATACGCATAATAGACATAATGGGGATAATAGGTGCAATAGCATAATAATTATGTATAATATGAACAATACATACAATGTGTACTTTTACAATAAATACAATAACTACAACATATAATTATAATATATACAAGTAATACAATATGCATAATAATTATGTGTACAGTAGTTATGACATTGCAAGTACAGTCACGTCTCGGTATAACACGGTAGTTGGGTCAACAAAATGGAACTGCATTATAAATGAGGTGCGTTATAGCTTATATTCCGCCAGGGGCGCCACCACCCCCTCAAAACGCCACAACAGCAACCGAAGCCAATGTGCTGGTTGCGCGGTCTATGCGTGATTCATAAAACTAATTGACGTTGACAACCAATGTAAATGTGTATTACACTGTCGAATGTTGAACTGAGTAAAACTTGAGAATGGTACAGTTTTGAAATAAATTCAGAACCAACGCACCTCGTCTGGTGATGCAAACTGAGCGATAACACAGTACTGCTGTCGCGATCTAAAATAACCTTGAACTCAGCAGCCAAAATGCACAAATGAATTGACATGCACCGAAGTCAGTCAAATATTAATACCTATACTATATATGCTCACTATTTGGCTTGATTACATCTTTCAGTCAATCCCAAAATATAAATTAGATCGCACATTTACAATGCCGATTTATAATGCAATTCACAGTGGTTCGAGGCTATTGCGGTTCATACACAGTTGACAAATTCATATATTTGCGCACAAGAATTTTTTTTTCATAGACATAGTGAAAACATAATTGTTAGCCTGCCATTTCAGTATCATTGTTCATCACCGTCCGATTCGTAAGCAATTTAATTGCCTGAATAAAACTTGGCAAAGGTGCCCGTTCATGGAAGCACCGTGAGCCAAACGTGATTGATATCGGGGCAACCAAACAGGGCTTTGCACCAAAGTTACTTTTCCTAATGTGAATTAAATGCAATCAAAGGAATTGGAAACGTTTTAAACAAACACTTAAGAAATTACCACACAAACCAAGCGCTAGTTACACAATAGATTGGTTTGAAAAACGATCGGATTGGTGCCGCGAAGCCGACGGCAGAGAAGATGCCAGGGGTACACCAAAAAATGATCTCAGCAACGCAGTTGTACTTCTGTGTTAAATGTCATTTAAATCATTAAATTGTTTCTAGTTACAACAAGACAAACATGAATACTTCTTAAAATAAGTGACAGTTAATTACAGCATTATTGTTAGCTGTAGCGTCCATTTTTCCCCTGGCGGCAGAAATTCGGGGTCCACGACTGACCGTGTTATATCCAATTCGCTTTATAGTGCGTTATGACAAGGCGCGACTGTATGATAAGTACAATATGTAAAGTACAATGCATACACCAAGTTCAGATATATAGAGAGCACATTTTAATTGAAATTATCAAAAGAATTAATTTGATCGTATTGACCAAATTAATGGGTAGAACTAATAACTTTGAAGCTTTATATTACAAATTTATTCCGAACTGGACGAATTCAACATTTTCACAGAATATTTGTTCACAAAGTGATTTGTTTTGTTCACAAAGTATTTGTTTTAAGGAGTGGCAAGTTATGACATAAGTAAACAAACCCCATTTCTAACATTGTACTGAGGGCACAAGAAGGTAACACTTTGATGTGGTATAGAAAGAGATAGTATCCCCTGTCTTCCTGCACGGGCTCACCTCAATGGGGTCTTTGCCTGCACCCTAACTCTGCAACAATAGATGTGGAGATACCCTCAGTGGGCTTGTGAGAACACCTGTACACTTAGGAATGTCCTGATGACTATCTACAGTAGGTGCTCCTACTCTCTCCACCCACCACTGCTCCTGGCCCTGTGTCTCCTCCTACTCTCTCCACCCACCACTGCTCCTGGCCCTGTGTCCCCTCCTGCTCTCTCCACCCACCACTGCTCCTGGCCCTGTGTCTCCTCCTGCTCTCTCCACCCACCACTGCTCCTGGCCCTGTGTCTCCTGCTCTCTCCACCCACCACTGCCCTGGCCCTGTGTCTCCTCTTGCTCTCTCGACCCACCACTGCTCCTGGCCCTGTGTCTCCTCCTGCTCTCTCCACCCACCACAGCTCCTGGCCCTCTGTCTCCTCCTGCTCTCTCCACCCACCACTGCTCCTGGCCCTGTGTCTCCTCCTGCTCTCTTCACCCACCACTGCTCCTGGCCCTGCGTCTCCTGCTCTCCCCACCCACCACTGCTCCTGGCCCTCTGTCTCCTCCTGCTCTCTCCACCCACCACTGCTCCTGGCCCTGTGTCTCCTCCTGCTCTCTCCACCCACCACAGCTCCTGGCCCTCTGTCTCCTCCTGCTCTCTCCACCCCCCACTGCTTATGGCCCTGTGTCTCCTCCTGCTCTCTCCACCCACCACTGCTCCTGGCCCTGTGTCCCCTCCTGCTCTCTCCACCCATCGCTGCTCCTGGCCCTGTGTCTCCTCCTGCTCTCTCCACCCACCACTGCTCCTGGCCCTCTGTCTCCTCCTGCTCTCTCCACCCACCACTGCTCCTGGCCCTGTGTCTCCTCCTGCTCTCTCCACCCACCACTGCTCCTGGTCCTATGTCTCCTCCTGCTCTCTCCACCCACCTCTGCTCCTGGCCCTGTGTCTCCTCTTGCTCTCTCCACCCACCACTGCTCCTGGCCCTCTGTCTCCTCCTGCTCTCTCCACCCACCACTGCTCCTGGCCCTCTGTCTCCTCCTGCTCTCTCCACCCACCACTGTTCCTGGCCCTGTGTCTCCTCCTGCTCTCTCAACCCACCACTGCTCCTGGCCCTGTGTCTCCTGCTCTCTCCACCCACCACTGCTCCTGGCCCTCTGTTTCCTCCTGCTCTCTCCACCCACCACTGCTCCTGGCCCTGTGTCTCCTCCTGCTCTCTCCACCCACCACTGCTCCTGGCCCTGTGTCTCCTCCTGCTCTCTCCACCCACCACAGGTCATGGCCCTGTGTCTCCTGCTCTCTCCACCAACCACTGCTCCTGGCCCTGTGTCTCCTCCTGCTCTCTCCACCCACCACTGATCCTGGCCCTGTGTCCCCTCCTGCTCTCTCCACCCACCACTGCTCCTGGCCCTGTGTCTCCTCCTGCTCTCTCCACCCACCACTGCTCCTGGCCCTGTGTCTCCTCCTGCTCTCTCCACCCACCACTGCTCCTGGCCCTGTGTCAACTCCTGCTCTCTCCACCCACCACTGCTGCTGGCCCTGTGTCTCCTCCTGCTCTCTCCACCCACCACTGCTCCTGGCCTTGTGTCTCCTCCTGCTCTCTCCACCCACCACTGCTCCTGGCCCTCTGTCTCCTCCTGCTCTCTCCACCCACCACTGCTCCTGGCCCTGTGTCAACTCCTGCTCTCTCCACCCACCACTGCTCCTGGCCCTCTGTTTCCTCCTGCTCTCTCCACCCACCACTGCTCCTGACCCTGTGTCTCCTCCTGCTCTCTCCACCCACTACTGCTCCTGGCCCTATGTCTCCTCCTGCTCTCTCCACCCACCACTGCTCCTGGCCCTGTGTCCCCTCCTGCTCTCTCCACCAACCACTGCTCCTGGCCCTGTGTCTCCTCCTGCTCTCTCCACCCACCACTGCTCCTGGCCCTCTGTCTCCTCTGCTCTCTCCATCTACCACTGCTCCTGGCCCTGTGTCTCCTCTGCTCTCTCCATCTACCACTGCTCCTGGCCCTGTGTCTCCTCCTGCTCTCTCCACCCACCACTGCTCCTGGCCCTGTGTGTTCTGCTCTCTCCATCTGCCACTGCTCCTGGCCCTGTGTCTGTTCTGCTCTCTCCATCTACCACTGCTCCTGGCCCTGTGTCTCCTCCTGCTCTCTCCATCTACCACTACTCCTGGCCCTGTGTCCCTCCTGCTCTCTCCACCTACCACTGCTCCTGGCCCTGTGTCTCCTCCTGCTCTCTCCACCCACCACTGCTCCTGGCCCTGTGTCTCCTCCTGCTCTCTCCACCCACCACTGCTCCTGGCCCTGTGTCTCCTCTGCTCTCTCCATCTACCACTGCTCCTGGCCCTGTGTCTCCTCTGCTCTCTCCATCTACCACTGCTCCTGGCCCTGTGTCTCCTCTGCTCTCTCCATCACCACTGCTCCTGGCCCTGTGTCTCCTCTGCTCTCTCCATCTACCACTACTCCTGGCCCTGTGTCTCCTCTGCTCTCTCCATCTACCACTACTCCTGGCCCTGTGTCTCCTCTGCTCTCTCCATCTACCACTACTCCTGGCCCTGTGTCTCCTCTGCTCTCTCCATCTACCACTACTCCTGGCCCTGTGTCTCCTCTGCTCTCTCCATCTACCACTACTCCTGGCCCTGTGTCTCCTCTGCTCTCTCTCCATCTACCACTACTCCTGGCCCTGTGTCTCCTCTGCTCTCTCCATCTACCACTACTCCTGGCCCTGTGTCTCCTCTGCTCTCTCCATCTACCACTACTCCTGGCCCTGTGTCTCCTCTGCTCTCTCCATCTACCACTACTCCTGGCCCTGTGTCTCCTCTGCTCTCCACCCACCATTGCCAAGTTCCTGTCCTTGCGCCTGGTTATTCATTCTTCTCAACACTGCCTGAATGCCTCATTCAGATAAATGTTTTATAAGATTGACATCCATACACATCCAGTTTATATATACAGACTGTACTAAACAGTATGTGGCTTAATAATATCTACCATATATTGGTCGTAAGGTATTGTTTCATTTGACCTGTTCTGTTATTATCGTCCATGAGAAGTGTTTCTGTCTTATGTTTGCTTTCCATGTAACTACATCATTTCCACTAGTTCATCTGCCTGCTACAAGAACATATTTTAGTAAGTAAATATTATGTAACCGTGATTTAACCCCCAAATTGTCATCTCAACCCATTCATCTTGAGAGTGGTCACGCCATAGTCTACAAGTTTTTATAGCAAATTGTTCTCAATAATATTATTCTCAGATAGATAAATTATTTTGCTTATCTTTGTATTCTACCCAGCATGTTCTGGTATCAATCCCTGTTAATATAAGCACATTGTTGGAAGACGTAGTTATTCATTTCACCTATGAAATAGCCTGTGTTTGAAGGTGTCTGTCTCTGATCTGGCCTCATCTTCCCCAGGAGCTGTGCCAGGCCAATAATCTCTTCCTGCCTGCATTCCTGCACATACCATTCCTTTCAACTTACATTAGGCATAACACACTTTTCATCACACATTCCCGGCATGTTTGTGTTTGCTCTGTCTGTGGCCCACCGAAAGCCAGTTCTGCAGCTATCTTTACCTTGTCTGGACAGGTGCCCCGGTCACTCCTCTCTCCACCAATCACCACTCACTGGTCAGCCAACCAGTGCAGTCTCTGGTCAGCAGCGAACAGTTGTCTCGGTATAAACCTACAAACCTTCTTTGTACTAAAGAAAAATAATGAGACAATTAAATTAAATTAATAATAAATTAACTATGAATCAGTCAGTCAGTCAATCAATCAATCAATCAATAAAGCATCAGTATTATACATTTTAAAATTAGTAATCTAAGTAACTAAAATCAAGCTTGAATATGTAGATGTGTTTTGCAAATAAAGTTCAAGATATCTTTCCAAATCTATTGTTTTATTGGGTAGTTCAAAATGATGTAAACATGTCAACATTTATGAGCGGACAGTTGATGTAGCTTGGAACAATCTTACAAAACACGATGAACATCGCAAACAAGGACATCAAAGGTAAAAGGCAAAGTTCTTATATAGCGCAATATCCAATCATCAGTGCTTCACACTTTACTTCCCTGACAGAACATGCTGCAATTAATGCGTGGAGATTATTCTTACACAAATATCTACCACTGTCTATAGCCAGGTACTCATTCATACAGCTGAGTGAACTGGAGCAATGTAAAATAAAAAAATTGCCAAAGGTTTTACATGGCAACACAGGATTTGAACGTGGGATTTCTAGTTGAGAGTGCAAAGCTGTAGCCACTGCCATTGAACTACTAGAATCATCAAACATCTGATAGCTCTACTTAAATACTTCGTGCCCATTTGTTATCTGTGTATTTGGAGGGTGGGAAGTTTCATTAGTAATAAGTAATAAATCAATTATAAATCTTCTAATAGGAAATAAAATGAAATAAAAAGTAAACAAATAAGAAATAGATCAATATTAGCATGTGCAGTATTAGTAATGACCTGATGTTGACGTCTAGAGTGAGTGACATTTGCAAGTGAATGGCTCATGGTTTAACACCCACATCCTGTTTGTGGGCAGCAACCAGCAAATTGAACCTAATTGTACTGATCTTGTGATCGCAAGGTGATCACCTGAAGCAGTCTCAACACAATAGATTTTGGTGTAGTGTGTGGTGACCAGGGTCAGCAGGGTTTGACCTGTGCCTACAGCTGCCTACAGCTACAGGGGCACACCTACATGGCCTTTTACATGTCTCTTACTGTCTTGAACGGCCATTTGAACCCTGTCCAACTTATCCTGCCCATCATGGGTGTGTTAAACACGTTGATATTGACATTACACAACAGAGATTGCACCCCACAAATGACCCAGACACAGCTATATGGGCTGTGGGGTAAAGGGCCCCCCTACCCAAAATCACAGCAGTGGTTGTGCTGGGGTATTACTGGGTCTAAGGTGGACTTGCTGAGAAAAGACTGGGTGAGCTAGTGGAGTGTTGCCCTTGTGCACGGTGATAGCCATAATTGCTGTAATTGTAGGTAATGTGCACCTTCTCTGCTACTTGATGGATGCCAGTGTCACTTGCTCAGTGCAAAGTAAACATCCCCACCCACACCAACACTGTGTGTGTTTGTTTGTCAGGTGTCATTTGTCTTGCTTTCTCTCAGTTTTATATTTGTTATATCTGTTGGTATGCATGTGCATGCACACGTGCATGTGTGCGTGTGTGCATGCGTGTGAGTGGCACTGTGTGTGCGCGACTGTACGTATGTGCTTGTGTGCATGTATATGGAGGCATGGATGTGACTTTACAAGTGAGTAGTGAGTGTTTTTGTTCTGTATATTTTTTGCCATGTTGATGATTAATTCAAACAACCATCACAATACACAAAACTGCCAACAACCTGGTATATAATTGTAAATGACAATTTGAAGTGTAAAAGAGCAAGAAGTCACAATACATAATGATATGCAATATGTATGATTACAACATAGTATATATTTAGTATATATTTAGAAGAATTATCTATCACCAAAAATGCCTGAGTTAAAGAATACAATTTTATGAACTCCAGTACAGACAATATAGTTTTACCAGATTAGCAAAATGTAAAATATTATTCGTGGCTCCTAGATACAAAATGACAGCAAAAATTAAACATACACTGGAGCATTTTGTTGAAACTTGCTATGTTTCAAGATCCACATATCGAAAAGTAGCAAGTTTCAACTAAATGCTCCAATATAAGTTTGAACTCTTGCTGTCCAAAATATTGTCAGTGTATTTTTTTAATTATGGATATTTCTAGAATACATTAAAGAATTGCTTAGTGAATTCTTTTGTGTTACACCTTCGAAGAAAACACCTACTTTTTAAAATTGGTGGGAGCAGAATGTTTATAAGTTGGGCTTTGTCTATTTGCATAGACAGGATTGTTCAAAGTAACAAACTTTTATATTTTCACAAGTAACAAAACCTTCTACATAATAAAATGCAGTTTGACTGCATCTCTGTGCAGCTTTGATAGTCTCTTTGATAGAAATAGTACAATTGAAAGTTCTTACCAGGGATAAAAAAGATTGGTGATACAAACATTGGTCTAACCTGTTTGTAGTAGGATTTGTACCATGAGTGCTCCATCAGGTGCACACATGACTCACTGCCTTGATTACGTCACATACTGAGAGGGACTGCATGTCTACCTCCATCAGGTGCACACATGACTCACTGCCTTGATTACCTCACATACTGAGAGGGACTGCTTGTCTAGCCCCATGAGGTGCACACATGACTCACTGCCTTGATTACCTCACATACTGAGAGGGACTGCATGTCTACCCCCATGAGGTGCAGACATGACTCATTGCCTTGATTACCTCACATACTGAGAGGGACTGCATGTCTACCCCCATGAGGTGCAGACATGACTCATTGCCTTGATTACCTCACATACTGAGAGGGACTGCATGTCTACCTCCATGAGGTGCAGACATGACTCATTGCCTTGATTACCTCACCTACTGAGAGGGACTGCATGTCTACCCCCATGAGGTGCAGACATGACTCATTGCCTTGATTACCTCACATACTGAGAGGGACTGCATGTCTACCCCCATGAGGTACACACATGACTCATTGCCTTGATTACCTCACATACTGAGAGGGACTGCATGTCTACCCCCATGAGGTGCAGACATGACTCACTGCATTGATTACTTCACATACTGAGAGGGACTGCATGTCTACCCCCATGAGGTACACACATGACTCACTGCCTTGATTACTTCACATACTGAGAGGGACTGCATGTCTACCCCCATGAGGTGCACACATGACTCACTGCCTTGATTACCTCACATACTGAGAGGGACTGCATGTCTACCTCCATGAGGTGCACACATGACTCATTGCCTTGATTACCTCACATACTGAGAGGGACTGCATGTCTACCTCCATGAGGTGCACACATGACTCACTGCCTTGATTACCTCACATACTGAGAGGGACTGCATGTCTACCCCCATGAGGTGCACACATGACTCACTGCCTTGATTACCTCACATACTGAGAGGGACTGCATGTCTACCCCCATGAGGTGCAGACATGACTCACTGCCTTGATTACCTCACATACTGAGAGGGACTGCATGTCTACCTCCACCAGGTGCACACATGACTCACTGCCTTGATTACCTCACATACTGAGAGGGACTGCATGTCTACCCCCATGAGGTACACACATGACTCACTGCATTGATTACCTCACATACTGAGAGGGACTGCATGTCTACCCCCATGAGGTGCACACATGACTCACTGCCTTGATTACCTCACATACTGAGAGGGACTGCATGTCCACCTCCATGAGGTGCACACATGACTCACTGCCTTGATTACCTCACGTACTGTGAGGCACTGCATGTTTACCTCCATGAAATGCACACATGACTCACTCCATTGATTACCTCATGGACTGTGAGGAACTGCATGTTTACCTCCATGAGGTGCACACATAACTCATTGCATTGATAACCTCCAGGACTGTGAGGGACTACACCTCCACAGTTACCTTCTTCAGGTTGACCAGTAATTAGGCAACTGCATTGATAAGTGGCACTGTGGCCCAATAACCTTGAACTCTTGATGTTGTTGTCACTGGTTCTAGGTGACATGGGGCGTGGACTGCGTCACTGCAGGCAGTTTGGTACCTGCTCACCACTTCCTGTGTCAACTACTTGAACAAGGGACAATGTCTTGGAGATTTCTCTAGTGTACTTCTTTTTGTATCGCTAATGATTGTATTTACGAGAGCCGTGTCATGTGTCACTGCGATGGGCACCACTTGTGTCACTGTGATGGGCACCATGTGTGTCACTGTGATGGGCACCGCGTGTGTCACTGTGATGGGCACCATGTGTGTCACTGTGATGGGCACCGCGTGTGTCACTGCGATGGGCACCACTTGTGTCACTGTGATGGGCACCGCGTGTGTCACTGTGATGGGCACCGCGTGTGTCACTGTGATGGGCACCATGTGTGTCACTGTGATGGGCACCGCGTGTGTCACTGTGATGGGCACCGCGTGTGTCACTGTGATGGGCACCACTTGTGTCACTGTGATGGGCACCACGTGTGTCACTGTGATGGGCACCGCGTGTGTCACTGTGATGGGCACCGCGTGTGTCACTGTGATGGGCACCGCGTGTGTCACTGTGATGGGCACCGCGTGTGTCACTGTGATGGGCACCACTTGTGTCACTGTGATGGCCACCGCGTGTGTCACTGTGATGGGCACCGCGTGTGTCACTGTGATGGGCACCGCGTGTGTCACTGTGATGGGCACCGCGTGTGTGCCACCTGCTTGTGATCTGGGCTATAAAAAGTTACTGCATTTTGTTGTAGAATGGGCCCTAGAAAATCACATGCAAAAGTGTTTAGAATTTTGGTATGAGTCGTAAACATGTCACAAAGACTTCTTAATAAAGATTGTGTTATCAGTTATTATGACTCTTAACTAAATATAGTTAGGTAACTAATGCATGACATCAATATTTCGTACTGCCCACTTTTCCAAGAAGTATATGCCAGCAGATTAACAGGGCATAACTAAGAACGGTGTATGTTTACATATCCACTAACATACCCCTAGTGCTAGTGCACTGAACTAAGCAGAGATCAGAAATGTGTTACATATGTGACAAGTGTCACATATGTGACAAATGTCACATATGCCTGACCTAGATATCTTGTTATTCCTGTGGCCTGTAGCTGTGTGTAAACATGTCAGATTAGTGGATTTCATTCACAGTTTTCTCCTAATCTGTGCATATCTCTGACAGAGGATGATGGATGGGGTGGGGTGGGTGCTGGCAAGGGTGGGTGCTGGCAGTCAAACACCCTCCCTTACCCAGACACATGTTTTGTACAGTAGATACTTCAGGTGAATTATTGATGTGTGTATGTGCGTGTGGACGTGTGTGCATGTGCATGCGTGTGCACATGCGAGCGTATGTGTATACTGTGTTGGTGACATGTGTTGATGTAAGCTGTGAGTGGGTGTGTGGGTGACAGGTGTGTTTGTATAAGCTGTCGGTGGGTGTATAGGTGACAGGTGTGTTGGTGTAAGCTGTGGGTGGGTGTAGGTGATGGGTGTGTTGGTGTAAGCTGTGAGTGAGCGTGTAGGTGACAGGTGTGTTGGTGTAAGCTGTGGATGGGTGTGTAGGTGACAGGTGTGTTGATGTAAGCTGTGAATGGGTGTGTGGGTGACAGGTGTGTTGGTGTAAGCTGTGAGTGAGTGTGTAGGTGACAGGTGTGTTGATGTAAGCTGTGAGTTTGTGTGTAGGTGACAGGTATATTGTTGTAAGCTGTGAGTGGGTGTTTGGGTGACAGGTGTGTTGGTGTAAGCTGTGAGTGAGTGTGTAGGTGACATGTGTGTTGGTGTAAGCTGTGGATGGGTGCATAGGTGACAGGTGTGTTGATATAAGCTGTGAATGGGTGTGTGGGTGACAGGTGTGTTGGTGTAAGCTGTGGGTGGGTGTGTTGGTGACATGTGTTGATGTAAGCTGTGAGTGGGTGTATGGGTGACAGGTGTGTTGGTGTAAGCTGTGAGTGGTTGTGTAGGTGACAGGTGTGTTGGTGTAAGCTGTGAGTGGGTGTGTAGATAACAGGTGTGTTGGTGTAAGCTTGAGTGGGTGTGTAGGTGACAGGTGTGTTGGTGTAAGCTGTGAGTGGGTGTGAAGGTGACAGGTGCGGGTGTGTTGATGACAGGTGTGTTGGTGTAAGTTGTGGGTATGTGGGTGACATGTGTTGGTGTAAGCTCACTAAAGGTGACAATAATTACTGAGAATGCACAAACTCATATGGAACACCAGTAACTGTTATGTTAATATAAATGTATGTAGATGTATGATTATATGAGACTGTGTGTGTGTGTGTGTGTGTGTGTGTGTGTGTGTTTGTGTGTGTGTGTGTGTGTGTGTGTGTGTGTGTGTGTGTGTGTGGGTGGGTGGGTGGTTGGGTGGGTGGGTGGGTGTGTGGGTGGGTGGGTGGGTGAGTGAGTGAGTGAGTGAATGAGTGTGTGTGTGTGTGTGTGTGTGTGTGTGTGTGTGTGTGTGTGTGTGTGTGTGTGTGTGGTGCGTATGCATGCGTGCGTGCATGCGGTGTGTGTGTAGTTGTATAATTATAAATGAGACATTCCAGTTTGTTGTGAACCATTCCACTGGGCAGTGATAAACGCGTGGGGCTGACAGTAAACATGTTCCCACATCCGGCTGTTCCCGCCTTCCGAGCCTCTCCCTGCTAGGTGCGAATGAATTAGGCCCAATCAGAAGCTTATCTGGAGTTGCCCTTGGGTTAGCCTTCGTAGTTGTTGTCAGTTTTCTTCTGCACTGCATTCCTGCACCACATTCCTGCACCACATTCCTCTACCAATTCCTGCACCATGTATACTAATGCAGGGAATTGATGTGGACTCTGTTTGTAATAATGAAGTGTGCAATATTGTAACTTAGCAAGCATTGTGTGAGGTGGATAGAGGTAGATGATCATTGTAAACAATGTAGTTATGGGTTTTGTGAAGGTGAGTGGAAGTAGATGGTCATTTTAGACAAATTGCTCTGTGGTGTGAGGGTGGATGGAGGTAGTTGGACACTATAGACAGGTTGCTGTCTTATATGAGGGTGAATGGAGGTTGGTGGTCATTGTAGACAGTTTGCTCTATCGTGTGTTTATTGTAGTTTTTGCTTTTGTGTTTGTACAGATTGTTGCCGTAAAAGAGTCATTCACGGAGTATGCAGTTAACTTGTGTAATGATTATATTACAATATATTCCATATTGTGTAATGATGGTTTGGATTATATCATGTACAATAGTGACTAGAAGAAATTTTTAAATGTAACATATGTCCATTGTAGAGAGGTTGTACAGAGTAGAGGGGTCATGCAGGCTTGTGTTTCTTGTTGCTATATTGTCATTATAGAGAGGTTGTACAGAGTAGAGGGGTCATGCAGGCTTGTGTTTCTTATTGCTAACTTGTCATTATACAGAGGTTGTACAGAATAGAGGGGTCATGCAAGCTTGTGTTTCTTATTGCTATCTTGCCATTATAGAAAGGTTGTACAGAATAGAGGGGTCATGCAGGCTTGTGTTTCTTATTGCTAACTTGTCATTATAGAGAGGTTGTACAGAGTAGAGGGGTCATGCAGGTTTGTGTTTCTTGTTGCTATCTTGCCATTGCAGAGAGGTTGTACAGAGTAGAGGGGTCATGCAGGTTTGTGTTTCTTATTGCTATCTTGCCATTGTAGAGAGGTTGCACAGAGTAGAGGGGTCATGCAGGTGTGTGTTTCTTGTTGCTATATTGTCATTGTAGAGAGGTTGTACAGAGAAGAGAGGGGTCTTGCAGGTTTGTGTTTCTTGTTGCTATCTTGTCATTGTAGAGAGGTTGTACAGAGTAGAGGGGTCATGCAGGCTTGTGTTTCTTGTTGCTGTCTTGTCATTGTAGAGAGGTTGTACAGAGTAGAGGGGTCATGGAGGTTTGTGTTTCTTGTTGCTATCTTGTCATTGTAGAGAGGTTGTACAGAGTAGAGGGGTCATGCAGGTTTGTGTTTCTTGTTGCTATCTTGTCATTGTAGAGAGGTTGTACAGAGTAGAGGGGTCTGCAGGTTTGTGTTTCTTGTTGCTATCTTGTCATTGTAGAGAGGTTGTACAGAGTAGAGGGGTCATGCAGGTTTGTGTTTCTTGTTGCTATCTTGTCATTGTAGAGAGGTTGTACAGAGTAGAGGGGTCTTGCAGGTTTGTGTTTCTTGTTGCTATCTTGTCATTGTAGAGAGGTTGTACAGAGTAGAGGGGTCATGCAGGTTTGTGTTTCTTGTTGCTATCTTGTCATTGTAGAGAGGTTGTACAGAGTAGAGGGGTCGTGCAGGTTTGTGTTTCTTGTTGCTATCTTGTCATTGTAGAGAGGTTGTACAGAGTAGAGGGGTCGTGCAGGTTTGTGTTTCTTGTTGCTATCTTGTCATTGTAGAGAGGTTGTACAGAGTAGAGGGGTCTTGCAGGTTTGTGTTTCTTGTTGCTATCTTGCCATTGTACATTGGGTCCTTTATTAATTTGGACTGATACATCAACACAATCATTTGCTAATCCATCAATCTCATATCAGCCAGACAAATTTGTTCACCCTGAAAACATGGCACAGATCTGATCTACCCATGGGTAGTGGTCTGATTCCAAGTTATGTAGGGTGCAGCGACTGATGGCCAGTCTGTGAAAGAAACCATGGCATTCTGGTGGATTATTACAGGTATTATCAGATGATTTTAATCAACCTAATGAGTTGCTAACAGGATTCACAGCCAGGTAATCTTGGCTTCTTTGTGGTGCAGTATGAGGCTAGCTGGAATGTAGAGAAAGAAACCATGTGCCATTGATTGGTTGCATTAACACCTGACAGGGTAGACTATTTTGGCATGGAAATGACCATGACTGTTTTCTTCTGTACTTTGGTAACAGATAAGAACTCTTTTGTAGTTTGGACATTTACCTCAGATGCAAAAATGACCACAATGTTTTCATTTTAGGGCCATTATATTGTGACTTTGGGTAGTTCAGGGCTCAAAGACCTAAACTAAAACCTGGATTTACTTTGAGAAATGTCGAGTATGTTGTGTCTTTTGTAGTTGTCAACCATTGAGCTGGACTTATGTTATCCCTATTCAAAACCAGTACATTTTAGTATCAGTAGTGTAGTTACATCTGATATTTAAATTAGTGTAGTAATTATTGATAGTACTGAAAATGGTTATAAAGCTGTTGAGTAGGTTAGTTGTGTGTGTGTAAACTGTTGTTCTGGTAAACGTAAAAGTGTTGTCTCATTGTATACATCCATTGCCATTTGGCATTGTGGATTACATTCTCATAATATGGCCAACTGAACAAGAAATTATTACAATATTGTCGTGTAACAATGATTTACCATCTTACAAAACTTACACTTGTGGTTACAATGCCACTTGGTCCCTATGGTGTGTGTGGTTACATTGCCACTTGGTCCCTACGGTGTGTGTGGTTACATTGCCACTTGGTCCCTACGGTGTGTGTGGTTACAATGCCACTTGGTCCCTACGGTGTGTGTGGTTACATTGCCACTTGGTCCCTATGGTGCGTGTGGTTACATTGCCATTTGGTCCCTACAGTGTGTGTGGTTACATTGCCATTTGGTCCCTACAGTGTGTGTGGTTACATTGCCATTTGGTCCCTACAGTGTGTGTGGTTACATTGCCATTTGGTCCCTACAGTGTGTGTGGTTACATTGCCATTTGGTCCCTACAGTGTGTGTGGTTACATTGCTCTGGTCAGGAACTGGGCTACTGTAGTCAACATGAGTCTAGTGTGACTTACCGTCCAGTGTGACTTACCGTCCAGTGTGACGTATCGTCCAGTGTGACTTACCGTCCAGTGTGACTTACCGTCCAGTGTGACTTACAGTCCAGTGTGACTTACCGTCCAGTGTGACTTATCGTCCAGTGTGTAGAACAAATATCTACTTTGTTTTGTCACTCCAATTCAAGCACCAACATTTATTTTGTATTGCATGTCATCTTTCCTTCAAACTTCCAAGTCCTCCCTGGTGTCTGTCTTGTGAACCTCTCGGTACTCGGTAGTCACAAACACAGTGTGTACATCCATGCACAGATACAGTGTATACCTCCCACACACAGATACAGTGTGTACCTCCCATACACAGATACGGTGTGTACCTCCCATACACAGATACGGTGTGTACCTCCCATACACAGATACAGTGTATACCTCCCACACACAGATACAGTGTGTACCTCCCACACACAGATACAGTGTGTACCTCCCATACACAGATACGGTGTGTACATCCCACACACAGATACGGTGTGTACCTCCCATACACAGATACGGTGTGTACCTCCCATACACAGATACAGTGTATACCTCCCACACACAGATACAGTGTGTACCTCCCATACACAGATACGGTGTCTACCTCCCATACACAGATACAGTATGTACATCCCACACACAGATACGGTGTGTACATCCCATACACAGATACGGTGTGTACCTCCCATACACAGATACAGTGTATACCTCCCACACACAGATACAGTGTGTACCTCCCATACACAGATACGGTGTCTACCTCCCATACACAGATACGGTGTGTACCTCCCATACACAGATACGGTGTGTACCTCCCATACACAGATACAGTGTATACCTCCCACACACAGATACAGTGTGTACCTCCCATACACAGATACGGTGTGTACATCCCACACACAGATACGGTGTGTACCTCCCATACACAGATACGGTGTGTACCTCCCATACACAGATACAGTGTATACCTCCCACACACAGATACAGTGTGTACCTCCCATACACAGATACGGTGTCTACCTCCCATACACAGATACAGTATGTACATCCCACACACAGATACGGTGTGTACATCCCACACACAGATACGGTGTGTACATCCCACACACAGATACAGTGTGTACCTCCATACACAGATACGGTGTGTACATCCCATACACAAATACAGTGTGTACATCCCACACACAGATACAGTGTGTACCTCCCATACACAGATACAGTGTGTACATCCCATACACAGATACAGTGTGTACATCCCCCACACAGATACAGTGTGTACCTCTCACACACAGATACAGTGTGTACCTCCCATACACAGATACAGTGTGTACCTCCCATACACAGATACAGTGTGTACATCCCACACACAGATACGGTGTGTACATCCCACACACAGATACAGTGTGTACATCCCATACACAGATACAGTGTGTACCTCCATACACAGATACAGTGTGTACATCCCATACACAGATACAGTGTGTACCTCTCATACACAAAAACAGTGTGTACCTCTCACACACAGATATAGTGTGTACCTCTCACACACAGATACAGTATGTACCCCCCATACACAGATACAGTGTGTACCTCTCACACACAGATACAATGTGTACCTCTCACACACAGATACAGTGTGTACCTCTCACACACAGATACAGTGTGTACCTCTCACACACATATACAGTGTGTACCTCTCACACACAGATGCAGTGCGTACCCCCCATACACAGATACAGTGTGTACCTCTCACACACAGATACAATGTGTATCTCTCACACACAGATACATTGTGTACCTCTCACACACAGATACAGTGTGTACCCCCCAAACACAGATACAGTGTGTACCTCTCACACACAGATACAGTGTGTACCTTTCACACACAGATACATTGTATACCTCCCATACAGAGATAGAGTGCGTACCTCCCATACACAGATACAGTGTGTACCTCATACACACACAGAGAGTGTGTACCTTCCATACACAGATACAGTGTGTACCTCCCACACACAGATACAGTGTATACCTCCCACACACAGATACAGTGTGTACCTCCCATACACAGATACAGTGTGTACATCCCACACACAGATACAGTGTGTACCTCTCACACACAGATACAGTGTGTACCTCCCATGCACATATAGAGTGTGTACCTCTCACACACAGATACAGTGTGTACCTCCCATACACAGATACAGTGGGTACCTCTTACACACAGATACAGTGTGTACCTCCCATACACAGATACAGTGTGTACATCCCATACACAGATACAGTGTGTACCTCTCACACACAGATACAGTGTGTACCTCTCACACACAGATACAGTGTGTACCTCTCACACACAGATACAGTGTGTACCTCTCACACACAGATACAGTGTGTACCTCTCACACACAGATATAGTGTGTACCTCTCACACACAGATACAGTGTGTACCTCTCACACACAGATATAGTGTGTACCTCTCACACACAGATACAGTGGTACACATATATGGTGGTGTTGCTGTTGCTGCATTATGCACAAACAAGACAATGAGGGTGTTGTGAACAGGTTTAGTTATGAGTTGACAACAGGATATGCCAGCCTTTGTACTAGATCTTTTACTTTCCCGCATAGACAAGTAGACAGTCGTGTAAACAGACCCTTTGCTGTTCTTAGCATGTCCAGGATATGTAGACTGATGTTGACAGACCTAGCCGTAGCCGACCATTGAAGTCATTTGGGTTTTAGGAAATAAGAACAAGAAATTATTACCACAAACTGGAAACAGTAGTTTCCATGTTTCTAGCAATGGTAGTAAAGTCATTTATTTACTTTGTTTCCATGGTTACAGGGTCATGCTAGTTGATTACTCAGTTATTTACATTGCCACTGAAACACTTAGTTGAATGATGCCAAGATGTGGCATTGTTTATTTATGGTTTCTTTCAATCATGTGTACTTGAGCGCAGCAAGAAACTTGATATATTTGTTATATTGTCTTTGATTAATTGCCAGTAGGCAGTGCAACATTTAGTTGTCACATATGAATTATGAACACTAATCACATGACATGCAGTCAAGACAGGGGCCACACAATGCAGGATCACAACAGGAAATCATACAATGTGTGATCATGATAGAGGATCAAGCAATGAGTTATAGTGACAGTGATCATACAATGCATGAATCACAATAGGGGATCACACAATGTATGATCACAACGAGGGATCACACACACTACGTGATCGTGCCAGGAGATTCTGGAAGATATTCGTAGACATTGGAATGGCTAGACATAACTCATGTTGTCTTGTCACAGCTTCCACTTGTTTCTGCCGCTGTCAAGTGTCAGCACCTAAGTGTAACCAGTGTCTTGGGTCATTGCACAGCAACCTTGACCCAGTTCCCTGACATGCCCATTCGTCATAGGTTAGAGGTGCTTGTGGGTGTGTGTGTGTATGTATGTGTGGTGTGTGTGTGTGTGGTGTATGTGTGTGTGATTGTGTGGTGTGTGTGTGTGTGTGTGTGTGTGTGTGTGTGTGTGTAGTGTGTGTGTGTGTGTGTGTGTGTGTGTGTGTGTGTGTGTGTGTGTGTGTGTGTGTGTGTGTCTGTCATATCTACAAGGAGTGTGTGACTACCCGTGGTGGTGTGTGTCTGTCATATCTACAAGCAGTGTGTGACTACCCGTGGTGGTGTCTGTCTGTCATATCTACAAGCAGTGTGTGACTACCCGTGGTGGTGTGTGTCTGTCATATCTACAAGCAGTGTGTGACTACCCGTGGTGGTGTGTGTCTGTCATATCTACAAGCAGTGTGTGACTACCCATGGTGGTGTGTGTCTGTCATATCTACAAGGAGTGTGTGACTACCTGTGGTGGTGTGTGACTGTCGTATCTACAAGCAGTGTGTGACTACCCGTGGTGGTG
The DNA here is from genome assembly GCA_025642075.2 of Ridgeia piscesae. Lineage (NCBI taxonomy): Eukaryota > Metazoa > Annelida > Polychaeta > Sabellida > Siboglinidae > Ridgeia > Ridgeia piscesae. The sequence goes on from JAODUO010000506.1 coordinate 178,669, forward strand.
TGTGTCTGTCATATCTACAAGCAGTGTGTGACTACCCATGGTGGTGTGTGTCTGTCATATCTACAAGGAGTGTGTGACTACCCGTGGTGGTGTGTGTCTGTCATATCTACAAGGAGTGTGTGACTACCTGTGGTGGTGTGTGACTGTCGTATCTACAAGCAGTGTGTGACTACCTGTGGTGGTGTGTGTCTGTCATATCTACAAGCAGTGTGTGACTACCCATGGTGGTGTGTGTCTGTCATATCTACAAGGAGTGTGTGACTACCTGTGGTGGTGTGTGACTGTCGTATCTACAAGCAGTGTGTGACTACCCGTGGTGGTGTGTGTCTGTCATATCTACAAGCAGTGTGTGACTACCCATGGTGGTGTGTGTCTGTCATATCTACAAGGAGTGTGTGACTACCCGTGGTGGTGTGTGTCTGTCATATCTACAAGGAGTGTGTGACTACCCGTGGTGGTGTGTGTCTGTCATATCTACAAGGAGTGTGTGACTACCTGTGGTGGTGTGTGACTGTCGTATCTACAAGGAGTGTGTGACTACCTGTGGTGGTGTGTGTCTGTCATATCTACAAGCAGTGTGTGACTACCCATGGTGGTGTGTGTCTGTCATATCTACAAGCAGTGTGTGACTACCCGTGGTGGTGTGTGTCTGTCATATCTACAAGGAGTGTGTGACTACCCGTGGTGGTGTGTGTCTGTCATATCTACAAGCAGTGTGTGACTACCCATGGTGGTGTGTGTCTGTCATATCTACAAGGAGTGTGTGACTACCTGTGGTGGTGTGTGACTGTCGTATCTACAAGCAGTGTGTGACTACCCGTGGTGGTGTGTGTCTGTCATATCTACAAGCAGTGTGTGACTACCCGTGGTGGTATGTGTCTGTCATATCTACAAGGAGTGTGTGACTACCCGTGGTGGTATGTGTCTGTCATATCTACAAGCAGTGTGTGACTACCCGTGGTGGTATGTGTCTGTCATATCTACAAGCAGTGTGTGACTACCCGTGGTGGTGTGTGTCTGTCATATCTACAAGGAGTGTGTGACTACCCGTGGTGGTGCGTGTCTGTCATATCTACAAGCAGTGTGTGACTACCCGTGGTGGTGTGTGTCTGTCATATCTACAAGGAGTGCGTGACTACCCGTGGTGGTGCATGTCTGTCATATCTACAAGGAGTGTGTGACTACCCATGGTGGTGTGTATCTGTCATATCTACAAGCAGTGCGTGACTACCCGTGGTGGTGCATGTCTGTCATATATACAAGCAGTGTGTGACTACCCATGGTGGTGTGTATCTGTCATATCTACAAGCAGTGCGTGACTACCCGTGGTGGTGTGTGACTGTCATATCTACAAGCAGTGCGTGACTACCCGTGGTGGTGTGTGACTGTCATATCTCGACTACCCGTGGTGGTGTGTGTCTGTCATATCTACAAGCAGTGCGTGATTACCCGTGGTGGTGTGTGACTGTCATATCTCGACTACCCGTGATGGTGTGTGTCTGTCATATCTACAAGCAGTGTGTGACTACCCGTGGTGGTGTGTGTCTGTCATATCTCGAGTTCAGTTGTGCATTTAATGTTTTCACCTGGTCAGATTACATTCTCACTTTGTGCGTTTTTATTTCACAGTTCAGCTTGGTAATTAAGCGAAATTGAGATCTTGTTGATTACAATGTGGCAATTTCATGAGATTGACATCAGAAAGATTGTGGACTATGAAGAGACTTATGAATCCAGAAACGTTCATTATCACCTCCTTTATTCTGCATTCATGCATTTCATTCATTCATTCTTATTTGACCTTGGTGAAAGTTTAAGCAACAAAACAAGCTGTGCAAGTGTAAACAGTGAGTTGATAACATTGTAGTGTTTATGTCATGTTGTACTTAAAAAGGAACCAGTCACCACTACAGCGCAAACAGAAGCACTGACCAAAGTGGCATGAAATAGCCTGTTAGAATCAGTGGATTGAATGAACGGCTGCTGACACGGCTACTAATGATGGGTGTGCCAGGAAGTGCCAGGAAATGTGAAGAAGGCCTAAAAATAGTTTATAGGTCATAGGTGTGATTTTTAGGTCGGATATATTAACACAAGTAGTTATATAATATAGTTATATATGTATAAGTTATATAATATAGTTATATAACCGTACAACAAATATTGTATAACTTTAGCACATAGCTCTCAGCAGCTGTTGCATTAGTTCATGACAGTGAGACCGTGGAATCTCACATCTAATAATCTGGTGCCTGGACACAAACATGTGGGAGATAGGGTTGAGACCCCTGCCACCCCTTGTCACTAATGTGACAACAATTTGTAGACGTTGACAGCTCGTTTAAGATTTACATGTGTTTTTACGATGTCTGCGATACTTAACCTGAGGCCATCAAAAGACATGGAGATTTCTTTCATGATATTTCTGAAACCAAAGAGCAAGTTTTTTGTTGTACCAAAGACAACTGAGTCAGGTATAGATGACAGGACACAGTAGTGAGATGTGACACCTGGTGGAACAACAAAAGCCAGTGCGTGACAGTGTGTGGTGACAGTTAGACCTGGCAGGTGAACCTTATCACACCACGGTTCTTAAATTTATTACGTTTCCAGAGACACAGTTCTGTAGTAAAGAGCAATGTTTGCATAGTGCATCAACATATGTGATGTCACGTTGACGTGGGCATCACCTTGCTTCCCATCATGCATCCCATCACCATTCCTATCATACTGTCATGCATACAGTCAGACATAATGTCATACATACAGTCAGACATAATGTCATACATACATACAGTCATACATACAGTCTTACATACAGTCAGACATCTGAGCTGTATAGACTTGTCTGTATGTCAAGTCTTTAAGAAACAAAATCTCACCAGGGTTCGAGGACAAGTAAGAAAACATTTCACATGTGCAGACAACAACTAACTTGTTCCATGACTACATTTCGAAACCTACTTATCCATAAGTAACTAACTAACAATGTTTAGAATAGTGCTGATAGCCCTGTGAAAGGCCGTAGGTTTAACTGAACTGAGAAGGACACTGCTGCCCTACTCTCTAACTAGGTGATTCCACGGACAACAAGTAATAAACATTTTACTTGTCTGGTCAAATCCTGTCCCCTTGGCAAGTGGAGTTTTGAACACTGCTCATGAGCATGCCTTGACATTGCACACATCAGATTCCTGATGTTGTATGGTCTCTAGCTGGACTCTTAGATGCTGTGTGGTACACTGCTGGACGGACTCTTAGATGCTGTGTGGTCAATTGCTGGTGTCTTAGCTGTTGTATGGTCCATTGCTGGATTCTTAGATGCTGTATGGTTCACTGCTGGACTCTTAGATGCTGTGTGGTCAATTGCTGGTGTCTTAGCTGTTATATGGTCCATTGCTGGACTCTTAGATGCTGTATGGTACACTGCTGGACTCTTAGATGCTGTGTGGTCAATTGCTGGTGTCTTAGCTGTTGTATGGTCCATTGCTGGACTCTTAGATGCTGTATGGTTCACTGCTGGACCCTTAGATGCTGTGTGGTCAATTGCTGGTGTCTTAGCTGTTGTATGGTCCATTGCTGGGCCCTAGTAGATGCTGTATGGTTCACTGCTGGACTCTTAGATGCTGTGTGGTCAATTGCTGGTGTCTTAGCTGTTGTATGGTCCATAGCTGGACTCTTAGATGCTGTGTGGTACACTGCTGGACTCTTAGATGCTGTGTGGTCAATTGCTGGTGTCTTAGCTGTTGTATGGTCCATTGCTGGATTCTTAGATGCTGTATGGTTCACTGCTGAACTCTTAGATGCTGCATGGTCATCCATTGCTGGAGTCTTAGATGTTATATGGTCCACTGCTGTAGTCGTAGATGCTGTGTGGTCCATTGCTGGAGTCTTGTGGAAGGCGTGGGGTCCACTGCTGGAATATTGGAAGCTGTGGGGTCTATTGCTGGAGTCTTGTGGAAGGTGTGGGGTCCACTGCTGGAATCGTGGAAGCTGTGGGGTCCATTGGTGGACTCTTAGATGCTGTTTGGTCCATTGCTGGACTCTTATATGCTGTATGGTCCATTGCTGGACTCTTATATGCTGTATGGTCCATTGCTGGACTCTTAGATGCTCTATGGCTGTGTGGTCCATTGCTAGAATCTAGGAAGCTGTGTTGCCTATTGCTAGAGTCTTGGAAGCTGTGTCATCCATTGCTAGAGTCTTGGTAGCTGTGTGGTCTATTGCTGGAGTCTTGGTAGCTGTGTCATCCATTGCTAGAGTGTTGGTAGCTGTGTGATGCATTGCTAGAGTGTTGGTAGCTGTGTGGTCCATTGCTAGAGTCTTGGAAGCTGTGTGGTCCATTGCTAGAGTTTTGGAAGCTCTGTGGTCCATTGCTAGAGTTTTGGAAGTTGTGTGGTCCATTGCTAGAGTCTTGGAAGTTGTGTGGTCCATTGCTAGAGTCTTGGAAGCTGTGTGGTCCATTGCGGTGTAGAAATGTATTGTACATTTCTTTATGTTTTTACCCGGATATAAATAAATTGGAAATGTTGCACTTTTATCAGTGTTGATGTTTTGGCGCCAGTGCCGTAACCTATCAACTAACCCTGAAATGCAGCCTTCACTATCAGCTGGCCTTGAACCCCCAATCTTCCATATCAACTGACCTTGAACCCCAATCTTCTTTTGGGACCTTGATCCTGATGAAGTGTAATCACTTCCTGTACCAAGCAGGCTCTGACATCAGTAATTAACCCAATACTTGGTTTATATAACCCTAATTTGGTGAGGCTGATGAGAGTGGGTGGGAGGGGGTGGGTGTGTGAGGAAGCAGTCTTATCAAGCAGCCACTCAGACAGGCCCCAGTCTCACTGTCATTGCTTCTTATGTCACATCACTACTCTGTCTTGTATTGGTGTATGCAACAATCATGTGACAGTTAACTGTAAACCTATTGTTAAAGTTATAGTTATTTTTAGAAAACGTAATGTATAATTATATACTTAAAAGTTTCTTAATTTGAAGGCATTATTTTAAAGGTAAGTTGCCTCAGGCTCTTTTTCACTGTAGCATATCTTTCATTGCATTACAGTAACAAGATGTTGACAGTGATGTCATGACAGATACTTGTGCAGATGACATAATGATATGGGCACTATAGTGGTGTCATCAAGATTAGATATTTCTTACCACTGTCGTATGGATATGTATGTGACAACTGTCATATACAGAGGTGTAGCATATATGTGAACACCCATATACAGAGGTGTTTATGACAGTTGTCATATATAGAAATGTATATATCATATATAGAAGTGTATGTGTCATATATAGTAGAACTGTATGTATCATATATAGAAGTGTATGTGTCATATATAGAAGTGTAGGTGACAGTTGTTGTATATAGACATGTATATAACAGCAGTCTTACACAGCAGCGTGTGTGACAGCTGTGTTACACATATGTTTATGTGACAACTGCTGTATATAGAACTGTATGTGACAGCTGTCACATATAGAAGTGTATATTACAGTTGTATATACAGAGATATGAATGACAACTATCATTATAGACCTGACTGTGACAGCTGTCATACTTGAGATATGGACATCTGTCATATAGATGGTTACTGCGGGCTTATGACTCATATAAACATTTAGGTGTCAATCAAACACTAGAAGGACTTGGTGAAGATGTCAATAACTATTCTGTGGAGACAGATGCCGCCCCCTGCTGTCATGTAATGATACTAAGGCATGCTGGCTCAGTAACTCTCACTGCACATTCTGTACTTTTGAAATATTTAGTTGACTTGTTGGTGTTTTAGGTTAAATGCCGAAATCCTGTTAAAATAAATTCTTGTTTGAGCAACTTGTTACATCAGTGATAAAGACATGCTGAAAAATTAATATTTTAACAACCATTGCTGCACCTTAGGTACTTAAAAATAGGTAGGAAATGAATAAAACATAAATGAAATATGTATAACTATACTCGTATTGAATAAAATATTACTTAACAAAATTATCAAACATAATTGAAATATATGTAACTCTAATAATTATTAATAATAGTTAACTTGTTGCACCAAAAACACCAGGAAACTTAGATGGGAATCACAAAAAACCAAAACCAATAGTGAACAGTGTTACAAAAGACCATCAAGTTACAAAAGACCATCAAGTTACAAAAGACCATCAAGTTACAAAAGACCATTAAGTTATAAAAGACCATCAAGTTATAAAAGACCATCAAGTTATAAAACACCATCAAGTTATAAAAGACCATCAATTTATAAAACACCATTAAGTTATAAAACACCATCAAGTTATAAAATGCCATCAAGTTATAAAACACCACCAAGTTACAAAGGATCATAACAGATTTGTGGTAATTTATCTCAAATTACTGTGGATTTTGTGTGTAGCATCATATACGGTCACCAGGTCAGCTTCACTTATTCATGGTTGTTTTTCTTGTCTTTGTCAGAGTTCAGCAGCAGCATATGAGGGAGCAATCATTGCGGAGGCCCATGGTCTCATCAGTGACATGTTGGCAGACTCGACCCTCCCTCTGCATGTCGTCAGTGGCTTGCATGCCATCAGTAGTCTGCTGAAGCCAGCGGAAACCCACAATGCTGTGCACAAGCCGAAAGTGAGTCCACTGATCTCACTGACAGAGGCAACAAGTTATGGCTCTGACACAGAGGATTCACCCTACACAGGGGAGCGACCCTCCTCCCTGCCCAAGGTAAGAACACACTCCCTACACAGGGGAACAACCCTCCTCCCTGCCTCCAAAGGTAAACACACTCCCTACACAGGGGAACAACCCTCCTCCCTGCCCAAGGTAAACACACTCCCTACACAGGGGAACAACCCTCCTCCCTGCCCAAGGTAAACACACTCCCTACACAGGGGAACAACCCTCCTCCCTGCCCAAGGTAAACACACTCCCAATCACAGGGGAGCAACCCTCCTCCCTGCCCAAGGTAAACACACTCCCTGCAGGACTCACTGCCTTATTCTTTGGGCACTAGGTCATGACTGAACCATAAGGCACACACATTCCTCTCTAGTTCACTTGTGTTTGGAAAAATAATCATGGCCAATAGAACCTGTGGCTGCTGCTTTGGTTCATGTCAGTGACTTCATCCCAAAATAAATAATTCTCATATCCTGTCAGTGTCTGGTAGTTCTGTGTCAGGTGTGTCAGCATCAGTGTGGTGTCCTGTCAGTGTCTGGTAGTTCTGTGCCAGGTGTGTCAGCATCAGTGTAGTATCCTGTCAGTGTCTGGTAGTTCTGGGTCAGGTGTGTCGGCATCAGTGTAGTGTCCTGTCAGTGTCTGGTAGTTCTGGGTCAGGTGTGTCGGCATCAGTGTAGTGTCCTGTCAGTGTCTGGTAGTTCTGGGTCAGGTGTGTTGGCATCAGTGTAGTGTCCTGTCAGTGTCTGATAGTTCTGTGTCAGGTGTGTCGGCATCAATGTAGTGTCCTGTCAGTGTCTGTTAGTTCTGTGTCAGGTGTGTCGGCATCAGTGTAGTGTACTGTCAGTGTCTGGTAGTTCTGTGTCAAGTGTGTCAGCATCAGTGTAGTGTCCTGTCAGTGTCTGGTAGTTCTGTGTCAGGTGTGTCAGCATCAGTATAGTGTCCTGTCAGTGTCTGTTAGTTCTGTGTCAGGTGTGTCGGCATGACTGTAGTGTCCTGTCAGTGTCTGTTAGCTCTGTGTCAGGTGTGTCGGCATCAGTGTAGTGTCCTGTCAGTGTCTGGTAGTTCTGTGTCAGGTGTGTCGGCATCAGTGTAGTGTCCTGTCAGTGTCTGTTAGTTCTGTGTCAGGTGTGTCGGCATCAGTGTAGTGTCCTGTCAGTGTCTGTTAGTTCTGTGTCAGGTGTGTCGGCATCAGTGTAGTGTACTGTCAGTGTCTGGTAGTTCTGTGTCAAGTGTGTCAGCATCAGTGTAGTGTCCTGTCAGTGTCTGGTAGTTCTGTGTCAGGTGTGTCAGCATCAGTATAGTGTCCTGTCAGTGTCTGTTAGTTCTGTGTCAGGTGTGTCGGCATGACTGTAGTGTCCTGTCAGTGTCTGTTAGCTCTGTGTCAGGTGTGTCGGCATCAGTGTAGTGTCCTGTCAGTGTCTGGTAGTTCTGTGTCAGGTGTGTCGGCATCAGTGTAGTGTCCTGTCAGTGTCTGTTAGTTCTGTGTCAGGTGTGTCGGCATCAGTGTAGTGTCCTGTCAGTGTCTGTTAGTTCTGTGTCAGGTGTGTCGGCATCAGTGTAGTGTACTGTCAGTGTCTGGTAGTTCTGTGTCAGGTGTGTCGGCATCAGTGTAGTGTACTGTCAGTGTCTGGTAGTTCTGTGTCAGGTGTGTTGGCATCAGTGTAGTGTACTGTCAGTGTCTGTTAGTTCAGTGTCAGGTGTTTCGGCATCATTGTAGTGTCCTGTCAGTGTCTCTTAGTTCTGTGTCAGGTGTGTTGTGTCAGTCAGGTGTGTCAGCATCAGTGTCATGTGTTGCAGCGCCTGCGACGGAGTCTACCCCAGAGCCTCATCCGTCGCATGTCAGCGAGTACATGGACGACAACAACATCGGCAACAGGAATGCCGACTCTGGAGCCGGAACCATGCCGCACACGTAGTTCCAGTTTCCGCCACTCGTGCGACAATACGCCGAGCTCGAGTCCAGTGGCGAGTCGGAGTAACAGCCCCTCCCCTGGCTCCCCTACCACCCTCGCCCTCAACATTCCCAAGACACGCTCCTTCTCTGTCGCCAATGTCGGCCCGATGGTCATCACGCCACGCAAGCCCACGCGTGACCACCGCAGCTGCTTTGGTGCGACTGCGGACACGAGTCGACTGAGTCCCCTCAAGACAGACATTGCAGGCTCACTCGTGTGCGCACGCACACCAGACATGCTCAATGAGTTGTCCTCAGAGCAGATGTCAGCTGCCAGAGACACTCATTCGGGACTCACAAAGCGCTTGAATATCACGTCAGACTATGAGAGCAGTAGTTCGCCCAGCAGTAGTGAGTACAGTGACCTGGCATCATGTAACGACGATGTAGGAGGCCGCAATATAGGTGTGATTTTACGCACTGGCAGTGATGCCAGGTCTACACTGCAGAAGATAGAAACCATTCCACATAAAGTAAGTTGAGGCACAGTGTAAGATTCTCACTGGGTTTTGTTGTGCTTTCTTAATTTATTTACCACCATTCTGCAGTTTCATTCACTCATTTAATCTCAGCTTATTGACTTCTTATTGCCAGGGTCAATATTGACATGGCTGCTAGACTCACGCATTCTTTTACGACTACGAGTTAGCTTAATCCCTTGGTTTTGTCGCGCCACTGAGCTTGATCTTCAAGGATATTGGCGCAAAAGAAGTCATTATTATTATTATTACTATTGACAGTCAACTGACATTGCACTGTGTGTTTGTTGCGAGGGAGAAAGTATAAGTTACATTCTTCTTTCATTCAGTCAGTCTTACCTACTAAAGTTTTAATAATAATTTTTGCTATGCAAACAAATGCTTAGATCTTTATTGTAGTTACTTTTGACGACGGTGAACACTTGGTCTAAATTTGAAATATTAAACTGAATCTCAACAAACAGTTGATTATAAATGAGCAACTTCCAATATGTTTTCTGGCTTAGGTTGTAATTGTGATTTTCTACTTAATTTACAGATGATTGACCTCAATTTTTCACATTGACATAGTGTACATTGACCTAGATTCAGGACAATGTCACTATGACCAACTGTTAGGACACAATGTGCTAGTTCAATCATTTTTTTAAATATTGACCTTGTTTCATGACATAGTGTACATAATTAGAAATTAATTTGAAATCTAAGAAGCCTTCAGTATTCTAGCATGTTGTATTATGTGTAATGCTGTCACATATTTGTGACGGGTTGCTGCCTGACATTGCAGAAGGACGACGCACACAGGGAGGATGAACACAGATTTGTACATAATAGCACGAGTCAGTCAATATCATGGACAACGTCACCAGTGGCACCACACAGCACAGTGACACACAAACACACTCACAATGACAAGAAAGTGCGAGAGACGATAGGCCACCAGGTGGGGTCAGGTGCTGTCTCCGATGGAACACTAACACCTCTCCCATTTGACATTGATGATGTTGACAGAATCGAAATGTTACAGATGAAAAACTTAGCTGAATGGGATTATCCGATCTTCACATTGTCTGACGTTGTGCCCTCTACAATTCTCAGTATGGTGAGTGGTTTTTCACATACATAACAACTCACCAGATATACAACTCACAAGCATTAACACAAGCAAAATCTCACACGATGACTTACTTTATGGAGAGTGTGTACAGCAGTGTACATCTTGGTGGATAGAACCAGAAGATGTATACATAAGTGTACACCTTGGTAGATAGAACTAGGTGTGTACAGCAGTGCATACCTTGATGGATAGAACCAGAAGGTGTATACATCAGTGTACACTAGAATTAGGTGTGTACAGCAGTGTATGCCTTGATGGATAGAACCAGAAGGTGTATACATCAGTGTACACCTTGGTAGATAGAATTAGGTGTGTACATCAGTGCATACCTTGGTGGATAGAACCAGAAGGTGTATACATCAGTGTACACTAGAATTAGGTGTGTACAGCAGTGTATGCCTTGATGGATAGAACCAGAAGGTGTATACATCAGTGTACACCTTGGTAGATAGAATTAGGTGTGTACAGCAGTGTATGCCTTGATGGATAGAACCAGAAGGTGTATACATCAGTGTACACCTTGGTAGATAGAATTAGGTGTGTACATCAGTGCATACCTTGGTGGATAGAACCAGAAGATGTATACATCAGTGTACACCTTGGTAGATAGAATTAGGTGTGTACAGCAGTGTATGCCTTGATGGATAGAACCAGAAGGTGTATACATCAGTGTACACCTTGGTAGATAGAATTAGGTGTGTACATCAGTGCATACCTTGGTGGATAGAACCAGAAGATGTATACATCAGTGTACACCTTGGTAGATAGAATTAGGTGTGTACATCAGTGCATACCTTGGTGGATAGAACCAGAAGATGTATACATCAGTGTACACCTTGGTAGATAGAATTAGGTGTGTACATCAGTGCACACCTTGGTGGATAGAACCAGAAGGTGTATACATCAGTGTACACTAGAATTAGGTGTGTACAGCAGTGTATGCCTTGATGGATAGAACCAGAAGGTGTATACATCAGTGTATACCTTGGTAGATAGAATTAGGTGTGTACATCAGTGCACACCTTGGTGGATAGAACCAGAAGGTGTATACATCAGTGTACACCTTGGTAGATAGAACTAGGTGTGTATAGCAGTGTATACATTGGTAGATAGAACTAGGTGTGTATAGCAGTGTACACCTTGGTAGATAGAACTAGGTGTGTACAGCAGTGTATACATTGGTAGATAGAACTAGGTGTGTACATCAGTGTACACCTTGGTAGATAGAACTAGGTGTGTACAGCAGTGTATACATTGGTAGATAGAACTAGGTGTGTATAGCAGTGTACACCTTGGTAGATAGAACTAGGTGTGTGTATAGCAGTGTATACATTGGTAGATAGAACTAGGTGTGTACATCAGTGTACACCTTGGTAGATAGAACTAGGTGTGTACATCAGTGTACACCTTGGTAGATAGAACTAGGTGTGTACAGCAGTGTATACATTGGTAGATAGAACTAGGTGTGTATAGCAGTGTATACATTGGTGAATATAACTAGGTGTGTACCTCAGTGTACACCTTGGTAGATAGAATTAGGCATGTACCACAGTATACACTTGGTGAATAGAATTAGAAGGTGTGTACATCAATGTACACCTTGGTAGATAGAACTAGGTGTATACATCAGTGTATACTTTGGTAGATAAAACTAGAAGGGTGTACAGCAGTGTACACATTGGTAGATAGAACTAGAAGGGGTGTACAACAGTATACACCTTGGTAGATAGAACTAGAAGGTGTATACATCAGTGTATACATTGGTAGATAGAACTAGAAGGGGTGTACAACAGTATACACCTTGGTAGATAGAACTAGAAGGGGTGTACAGCAGTGTACACCTTGGTAGATAGAACTAGAAGGGTGTACAGCAGTGAACACATTGGTAGATAGAACTAGAAGGCTGTACAGCAGTGTACACATTGGTAGATAGAACTAGAAGGGTGTACAGCAGTGTACACACTGGTAGATAGAAGGGTGTACAGCAGTGTACACATTGGTAGATAGAACTAGAAGGGCGTACAGCAGTGTACACATCGGTAGATAGAACTAGAAGGGTGTACAGCAGTGTATACATTGGTAGATAGAACTAGAAGGGTGTACAGCAGTGTACACATTGGTAGATAGAACTAGAAGGGTGTACAGCAGTGTACACATTGGTATATAGAACTAGAAGGGTGTACAGCAGTGTACATATTGGTAGATAGAACAAGAAGGGTGTACAGCAGTGTACATATTGGTAGATAGAACTAGAAGGGTGTACAGCAGTGTATACATTGGTAGATAGAACTAGAAGGCTGTACAGCAGTGTACACATTGGTAAATAGAACTAGAAGGGTGTACTGCAGTGTATACATTGGTAGATAGAACTAGAAGGGTGTACAGCAGTGTGTACATCGGTAGATAGAACTAGAAGGTGTATACATCAGTGTACACATTTGTAGATATAACTAGAATGGTGTACAGCAGTGTACACACTGGTAGATATAACTAGAAGGGTGTACAGCAGTGTACACATTGGTAGATAGAACTAGAATGGCGTACAGCAGTGTACACATCGGTAGATAGAACTAGAAGGGTGTACAGCAGTGTATACATTGGTAGATAGAACTAGAAGGGTGTACAGCAGTGTATACATTGGTAGATAGAACTAGAAGGGTGTACAGCAGTGTACACATTGGTAGATATAACTAGAAGGGTGTACAGCAGTGTGACTGCTGATATATAACTGCTGATATAACAATGAACACATGACTACTGATTTCGTAATGAACATGTGACATCACAGCCTCCTGCAGTCTCACCCAGTTGTTGTTTAGTAGTTAATTTCTGACTGAATGCACCATCCTATAATGGTGTAATGTCTTTGGGGATTTTAGCTGTTAACATATATATGCAGCCACATAGACATCTTTGTATGTAAGGAGTCTGTATTAACACATGAAGGAAGTAGGGTGTGTTGCACGCAGGTATAAGACACATCTCTATTGTAAACGATGACCTGCAACATTTAGAAATGTTTCAGGTGGCGTATAAGATATTCAGAGAAGTTGGCTTCTTCGAGACATTCCGTATCCCACTGCCAGAGTTCCTGCACTACTTCCACGCCCTCGAACTGGGATACCGTCACAACCCATGTGAGTAAACATACCACTGGTACTTCACCCATTGCCACCAGGTGGCAGCAGCAGTACCTGAAGAAAACAGTCCTTGGTTGGTGTGATATTATCAGCAGAATGCAATGTTCTACTGACAAAAGAAAATGTCAAATTGTAGTGTTTGTCCATGGACAGGTGTGTCAGTTCACATGACATTGCAGCTGTAGTGCGCACCAGACACATGACAATGCAGCTGTAGTGCACACCAGACATACAACAGTGCAGCTGTAGTGCATACTAGACACATGATAGTGCAGCTGTAGTGCGCACCTGACACATGACAGTGCAGCTGTAGTGCGCACAAGACACATGATAATGCAGCTGTAGTGCACACCAGACACATGATAGTGCAGCAGTAGTGCATACAAAACACATGATAGTGCAGCTGTAGTGCACACATGACAGTGCAACTATAGTGCACACATGACAGTGCAGCTGCCACAGTCGAGAATGCTATGTTCTTGCACATCTGGATCCTGAAGCCCTGTAACACAGTGGTTCAGGCAACAGATTCTCAGTTGAGAGAATGTGTGTTTGAAAGCTTTTGCTGCTATTTCAAACCTTGGATAAGTTCATTCATTTTACCTCCCAGTTTACATAGCTCGCTATAGACTGTAGTAGATATTTGTGTACAATTTGTCTTCATTCATAATTGCTGCATAGTTGAATTCTTTCCAAAGAAGGCAAGATGATGCTTGATTAAGCAGGTCTGAGGACTGTGGTGTATATAAGAATGTGCTTTTTACCTGTTTTATTTGTACCTGATGAAGTTTCATTGGCTTTCATTGCACAGATCATAACCGAGTGCATGCGACAGACGTTCTACACGGGGTCTACTACCTCACCTCTCAACCCATCCCAGGCCTGCAGCAGGTGAACCTGGAGGGAGACCTCTTCCACAAGGACTGCAGCGACTCAGGTATGGCAGGGCAGTGTGGGGCACTTAGAGGGATGAGAATATTTAGCAGAAGGTTGGATGTGTTTGAGGGACAGTGAGAAGGGAGCATTGACAACTACATGCTTTTAGATTTTGAGATTAACCAACTCTTGTCTTGATACCCATGTGACCTTGGCTGCCAATGAGTTATGTGCTATAGAAGAAACTTATGTTATTAAAACTTTAGTAATATATTGTTCTTATTTTGATGTATTTCTATAAAATTGTGCTACTATAATAATAATGTTATTAATAATTGTCATGTTATGTGGTTCAGATGGAGAGAAATGCAGTCACACGTCAATGAGTTTTGTTGCTGAAGACTGTACCTGTGGCATCATGGGAGCAAACTTCCCGCCCCTTGAGTTAATGGCGTTGTACACAGCAGCCGCCATGCACGACTATGACCACCCTGGCAGAACCAACGCATTCCTTGTGGCCACACATGCACCTCTTGTACGTACACACACAGTCCAGGGACCACTTCATACTTCAGTGTCTTTGTCAGTTGCAACAGTTAATTATGGGGCATTTCGGCGATTCTCACTGCACTACAGGCTGTTCTCAGTAACGGCCGTTCTCACTGCATGACAGGCTGTTCTCTATAATGACCATTCTCACTGCATGACAGGCTGTTCTCTGTAGTGGCCGTTTTCACTGCATGACAGGCTGTTCTCTATAACGACCGTTCTCACTGCATGACAGGCTGTTCTCAGTAACGGCCGTTCTCACTGCATGACAGGCTGTTCTCTGTAGTGGCCGTTCTCACTGCACCACAGGCTGTTCTCAGTAACGGCCGTTCTCACTGCATGACAGGCTGTTCTCTGTAACGGCCGTTCTCACTGCACCACAGGCTGTTCACTGTAACGGCCGTTCTCACTGCACCACAGGCTGTTCTCTGTAACGGCCGTTCTCACTGCACCACAGGCTGTTCTCTATAACAACCGTTCTCACTGCACCACAGGCTGTTCTCTGTAACGGCCGTTCTAACTGCACCACAGGCTGTTCTCTGTAACTGCCGTTCTCACTGCACCACAGGCTGTTCTCTATAACAACCGTTCTCACTGCACCACAGGCTGTTCTCAGTAATGGCCGTTCTCACTGCACCACAGGCTGTTCTCTATAACAGTCGTTCTCACTGCACCACAGGCTGCTCCCTGTAATGGCCATTCTCACTGCACCACAGGCTGTTCTCTGTAGCGGCCGTTCTCATTGCACCACAGGCTGTTCTCTATAACGGCCATTCTCACTGCACCACAGGCTGTTCTCTATAATGACCATTCTCACTGCACCACATGCTGTTCTCTATAATGACCATTCTCATTGCACCACAGGCTGTTCTCTATAATGACCATTCTCACAGCACCACAGGCTGTTCTCTATAACAGCCATTCTCACTGCACCACAGGCAGTTCTCTATAACGGCCATTCTCACTGCACCACAGGCTGTTCTCTATAATGACCATTCTCACTGCACCACAGGCTGTTTTCTATAACAACCGTTCTCTCTGCACCACAGGCTGTTCTCTACAATGACCGGTCGGTGTTGGAGAGTCACCACGCAGCATCGGTATGGCGCCTCTTCCTCACACAGCCTCAGTTCAACTGGCTCATCCACCTGGACAAGGCAGAGTTCAAACGCTTTCGGTTCCTCGTCATTGAGGCCATTCTTGCTACAGACCTCAAGCAACACTTCGAGATCCTCGCAGAGTTCAATGCAAAAGTAAGAATCACTCAAAACATTTTGTATCGCTCAAAACATGTGTTTTATTTACAGTCAAATTTTAGATAATGTGGGTAAGTATGCCTGAAGAGTGCATCCACCCAACTGAACTGTTGCGGTAGAGACTTCACGCTGTCTTTGTACTCTTCAAACTGGTGGAATATGACATAGGGTTTTTACCTACAGTACCTCTTAACAAAACATTCTTTATTGTTTGAAAACATTGTTTTATTTCTCTCATAAGTACCTGTTGGCAATTTATTGGTATACAATAAATAAACAAATGTTAAAGTTTGAAAAAGATATTTTTATTGAAAGTGTTTACGAAACCCAAATATCCATAGACTAAATGGTGAGGCTGCCATGTGAGATGTTTTGTTTTATATGTGGGTCAAATATACACATCTGATTCTAATGTTACAAAATATTTGTTCATGTTTGTGTCAAAATGGTGCACTAAGCATGAGATTTGTGAATTTTTTAAGGTTTTAGATTGCTCCAAAGTCAGTACATGTGCATTTGTGTGGTCAGATTGCAGAGGAGGATGCTCCAGGTATTGACTGGACATCTGAGACTGACCGTCTCATGGTGGCCAATATGGTCATCAAGGTGGCAGACATCAATGGTCCATGCAAGAAGAAGGAACTTCATCTGCAGTGGACACGACGCATCAGTGACGAGTTCTATGAACAAGTAGGTCAACCTCACCTGTTGGGTCATGTCATGTCATGTCATGTCATGTCATGTCATGTCATGTCATGTCATGTCATGTCATGTCATGTCATGTCATGTCATGTCATGTCATGTCATGTCATGTTAAATTGATTAGGTCATGTCAGGCTCTGTTGGGTCATGTCAGGATTGTCATGTCATATCAGGCCAGACCATTAACAAAATGATGAATTACACTGTCCGCCGTCCACTGTTAGATGCTGTATCTCAGGAACTGTTTGGTATCTATTTGTCTAATTTGGCGTATAAAAATATATTTGTTTGGACCATTCTAAAGTTACCCTAGGACCTTCAAGGGCTCAAAAACTGACACATTTTCAGTTTGCATATTTTTACAAAAACTGTGAACTAACTTTTTTTAAATTTTGTATAGACATATCTTTGGGTAAAAAGGTACTACACAAACTGTTTGTATTTGATTGGATGTTTCTAAGAGCACCTCTGGGCTGAATAGCTGAATGTTCACATTTGTCCTGTATAGCATGAGTTGTGTATTCACTAATTTGTGTATTCCTGGACTTGTGTATTCACTGACCACTCAGATCCCAGCTGCTTACTGTGGGTGAACTGTGTTGGACCAGTGACTGATCTATTATTAGTGGCTAGCTGATGTTTATGTCAACAACATATTAGATCCATATGGCAATCTAAAAACATAATGTAACTACAGTATACTAACAAGACAGATATACAACTGCTAAAACACAAACACAATAACTAACAAGACATATGTAGCTAGTAGCAAGACAAACATGCCCTGATGTTGGTTTACATTTCTAGGGTGATGAGGAGGCAAGTTTGGGGCTACCCATCTCACCCTACATGGATCGCAACCACCCTCAGCTTGCTAAGCTACAAGAGTCCTTTATCAACCACCTGTTGGCGCCTCTGTGCAATGCCATCGCTGCGGCAGGACTTGTTCCAGGAACATGGGTTGACAGCGAAAGTGAAAGTGAAAGTAAGTTGTCGGACAAAGAAAACTTTCTAAGAATGTTTCTGGGAAATATGCAGATTTCCATGATTCAAATCTGCTTTTAACATGATATTTTGTATAAATCAATATGTTTTTAGTCTTTGGGCTGAAGGTGCAATGGACTTATGGCATCACTTTGTGTTCGCCATGCGCCATTAGCTCCCATATCTAAGAAACTGTCGAGGATTTCTTCTTACTTAATTGGCATGGACGTACCTTAGGGCATTGCTACTATGCACAAGAATTTTTATTTGTATGGATTATTCTGATGGCCTGGTAAAAAACAATTTTCAAAACTCTTAGGTAACTTTTCTCCAATTTTTCCTAGCTGTATCTTAGTATACAGTACATTTGTAATTTCTCTAATTTTGTACTAACACTCTTGTAATGCTACTTTGATTCACCAAGATCACAATAATTAGAGTCCAAAAGACTTCAGGGCCTCTTGGCCCATTTCTTTAGTTATCACATTTGTATCACAAGGAGAGGTTTTTGCATGTAATAAATACATGTGTATCACAAGGAGGGGTCTTAGCAGGTAATAAATACATTTGTATCACAAGGAGGTGTCTTAGCAGGTAATAAATACATTTGTATCACAAGGAAGGGTCTTAGCAGGTAATAGATACATTTGTATCACAAGGAGGGGTCTTAGCGTGTAATAAATACATTTGTATCACAAGGAGGGGTCTTAGCAGGTAATAAATACATTTGTGTCACAAGGAGGAGTCTTAGCAGGTAATAAATACATTTGTATCACAAGGAAGGGTCTTAGCAGGTAATAAATACATTTGTATCACAAGGAGGGTTCTTAGAAGGTAATAAATACATTTGTATCACAAGGAGGGGTCTTTAGAGGTAATAAATACATTTGTATCACAAGGAGGGGTCTTAGCGTGTAATAAATACATTTGTATCACAAGGAGGGGTCTTAGCAGGTACTAAATACATTTGTATCACAAGGAGGAGTCTTAGCAGGTAATAAATACATTTGTATCACAAGGAGGGGTCTTAGCAGGTAATAAATACATTTGTATCACAAGGAAGGGTCTTAGCAGGTAATAAATACATTTGTATCACAAGGAGGGGTCTTAGCAGGTAATAAATACATTTGTATCACAAGTAGGGGTCTTAGCAGGTAATAAATACATTTGTATCACAAGGAAGGGTTTTTGCATGTAATAAATATGTTTGTATCACAAAGAGGGGGTCTTTATGTGTAATAAATACATTGAAAGTTAGTGTTGACATCCAGTCGATTACAAAGAAAGAATCTAATCAGATACACATACATCAGGTCTATTGTGCCCCAGGAGGTACATGTGTATTTCTGATAATTACAAATTAAACTGCACTTTGATGTTTGGCATGAAGCCATCAAACTGTGATTAACATCTTGCCCTCAGGGGCAGCTGGGAGTTAGCTGGGTAAATTCTTAACTGCTGTTATTTGATGATAAACATGACTAGAGGCACCACATGGAATAGGTGGCATTTAGGAGTGTGACAGCGTCTATGAACGTATCCATGTTTAGGAACACGTCAGCATGTAAGAACATTTGTGCCAGTTTCTATGAATGTGTCAGCGTGTAGGAGGGTGGGTATTAAGTCGTTGTAAGCAGTAAGCAACGCTTGGGCTAATGAATAGGGCTGTGTGTATGCATGAGTGTGCGTGCGTGTGTGTGTGTGTGTGTGTGTGTGTGTGTGTGTGTGTGCGTCAGTTTGTGCGTGCATGTGTGCATGCGTGCATGTTCCCAGGGCTGGTGTGTGTAAGTGTGAATGGGGCAGTATGTGGATATTCTTGGGGCTAGGGCACAGGAAGACCATGCTAAGTGGATGCCTGGGAGTCAGAACCTGCTGTTTCCTGTTTATGACTGCGTAGGAATGAACTGAGGCTATTTCTGTGTGCACTCAGGGGCTGGTAGGTAATGTACACCTAGACGGCAAAGCTTGTGTCTTGTCCCAGATGTAAAGCATATTTATAGAATTGTTTAGGAAGCAAAACGATGGGCAACAGTCTTTATCCATTTGCGTACCATCCATTTGCAAGCCAAATGACACATTCATATTTACATTGTGGGACTTGTTCCTTGGGTGACTGTCTGTGTTCAGTTGTCTTCATTTCAACACACTGGAAATGTCTAGTTCACCACTTACTTCCTGTATTCACTCCCTGCTCACTGTGTTCACTGCCCACTCCCTGGTTACACTGCCTGCTCTGTGCATTCACTGCCTGCTCCCTGAATTCACTGCTCATTCCCTGAATTCACTGCCTGCTCCCTGTATTCACTGCCTGCTCCCTCGATTCACTGCCTGATCCATGTATTCACTGTCTGCTGCCTGTATTCACTGCCAGCTCCCTGTATTCACTGCCTGCTCCCTGTATTCACTGCCTGCTCCCTGTATTCACTGTCTGCGGCCTGTATTCACTGTCTGCTGCATGTATTCACAGCCAGCTCCCTGGATTCACTGCCTGCTCCCTGTAGTCACTGTCTGCGGCCTGTATTCACTGCCTGCTCCCTGTATTCACTGTCTGCGGCCTATATTCACTGTCTGCTCCCTGTATTCACAGCCAGCTCCCTGGATTCACTGCCTGCTCCCTGTAGTCACTGTCTGCGGCCTGTATTCACTGCCTGCTCCCTGTATTCACTGCCTGCTCCCTGTATTCACTGTCTGCTGCCTGTATTCACTGCCTGTATTCACTGTCTGCTGCCTGTATTCACTGTCTACTGCCTGTATTCACTGCCTCCTCTTTCCATTCACTGCCTGGTCTCTATATTCACAGCCTGCCCCTATTCATTTTCCAATCCCTGAATTCATTGTCTGGTCCCAGTATTCACGGCCCGCTCCTTGTATTCACAGCCTACTCCCTGTATTCACTGGCTGCTCCCTGTATTCACTTTACTGGCTGCTCCCTGTATTAACACAATTGGCTGCTTCCTGTATTAACTTAACTGGCTGCTCCCTGTAGTAAATGCACTGGCTGCTCCCTGTAGTAACTTCACTGGCTGCTCCCTGTATTAACTTCACTTGCTGCTCCCTGTATTAACTTCACTGGCTGCTCCCTGTAGTAACTTCACTGGCTGCTCCCTGTATTAACTTTACTGGCTGCTCCCTGTGCAGGTGGCTCTGACAGAGAAAAGTCAAGTGACAAGGAATGTGATACAGAGGCAGAAGAGGATGATGATGATGGCAACGGTAAGGTGTCTCATGTCAGCTGTCATAGTTGTTGTGTCAGATTTAGTGAGGACACTGTTTAGAAACATGCTCCACATAAGTCTAAGGTTTGATAAGTCAACAATTACCATGTGTGCATGTAAATAAGAATAAGCAATCATTAAAGTGTAATAAGGAGTTAAATAAAACATGACAGACATTTGGGATTGCACTTGATTTCAATATTTTAATGTTGGAAGACAGATGGTAGATATGTTAGATTGAAACATTTCCAGTTTCCAGGCCTTTTGATCTAACAGTTACATTTGGCATGACATCTAATAAATAATATATCAGTATGTTTGAGACCAGGTGTGGTATACCTGGGCATTGTGTGTATTGCCAGTGGTGTGTCAGTCTGCTGTGAGTGTTGTCACTTGTCTGTTGTATGTGGTGCATCAGTCTAGTTTGTGTGTTGTGTGTTGCCAGTGGTGTATCAGACAGTGTGTTGTGTTGAAATGGTGTGTCAGACAGTGAATTGTGTTCCAGTGGTGTGTCAGACAGTGAGTTGTGTTCCAGTGGTGTGTCAGACAGTGAGTTGTGTTCCAGTGGTGTGTCAGACAGTGAGTTGTGTTCCAGTGGTGTGTCAAGACAGTGAGTTGTGTTCCAGTGGTGTGTCAGACAGTGAGTTGTGTTCCAGTGGTGTGTCAGACAGTGAGTTGTGTTCCAGTGGTGTGTCAGACAGTGAGTTGTGTTCCAGTGGTGTGTCAGACAGTGAGTTGTGTTCCAGTGGTGTGTCAGACAGTGAGTTGTGTTCCAGTGGTGTGTCAGACAGTGAGTTGTGTTCCAGTGGTGTGTCAGACAGTGAGTTGTGTTCCAGTGGTGTGTCAGACAGTGAGTTGTGTTCCAGTGGTGTGTCAGACAGTGAGTTGTGTTCCAGTGGTGTGTCAGACAGTGAGTTGTGTTCCAGTGGTGTGTCAGACAGTGAGTTGTGTTCCAGTGGTGTGTCAGACAGTGAGTTGTGTTCCAGTGGTGTGTCAGACAGTGAGTTGTGTTCCAGTGGTGTGTCAGACAGTGAGTTGTGTTCCAGTGGTGTGTCAGACAGTGAGTTGTGTTCCAGTGGTGTGTCAGACAGTGAGTTGTGTTCCAGTGGTGTGTCAGACAGTGAGTTGTGTTCCAGTGGTGTGTCAGACAGTGAGTTGTGTTCCAGTGGTGTGTCAGACAGTGAGTTGTGTTCCAGTGGTGTGTCAGACAGTGAGTTGTGTTCCAGTGGTGTGTCAGACAGTGAGTTGTGTTCCAGTGGTGTGTCAGACAGTGAGTTGTGTTCCAGTGGTGTGTCAGACAGTGAGTTGTGTTCCAGTGGTGTGTCAGACAGTGAGTTGTGTTCCAGTGGTGTGTCAGAAAGTGAGTTGTGTTCCAGTGGTGCGGCTGCCAGGAGACCCCAAGAAGAGGGAGGCAAGCAAGCGCAAGGTGCACTGTCACCTGATGCAGAATCTCAAGGACAATTATGACCTGTGGGTGAAGGTGCTGAAGCAGGAGATGGAGGAGAAGGAGAGGG
The DNA here is from genome assembly GCA_025642075.2 of Ridgeia piscesae. Taxonomy (NCBI): domain Eukaryota; kingdom Metazoa; phylum Annelida; class Polychaeta; order Sabellida; family Siboglinidae; genus Ridgeia; species Ridgeia piscesae. Next base: position 201,140 of record JAODUO010000506.1, read on the forward strand.
AGGCTCTCAAACTACCTGAAGACAAGTCTGTGGTAGGTGCTCACCCTGCCTTAGCCCACTTTTACCCTCTCACTTTCTGCATGAACATGTTTCTAGTAGGAAGAGGTGCAGTGGGCCTGTGTCACGGTTGTAATGTTGATCCCCACACTGGGAATTCTCATCCTCACCAACACAGTGATAATATACTGATTTTGATAAGAACAAAATTGGTATTGTATCTACTGTGTACTCATGGGCAATTTAGTTTTATTTTTCTTCAAAATGTAATATTTGTAGATCATTATCTCTTGCCAAAACATCATCATAGCAGATTAGCATTGGTTGCTAAATAAATGCTGTGTAATATACACTGTAGCATTCACTGTCAGTTGGCAGTCAGTGGCAGTCTAACCTTAGTGCTACTCAATTTGTTTAATGTTAAAACACAAATGTATTAATCGTAACAAATGTTGATGTGTGGCATGATCTTGTTTTCAGTTGTCTTTTATAGTTTGTGTTGCAACAAATGTATATGTGTAAGGATGAAGTTATAAAATTGTGAACTTGTGACATGGTTACAGAGAGGTGTGAATGAGGAGACAGACACGGGGAAGGGGGAGATGGAGACCATCAAGGAGGAAGACACGCCTCCCAGTAGTGTCAACACAACGAGAGAAGACAATGACAGCTCGTCTCCAGCAGTGTCCCCGTCCTCTACATGCCTGTCTCAAGAGGAGGCACCTGTGTCCTCAGCCAACCATGTCACCTCAGTGTCACATATTCAGAGCCAATCAGAAATGACGCCATTACCAGATGATGAGAGTCAATTGCAATTGACCTCATTATCGGATAGTAAGAGCCAATCAGAAAGCACCTCACCGTCGTCTGCAGTAAAAACAGTAACGCTGAACTTGACACGATCTCAGTCAGACTGTCATGCCACTAGTGACAGACGGTCACGATTGGCTCGGCCGTGTCACAAAGAGAACACAGGAAAGAAGTCGGGGGTATGAGTCACATGACCACACATGACATTGGAGGGGGGAGGTGTGTGTGTGTGTGAATCACATGACCACACATGACATTGGGGGGAGGTGTGTGTGTGAATCACATGACCACACATGACATGGACGCAGCAACTCAAGCTGCTTATATTTATTATGTTATTGATGGGAAGCTGCCACAAAGACAGTATTAGTGTTGGGTGTGAGAGGGGGGAGTCGACCTGTGCTGGCCATGCAGTGTCCAGACAATGGGGTAAGTCTGTGTGAGGGTCAGTGGAGTAGGTCAACATCACGTCTTCATCACCAGAAACTAAGGCCTGGTGGGTGGACGATGGTTTGAAGAGTTGAACAAGGCAAGGCATTGGTGTCATCTCAAGGTTTTCTGCTTTTACACAGATTTTAATGCCACTTTGTCATAACCCTTGCTGATGTTATGTATTTGTTGTGTAGGGCAAAATATTTGGATTTATTTTTTAAATCATTGAGATTCGTTAGGGACGTTAGGGAGTTGTAAATAATATGATTCTACTAGGTGTACTGTCTGAGCCTCTCACTGTCTGGTAGATGGCGCTACTTGGTGCTGCTTTGCCCTTTAAATGAAGATACAATCTCTGCCATGAGTGCACTGGAAATACTGCACTACAACAACCAAGAAATTCTGTATTTATTAAGTTGTCATCAGTACAGGTGTATAGCATTTAGTCAAACATGCCAAATTTATTTGCAACCAACAGTTTGCCCTATACAGAGATATCAGTTAATAAAAGATACATATTTTCAAGAAATGTTGCAATGTGAACTAGTCAAAAAGATGAAGCATGAAATATATCATAAACTCATTTCGTTCAGCCAAACAATGTCACATGCTGAAATAGATATGCGGCAAGTGAAGAGGTCAGACCATCATTTGTCTGTTAATGTAGGACCAGTCAGAAATTGTTAATTCTTAATTACGTATAATTATGTAAGATTTGTGGCAAATTAAGTAACTATTTTTGTCTCCCATATATATTTTGGTGATTCATGTGATGTGCCAAGTTGCTTGGCATAATTATGACAGGTAACAATTTATAATACGACCATTTTTGAAAGTCTATCAAATATGTATCTTTAGTAGAACTGTGAAATCAATCTGCATTGTTTAAGCCATAGAAAGCAGTTAGTTAAATTTACAGACATGAAGTTTTCTATTGAACCAAGTTAATGTTGTGGCAAATGAGCTAAAACAATTGTGGTCTATCCCCATGGTACTATTGGCATATGGCTAGTGAATTAGTTTGGCTGTTGGAAATGTGTTGACGTGATGATGACGTGGTTCTGAGAGAGAGCGTGATGGTGAAGGATGTCGTGGTGGTCACGACTTATAATTACATTCCTCATCAATGTAGTACCTCAAACATCTGACTGGTCAAGCTTCTATTAGCATGGTGTAAGCATTCAAGGCCACATTAGACCAGTAAGTAATACAAAATTCCTTCAGTAATGGCTGGCTGTGTCTCTGTAGTCACTGAAATAAATTTAGAAGGGTCTAAATATTTACAGTGATATTAAATAAAATCTAGTTTATGTGGATCAAACTGGAGTGGGAAGTGTCACGTCAGTCGGCTTTTTCAGATCACTCTATGTAGTATATGGTATTTGCTGGCATGATGTAGTGCCAGGTAGCCATCACATCACACTCCCTGTGAGGTGACATCACACTCCCTCTGAGGTGACATCACACTCCCTTTGAGGTGACATCACACTCCCTGTGAGGTGACATCACACTCCCTGTCTGAGGTGACATCACACTCCCTCTGAGGTGACATCACCTCCTTTCTTGAAAGGTGACATCACACCCCGTCCCCCTTCTTGAGGTGACATCACACTCCCTCTGAGGTGACATCACACTCCCTGTGACACCACACTCCCTATGACATCACCCTCCCTGTGAGGTGACATCACACTCCCTCTGAGGTGACATCACACTCCCTGTTACATCACACTCCCTGTGAGGTGACATCACACTCCCTGTGACACCACACACCCTGTGACATCACACTCCCTGTGAGGTGACATCACACTCCCTGTGACACCACACTCCCTGTGAGGTGACATCACACTCCCTGTGACACCACACTCCCTGTGAGGTGACATCACACTCCCTGTGAGGTGACATCACACTCCCTGTGAGGTGACATCACACTCCCTGTGAGGTGACATCACACTCCCTGTGAGGTGACACCACACTCCCTGTGACATCACACTCCCTGTGAGGTGACATCACACTCACTGTGACACCACACACCCTGTGACACCACACACCCTGTGGCATCACACTCCCCGTGACATCACACTCCCTGTGACATCACACTCCCTGTGAGGTGACATCACACTCCTGTAACATCACACTCCCTGTGACATCACACTCCCTGTGACATCACACTCCCTGTGACATCACACTCCCTGCTCCAGTTACAGATCCGCTGAGACAAGTTCAATGTGGTCCTTGCCTCTGTGTGTGTCACTGCGAGGCATCCACTATCACATTGCCCGTCTTCATTTCTAGTGGACATGTATTGTAAATTTAACAAGGAGGAAAATATCAGGGCTGGAAAAAGGGATCTCTGATGGCCAACAATTGGTGGTGACACTCAGAGTTTTGTACAGAGGAACAGTTGTGTATAAATGTGTAAATATACAAATGTGTTATATTTAAATTATACTAATATTGTAATATAGTATGTATTTGTCAGATTTGTGGAGGTTGTCCAAGTCGGGTTGGGACAGGTTTCGAGGAATGCTGGGATGTTGTGTCACATCTACCAGTGTCGGGTTATTATTTCAGGCATAACACATGGAACACAGTCGTCTTAGCAGTCTGTCTAACAGTCCATCTGTGGCTGTTTACAAACTTCTATTTTTCTCGAGAATAACTGATAAAGTTTGTCTAATTTGCATTTAAATGTGTCAAACTATCCCAGGGAAAGCAATGAACACTTGTATAAACATGGATGGTTTGTGAAACGGATTGGATTGTTGTGGATTAAGTGTTCCATGTGAAGTACAAGCCTCATGGACTTACAGATGTAGTGTGACATGTTGTATCTGTAGCATGAAGGTCACAAGACTAGTGCTATGTGCAGAACAATGTCTAATATTAACCTACAGTTGTCCCCTTTATTGTATTCATCATATAATTATAGTGTCTAAAATATAAATGGCTAAAGTGTGTGCCAAAGTATAGAACATTATTGGTTATTCTTCCTCTCTAGAGTTTGTCAAAAGACATTGGCACCTGTGTTAAACAGAACATATATTTCTGTCGGGTGTTTCTCAATATTATTTAATTATTTGAATGTTAATGACTGTTAGCATCCCACTTTGGGCTGTGCTATGCTCGACTTGTAGATCTGGCCGTCACAGCTTGCCCGAAACAATAATACCATGTACTATCTAATAGAAATCCATCCTTATTTTCCATAACTATATTTTCCACATGTGCACTGGAAATGGAAAAGTTTTATGTATTTTTATACATGAAAAATCATTACTAATATGAAAGTGTAATTATATCTTCACTAAGTAATATTGAGCTGGTATATTGTGAAATGCACATCTACTAGGTACTACATGATCGATATTACTTGCTGTCAGATTTGGCCTCTAGAGGTCTGTAAAAGCAGTTTTCTCCATTTCACCTTTAAGAAAAATGGGAGCAGCATTTATATATAAGGCTTTGTTAATGTTGAAATTGTTGTGATGATACTGAGTATTATTGACTAGCGAAAGTGTGCAAGTGATCACAGGATTTTCATTTAGTCTGCAGGTGTTGTTATTGTTATCGTTGTGGTTACATCATCAGATTACAATCTTCTGGCTGTCTCTGCCAGTTGCATGTGTATACGTTTCCCTTGCTCTGATAGTATCTGTGTCAGTGTCAGATATTGTTTCAGGTTGTTTTAATACACAGGTATGATATTAAAAGTGGATGTTATTAAGTCACTTTAATGTGTATCAATCAGTTTTTGTCATATTTTTTAATTACTGCCTGCATAATGCACCGTACCTTGAGTTAAACATCTCTCTACATCCAAATTAAATATCTCTGTGCTTCGAGTTAATATCACTCTACCTCGAGTTAAACATCTTTCTACCTCAAGTTGAAACTTTCTCCACCTCAAGTTAACACTCTATCCACTTCAAGTTTCACATCACTTTACCTTGAGTTACACATATTACTACCTCAACATACACACATCACTTTACCTTGAGTTACACATATTACTACCTCAACATACACACATCACTTTACCTTGAGTTACACATATTACTACCTCAACATACACACATCACTCTACGTTGAGTTACACATATTACTACCTCAACATACACACATCACTCTACGTTGAGTTACACATATTACTACCTCAACATACACACATCACTCTACGTTGAGTTACACATATTACTACCTCAACATACACACATCACTCTACGTTGAGTTACACATATTACTACCTCAACATACACACATCACTTTACCTTGAGTTACACATATTACTACCTCAACATACACACATCACTCTACGTTGAGTTACACATATTACTACCTCAACATACACACATCACTCTACGTTGAGTTACACATATTACTACCTCAACATACACACATCACTCTACGTTGAGTTACACATATTACTACCTCAACATACACACATCACTCTACGTTGAGTTACACATATTACTACCTCAACATACACACATCACTTACTTGAGTTACACATATTACTACCTCAACATACACACATCACTTTACCTTGAGTTACACATATTACTACCTCAACATACACACATCACTCTACGTTGAGTTACACATATTACTACCTCAACATACACACATCACTCTACGTTGAGTTACACATATTACTACCTCAACATACACACATCACTCTACGTTGAGTTACACATATTACTACCTCAACATACACACATCACTCTACGTTGAGTTATACATATTACTACCTCAACATACACACATCATTCTACGTTGCAGCAGCATAATTATGGTACTGAAAACATTTCTTGGACACAACATGTTAGAAGTCAAGTCTATACAATGAGAATGACTGCCCCTGGGGAAGGACAGCTGGGTGAGTTTATACAATGAGAATGGCTGCCTCTGGGGAAGAACAGCTGGGTGAGTTTATACAATGAGAATGACTGCCCCCGGGGAAGGACAGCTGGTGAGTTTATAAAAAAAACTGCCTTTGGGGAAGGACAGCTGGGTGAGTTTATACAATGAGAATGACTGCCCCTGGGGAAGGACAGCTGGGTGAGTTTATACAATGAGAATGGCTGCCTCTGGGGAAGAACAGCTTGGTGAGTCTATACAATGAGAATGACTGCCCCTGGGGAAGGACAGCTGGGTGAGTTTATACAATGAGAATGGCTGCCTCTGGGGAAGAACAGCTGGGTGAGTTTATACAATGAGAATGACTGCCCCTGGGGAAGGACAGCTGGGTGAGTTTATACAATGAGAATGACTGCCTCTGGGGAAGGACAGCTGGGTGAGTTTATACAATGAGAATGACTGCCCCTGGGACAGACAGCTTGGTGAGTTTATACAATGAGAATGACTGCCCCTGGGGAAGGACAGCTGGGTGAGTCTATACAATGAGAATGACTGCCCCTGGAGACAGACAGTTTGGTGAGTTTATACAATGAGAATGACTGTCCCTGGAGACAGACAGCTTGGTGACTTTATACAATGAGAATGACTGCCCCTGGGGAAGGACAGCTGGGTGAGTTTATACAATGAGAATGACTGCCCCTGGGGAAGGACAGCTTGGTGAGTTTATACAATGAGAATGACTGCCCTGGGACAGACAGCTTGGTGAGTTTATACAATGAGAATGACTGCCCCTGGGGAAGGACAGCTGGGTGAGTTTATAAAAGAGAATGCTGCCCCTGGGAAGACAACTGGGTGATTTATACAATGAGAATGACTGCCCTGGGGAAGGACAGCTTTGAGTTTTTCAATGAGAATGATTGCCCCTGGGGAAGGACAGCTTGGTGAGTTTATACAATGAGAATGACTGCCCCTGGAGACAGACAGCTTGGTGAGTTTATACAATGAGAATGACTGCCCCTTGGGAAGGACAGCTGGGTGAGTTTATACAATGAGAATGACTGCCCCTGGGGAAGGACAGCTGGGTGAGTTTTTTTGAGAAGCTGCCCCCGGGGCAGACAACTGGGTGACTTTATACAATGAGAATGACTGCCTCTGGGGAAGAACAGCTGGGTGAGTTTATACAATGAGAATGACTGCCCCGAGGACAGACAACTGGGTGACTTTATACAATGAGAATGACTGCCTCTGGAGAAGGACAGCTGGGTGAGTTTATACAATGAGAATGACTGCCCCTGGGGACGGACAGCTGGGTGAATTTATACAATGAGAATGACTGCCTCTGGGGAAGTACAGCTGGGTGAGTTTATGCAATGAGAATGACTGCCCCTAGGGACAGGCAGCTGGGTGAGTTTATACAACGAGAATGACATCCTCTGGGGAAGGACAACTGGGTGAGTTTATACAATAAGAATGATTTCCCCTGGGGAAGGACAGCTGGGTGAGTTTATACAAAAAAGAGGGGGAAAGGGGAAACTGGGTGAGTTTATACAATGAGAATGACTGCCCCTGGGGACGGACAGCTGGGTGAGTTTATTCAATGAAATGACTGCCCCCGGGGAAGGAAGCTGGGGGATTTTTACAATGAGAATACTGCCTCTGGGGGAAAGGGCATGGGTGAGTTTTTAAAAGAGAATGACTGCCTCTGGGGAAGAATAGCGGGTGAGTTTATAAAGGAAACTCCTCTGGGGAAGAATACTGGGTGGTTTTTCAAAAAATGCTGCCCCCGGGGAAGGACAGCTGGGTGAGTTTATACAATGAGAATGGCTGCCTCTGGGGAAGAAAAGCTTGGGAGTCTATACAATGAGAATGACTGCCCCTGGGGAAGGACAGCTGGGTGAGTTTTCAATGGAATGGGTGCCTCTGGGGAAGAACATGGGTGGTTTTCTGAGAATGCTGCCCCTGGGGAAGGGCTGGGGGAGTTTTCAATGAGAAACCCTTTGGGGAAGATAAGGGGTGATTTTCAAAAAATATGCCTTTGGGGAAGGGAAACTTGGTGAGTTTTACAAAGAATGTGCCCCTGGGGAAGGACAGCTGGGGGAGTTTTCTGAAATGCTGCCCCTGGGGGAAAGGGCAGCTTGGGGGATTTATAAAAGAAATGACTGCCCCTGGGGAAAAGCTGGGTGATTTATAAAAGGAATACTGCCCCGGGGGAAGGGCAGTGGGTGATCTATACAATGAGAATGACTGCCCCCGGAGACAGACAGTTGGGGTTTATCTGAGAAGCTGTCCCCGGAGACAGCAGCGGTGATTTAACAAGAGAAAGCCCCTGGGGGGGACGCTGGGGGAGTTTTTACAAGGAAAAGACTGCCCGGGGGAAGGGCAGCTTGGGGGTTTTAAAAGAGAAAGCTGTACCTGGAGACGAAACTTTGGGGAGTTTTCTGGAATTGCCCCCGGGGGAAAGGGCAGCTGGGGGGTTTATACAAGAGAATATTTTCCCCTGGGAAGGGGCAGCTGGTGACATTGATGTTTCCCTGGGGGAAACATTTGGTGACTTTATACAATGAGAATGATTGCCCCTGGGGAAGGACAGCTTGGTGAGTTTATACAATGAGAATGACTGCCCCTGGAGACAGACAGCTTGGTGAGTTTATACAATGAGAATGACTGCCCCTTGGGAAGGACAGCTGGGTGAGTTTATACAATGAGAATGACTGCCCCTGGGGAAGAACAGCTGGGTGAGTTTATACAATGAGAATGACTGCCCCTGAGGACAGACAACTGGGTGACTTTATACAATGAGAATGACTGCCTCTGGGGGAAAGGGCGCTGGGGGGAGTTTATAAGAGAATAGCCCCTGGGGGAAGGGAAACTGGGTTATTTTCAAGAGAATAGCCCCCAGGACAGCAACTGGGGGACTTTTACTGAGTCGCCTCTGGGGGAAAAACAGCTGGGGGGGGTTTTCAATGAGAAAATTTCCCCCGGACAGACAATGGGTACTTTATACAATGAGAATACGCCTCTAAAAATTAGTTTATACAATAGAAACTCCCCTGGGGACACACGGGGGTTTTATACAATGAGAATATCCTCTGGGGAAAAAATTGATTTATCAATGAGAATGACTGCCCCAACAGGGACTGGGTATTTTCCTAATCCCCTTGGGGGGGCAAATGGGTGAGTTTATACAATAAGAATGATTTCCCCGGGGAAGGACAGCTGGGTGAGTTTATACAATGAGAATGACTGCCTCTGGGGAAGGACAGCTGGGTGAGTTTATACAATGAGAATGACTGCCTCTGGGGAAGGACAGCTGGGTGAGTTTATACAATGAGAATGACTGCCCCTGGGGAAGGACAGCTGGGTGAGTTTATACAATGAGAAAGCCCCCTGGGGGGAAGCTGGGGGAGTTTATACAATGAAATGACTGCCTCTGGGGAAGAATGGGGGGTTTATAAATGAGAAGCTGCCTCTGGGGAAGAATACTGGGGGAGTTTATAAAAAAAATGCTGCCTCTGGGGGAAAAAAGTGGGGGAGTTTATATAATGGGAAAGACTGCCTCTGGGGGAAAGGGAACTGGGGGGTTTTCAAGAGAATGACTGCCTCTGGGGAAGGATAGCTGGGGGAGTTTTTAAATGAGAATGACTCCTCTGGGGAAGGACAGTGGGGGAGTTTTTTTAAAGAAATGACCCCCTTGGGGGAAAATGGGTGGGGTTTTTAAAAATGAGAAACCCCCCTCAAGAAATTGAGTTTATAAATAAATGCTCCCGGGGGAAAGGGCATGGGGAGTTTTCAAGAGAATGACCCCTGGGGAAGGGAACTGGGGGGGTTTTACAATGAAATATCCTCTGGGGAAGGACATTGGTGGTTTATAAAGAGAATACTTCTGGGGGGGACACGGGGGAGTTTATACAATGAGAATGACCCCCGGGAAGGACAGCTGGGGTGGTTTATACAAGAAAGCCCTCTGGGGGAAGGGAACTGGGTGAGTTTATAAATGAGAATGACTGCCCTGGGGAAGGGCGCTGGGTGAGTTTATACAATGGAATGACTGCCCCTGGGGGAAAGGAAACTGGGTGAGTTAAAACAATGAGAATGACTGCCTCTGGGGGAAAGGGAAACTGGGTGAGTTTATACAATGAGAAGACTGCCCCTGGGGAAAGACAGCTGGGTGAGTTTATACAATGAGAATGATGCCCCTGGGGAAGGACAGCTGGGTGAGTTTATACAATGAAATGCTGCCTTGGGGAAGGAAACTGGGTGATTTTTACAATGAGAATGACTGCCCCTGGGGGAAGGGCAGCTGGGGATTTATACAAGAGAATGACTGCCCCTGGGGAAGGGCAGCTGGGTGAGTTTTAAAAAAATGGGCCCCCTGGGGAAGGACACTGGGTGAATTTTTAAATAGAATGGCCCCTGGGGAAAGGGCAGCTGGGTGATTTATACAAGAGAATGACTGCCCCCGGGGGACAGCTGGGTAGTTTATACAATGGGAAAGACTCCCTTGGGGGAAAGGGCAGCTGGGGAATTTTACAAAGAATGTGCCCCTGGGGAAGGAACTGGGGGATTTATACAATGAGAATGACTGCCCCTGGGGGAAAGGGCAGCTGGTGGTTTATACAAAGAGAATGACTGCCCTGGGGAAGGGCAGCTGGGTGAGTTTATACAATGAGAATGACTGCCCCTGGGGAGGGCAGCTGGGTGATTTATACAATGAGAATGCTGCCCCTGGGGAAGGACAGCTGGGTGATTTATACAAAGAGAATACTGCCCCTGGGGAAAGGGCAGCTGGGGGTTTTTACAATGAGAATGCTGCCTTGGGGAAGGACAGCTGGGTGAATTTATACAATGAGAATGACTGCCCCTGGGGGGGACATGGGGGGTTTATCAAGGAAGAACCCCGGGGGGAGCATTGAGTTTAAAAGAGAATGACTGCCTCTAAAAGGGCAGCTGGGTGAATTTATCAATGAGAATGACTGCCCTGGGGAAGGGAACGGGGGGTTTTTAAATGAGAATGACTGCCCTGGGGAAGGACAGCTGGGTGAGTTTATACAATGAGAATGACTGCCTCTGGGGAAGGACAGCTGGGTGAGTTTATACAATGAGAATGACTGCCTCTGGGGAAGGACAGCTGGGTGAGTTTATACAATGAGAATGACTGCCTCTGGGGAAGGACAGCTGGGTAGTTTATCAATGAGAATGATGCCCCTGGGGAAGGACACTGGGTGAGTTTTCAAAAAACCCCAAAATTTAGAAAAAAAAAAAAAAAAAAAAAAATTTTTTTTTTTTTTTTTTTACTGCCTCTGGGGAAGGACAGCTGGGTGAGTTTATACAATGAGAATGACTGCCCCTGGGGACGGACAGCTGGGTGAGTTTATACAATGAGAATGACTGCCTCTGGGGAAGGACAGCTGGGTGAGTTTATACAATGAGAATGACTGCCTGGGGGGAAGGACAGCTGGGTGAGTTTATACAATGAGAATGACTGCCCCTGGGGAAGGACAGCTGGGTGAGTTTATACAATGAGAATGACTGCCTCTGGGGAAGGACAACTGGGTGAGTTTATACAATGAGAATGACTGCCCCTGGGGACAGACAGCTGGGTGAGTTTATACAATGAGAATGACTGCCCCTGGGGAAGACAGCTGGGTGAGTTTATACAATGAGAATGACTGCCCCTGAGGACAGACAGCTGGGTGAGTTTATACAATGAGAATGACTGCCCCTGGGGACAGACAGCTTGGTCAGCTTATACAATGAGAATGACTGCCCCTGGGGAAAGACAGGTTGGTGAGGATATCCATGGGTCTCTGCTGAGAAGATATCCAAAGGACTCCCTGCTGAAAAGATATTCAATGGGCTCCCTGCTGAGAAGATATCCAAAAGAATCCCTGCTGAAAACACACCAAAGGGGTTCCCTGCTGAGAAGATAATATGTAAGGGACCCCTCATAAGATGGTGACATAATTCCTGCATCATAGATTGACATGTCACTATTGATTGACAACCACCTGACATGTCACCTGTGGCCACTGACTGACAACCACCTGACATGTCACGTGTGACCACTGACTGACAACCACCTGACCTGTCACCTATGGCCATTGACTGACAGCCACCTGACATGTCACCTGTGGCCACTGACTGAACCACCTGACATGTCACCTGTGACCATTGATTGAACTGCCTGACATGTCACCTATGGCCATTGACTGACAGCCACCTGACATGTCACCTGTGGCCGTTGACTGAACCACCCGACATGTCACCTGTGACCATTGACTGAACCACCTGACCTGTCACCTGTGGCCATTGATTGAACCACCTGACATGTCACCTGTGACCATTGACTGAACCACCTGACATGTCACCTGTGACCATTGACTGAACCACCTGACATGTCAACTATGACCATTGCCTGAACCACCTGACATGTCGCCTGTGTCCATTCATTGAACCACCTGACATGTCACCTGTGACCATTGAATGAAAACCACCTGACATGTCACCTTTATCTGTGACTGTTGACTGACAACCACCTGACATGTCACCTGTGACCACTGACTGAACCACCTGACATGTCACCTGTGACCATTGACTGAAAACCACCTGACATGTCACCTGTATGTGTGACTGTTGACTGACAACCACATGACATGTCACCTGTGGCCATTGACTGACAACCACATGACATGTCACCTATGGCCATTGACTGACAACCACCTGACATGTCACCCGACATATCACCTGTTGCAGTTGACTCACCTGTGGGTGTTGACCTGAGACGTCACCTCTTGCTGTTGACCGACAACCACCTGTTATGTCACCTATGGCATTTGACTGACAACCACCTGTTATGTCACCTGTGGCATTTGACTGACAACCACCTGACCTAAGTCCAAGTGCTGCACACACGAGGCAATCAGTTACTGGTATCATTTGGCCATATGTGACACATGCAGCTGAATGTGCCCTCTCTGATCAAACAAATTAGGGCACAATTTCTGGGTCACACAGTACAGTTAATAGATGGGTGAGATTGTTTAAGAGTTATGTTAGTGCATAGAATTCAGATGAAATTTTGTTTTCCCAGATCATCTACACCCCCTGATGTTTATGATGCCAATAAGCTGTTTCAGTTTCTAATTCGTAAGTTTTAAACAATTATTAACTTATGAATGCAAAGTTTACTTAGCATTCTTAGCAATAATTGTTTAAAACTGATATAGTAGTTATAGCCAGAGTAAATGTTGTTGCTATAGTAATGCTAATAATGATGTTATATAGCTAAAATAAAAAGTAATACTAACATGTTCAGATTTGAGCAAACAAGCTATTAGCAGTTAACTGCCACGAATAATCATCAATGTAGACAAATTAAAAATCAGAAACAATTTAAGGTGATATTGTTACTGGGAGAAGATAATGTCATGATGTAAAATATATGTCAATGTTCAAGTGTAATTGTTACATCTATTCTTACTTTATGACAAATACTAATGATGTTAATAAAGACATCATTCTGAGAGGAAGTGTCAATAAAACTGCATCTAGTAGATGTCAGTTTTCCAGCAATATGTCTGACGGAGAACAATTACTGACGTGATGTAGACATCAACAGAGAGATGTCTGACGGAGAACAATTACTGACGTGATGTAGACACCAACAGAGAGATGTCTGACAGAGAACAATTACTGGCGTGATGTTGACATCAACAGAGAGATGTCTGACGGAGAACAGTTACTGGCGTGATGTAGACATCAACAGAGAGATGTCTGACGGAGAACAATTACTGGCGTGATGTAGACATCAACAGAGAGATGTCTGACGGAGAACAATTACTGGCGTGATGTAGACATCAACAGAGAGATGTCTGACGGAGAACAATTACTGGCGTGATGTAGACATCAACAGAGAGATGTCTGACGGAGAACAATTACTGGCGTGATGTAGACATCAACAGAGAGATGTCTGACGAAGAACAATTACTGGCGTGATGTAGACATCAACAGAGAGATGTCTGACGGAGAACAATTACTGGCGTGATGTAGACATCAACAGAGAGATGTCTGACGGAGAACAATTACTGGCGTGATGTAGACATCAACAGAGAGATGTCTGACGGAGAACAATTACTGGCGTGATGTAGACATCAACAGAGAGATGTCTGACGGAGAACAATTACTGGCGTGATGTAGACATCAACAGAGAGATGTCTGACGGAGAACAATTACTGACGTGATGTAGACATCAACAGAGAGATGTCTGACGGAGAACAATTACTGGCGTGATGTAGACATCAACAGAGAGATGTCTGACGGAGAACAATTACTGGCGTGATGTAGACATCAACAGAGAGATGTCTGACGGAGAACAATTACTGGCGTGATGTAGACATCAACAGAGAGATGTCTGACGGAGAACAATTACTGGCGTGATGTAGACATCAACAGAGAGATGTGTGACGGAGAACAGTTACTGGCGTGATGTAGACATCAACAGAGAGATGTGTGACGGAGAACAGTTACTGGCGTGATGTAGACATCAACAGAGAGATGTCTGACGGAGAACAATTACTGGCGTGATGTAGACATCAACAGAGAGATGTCTGACGGAGAACATTACTGGCGTGATGTAGACATCAACAGAGAGATGTGTGACGGAGAACAGTTACTGGCGTGATGTAGACATCAACAGAGAGATGTGTGACGGAGAACAGTTACTGGCGTGATGTAGACATCAACAGAGAGATGTCTGACGGAGAACAGTTACTGACGTGATGTAGACATCAACAGAGAGATGTCTGACAGAGAACAGTTACTGACGTGATGTAGACATCAACAGAGAGATGTCTGACAGAGAACAGTTACTGACGTGATGTAGACATCAACAGAGAGATGTCTGACAGAGAACAGTTACTGACGTGATGTAGACATCAACAGAGAGATGTCTGACAGAGAACAGTTACTGACGTGATGTAGACATCAACAGAGAGATGTCTGACAGAGAACAGTTACTGACGTGATGTAGATATCAACAGAGATGTCTGACAGAGAACAGTTACTGACGTGATGTAGACATCAACAGAGAGATGTCTGACAGAGAACAGTTACTGACGTGATGTAGACATCAACAGAGAGATGTCTGACAGAGAACAGTTACTGACGTGATGTAGACATCAACAGAGAGATGTCTGACAGAGAACAGTTACTGACGTGATGTAGACATCAACAGAGAGATGTCTGACAGAGAACAGTTACTGACGTGATGTAGACATCAACAGAGATGTCTGACAGAGAACAGTTACTGATGTGATGTAGACATCAACAGAGAGATGTCTGACAGAGAACAGTTACTGATGTGATGTAGACATCAACAGAGAGATGTCTGACAGAGAACAGTTACTGATGTGATGTAGACATCAACAGAGATGTCTGACAGAGAACAGTTACTGATGTGATGTAGACATCAACAGAGAGATGTCTGACAGAGAACAGTTACTGATGTGATGTAGACATCAACAGAGAGATGTCTGACAGAGAACAGTTACTGACGTGATGTAGACATCAACAGAGATGTCTGACAGAGAACAGTTACTGACGTGATGTAGACATCAACAGAGATGTCTGACAGAGAACAGTTACTGATGTGATGTAGACATCAACAGAGATGTCTGACAGAGAACAGTTACTGACGTGATGTAGACATCAACAGAGATGTCTGACAGAGAACAGTTACTGATGTGATGTAGACATCAACAGAGAGATGTCTGATGGAGAACAGTTACTGATGTGATGTAGACATCAACAGAGAGATGTCTGACAGAGAACAGTTACTGACGGTATTGGGATCCTAAGTAATATCATTACAGATATGTTAAATAAATACAAGGTTATTAAGATGACACAGACTATTTTATATAAGCACAGAACAAGGTTTATTTCACAATAAATCTTGTATACATACTAGTGTCAATTTACATGCACATACTTTCACAACCTGTATATCTATAGTATATATAATAATGAGATAACACACTTATATTGACTGAATTTCATGTATAAAACTGTACACTAAAGTTACATAAATTAACCATAAATTAATACTCCTGTTTTCATTGCATGGATGTATTGATGCAATAAATAAATGTTATTTAATAATTTCACCTCACAAAGTTAGCACATGTAAATATTTATTCATGGTCATATTTATGCCAAACAAGTTGCTGCACCCTCTACACAGTGCAGTTGTTACTTTCATGACAAACACAAAATTAATACTCTTAAATATCTATTTATCCAGTAATTAATAAAATAAATTTATCGACAACTACGAGATCAGCAAAATATTGCTAAAATGTAATAAATATCAAATTGTGACATCACCACTGCATTAATAATTATAAATAGTATTAAATACATGCTGTAGTCCACTGGTACAGACAGGCATACATTAAATACGTGCTGTAGTCCACTGGTACAGACAGGCATATATTAAATATGTGCTGCAGTACACTGGTACAGACAGGCATATATCAAAAAAGGTGTAGTCCACTGGTACAGACAGGCTTATATTAAATACGTGCTGCAGTACACTGGTACAGACAGGCATATATTAAATACGTGCTGTAGTCCACTGGTACAGACAGGCATATATTAAATACATGCTGTAGTCCACTGGTACAGACAGGCATACATTAAATACATGCTGTAGTCCACTGGTACAGACAGGCATACATTAAATACGTGCTGTAGTCCACTGGTACAGACAGGCATATATTAAATACATGCTGTAGTCCACTGGTACAGACAGGCATACATTAAATACGTGCTGTAGTCCACTGGTACAGACAGGCATATATTAAATATGTGCTGTAGTCCACTGGTACAGACAGGCATATATTAAATACGTGCTGCAGTACACTGGTACAGACAGGCATATATTAAATACATGCTGTAGTCCACTGGTACAGACAGGCATACATTAAATGCATGCTGTAGTCCACTGGTACAGACAGGCATATATTAAATACATGCTGTAGTCCACTGGTACAGACAGGCATACATTAAATACGTGCTGTAGTCCACTGGTACAGACAGGCATATATTAAATACATGCTGTAGTCCACTGGTACAGACAGGCATACATTAAATGCATGCTGTAGTCCACTGGTACAGACAGGCATACATTAAATACGTGCTGTAGTCCACTGGTACAGACAGGCATATATTAAATACGTGCTGTAGTCCACTGGTACAGACAGGCATATATTAAATACATGCTGTAGTCCACTGGTACAGACAGGCATATATTAAATACGTGCTGTAGTCCACTGGTACAGACAGGCATACATTAAATGCATGCTGTAGTCCACTGGTACAGACAGGCATATATTAAATACATGCTGCAGTACACTGGTACAGACAGGCATATATTAAATATGTGCTGTAGTCCACTGGTACAGACAGGCATATATTAAATATGTGCTGTAGTCCACTGGTACAGACAGGCATATATTAAATACATGCTGTAGTCCACTGGTACAGACAGGCATATATTAAATATGTGCTGCAGTACACTGGTACAGACAGGCATATATTAAAAAAGGTGTAGTCCACAGGTACAGACAGGCTTATATTAAATACGTGCTGCAGTACACTGGTACAGACAGGCATATATTAAATACGTGCTGTAGTCCACTGGTACAGACAGGCATATATTAAATATGTGCTGCAGTACACTGGTACAGACAGGCATATATTAAATACATGCTGCAGTACACTGGTACAGACAGGCATATATTAAATATGTGCTGCAGTACACTGGTACAAACAGGCATATATTAAATATGTGCTGCAGTACACTGGTACAGACAGGTATGTATTAAATACGTGCTGCAGTACACTGCTACAGACAGGCATAAATAGTATTAAATACATGCTGCAGTACACTGGAACAGACAAATACATATATTCTATTGAACAGAACCAGTGTCTGATTGAGAACAAATAAATTGTCGCAAATCTCACATGGGTGTGATTTGTACCCCTGGGGTAATGCATCCATAATACATTCATATCCTCAGCTATTCCATTCATACCTTCAGAGTAATACCTTCATGCCTTCACTAGACTACAGCTGACTATGTCAATGATGGGTAGATATATATGGGACTTTTTCATATTCCCATAGAAAAACATTTAATTTTCTTGTCTGTTCAGTCCTTGCTGCTCCATGGTAAACTTCCATGAACAGCCACTGGGTGGTAGTACCATCAGCAGACACGTACAAATGGCTGCCAATGAACTACATCTTGTCCTTCCTTTGTATTGTCACAGCATCATAGGTTTCTTGTTGTGGGAGATGGGGCCAAAGTGTATTGTCCTTCCCTTGTACTGTGGCAGTGTCTTGTTGTGGGATATGGGGCCAAAGTGTCTTGTCCTTCCCTTGTACTGTGGCAGTGTCTTGTTGTGGGAGATGGGGCCAAAGTGTCTTGTCCTTCCCTTGTACTGTGGCAGTGTCTTGTTGTGGGAGATGGGGCCAAAGTGTCTTGTCCTTCCCTTGTACTCTGTTAGTGTGTTGTTGTGGGAGATGAGGCCAAAGTGTCTCATCCTTCCCTTGTACTGTGGCAGTGTCTTGTTGTGGGAGATGGGGCCAAAGTGTCTTGTCCTTCCCTTGTACTGTGGCAGTGCCTTGTTGTGGGAGATGGGGCTAAAGTGTCTTGTCCTTCCCTTGTACTGTGGCAGTGTCTTGTTGTGGGAGATGAGGCCAAAGTGTCTCATCCTTCCCTTGTACTGTGGCAGTGTCTTGTTGTGGGAGATGGGGCCAAAGTGTCTTGTCCTTCCCTTGTACTGTGGCAGTGTCTTGTTGTGGGAGATGAGGCCAAAGTGTCTCATCCTTCCCTTGTACTGTGGCAGTGTCTTGTTGTGGGAGATGGGGCCAAAGTGTCTTGTCCTTCCCTTGTACTCTGTTAGTGTGTTGTTGTGGGAGATGAGGCCAAAGTGTCTCCTCCTTCCCTTGTACTGTGGCAGTGTCTTGTTGTGGGAGATGGGGCCAAAGTGTCTTGTCCTTCCCTTGTACTGTGGCAGTGTCTTGTTGTGGGAGATGAGGCCAAAGTGTCTTGTCCTTTTCCCCTTTTACTGTGGCAGTGTCTTGTTGTGGGAGATGGGGCCAAAGTGTCTTGTCCTTCCCTTGTACTGTGGCAGTGCTTGTTGTGGGAGATGGGGCCAAAGTGTCTTGTCCTTCCCTTGTACTGTGGCAGTGTCTTGTTGTGGGAGATGGGCCAAAGTGTCTTGTCCTTCCCTTGTACTGTGGCAGTGTCTTGTTGTGGGAGATGGGGCCAAAGTGTCTTGTCCTTCCCTTGTACTGTGGCAGTGTCTTGTTGTGGGAGATGGGCCAAAGTGTCTTGTCCTTCCCTTGTACTGTGGCAGTGTCTTGTTGTGGGAGATGGGGCCAAAGTGTCTTGTCCTTCCCTTGTACTGTGGCAGTGTCTTGTTGTGGGAGATGGGGCCAAAGTGTCTTGTCTTTCCCTTGTACTGTGGCAGTGTCTTGTTGTGGGAGATGGGCCAAAGTGTCTTGTCCTTCCCTTGTACTGTGGCAGTGCTTGTTGTGGGAGATGGGCCAAAGTGTCTTGTCCTTCCCTTGTACTGTGGCAGTGTCTTGTTGTGGGAGATGAGGCCAAAGTGTCTTGTCCTTCCCTTGTACTGTGGCAGTGTCTTGTTGTGGGAGATGGGGCCAAAGTGTCTTGTCTTTCCCTTGTACTGTGGCAGTGTCTTGTTGTGGGAGATGGGGCCAAAGTGTCTTGTCCTTCCCTTGTACTGTGGCAGTGCCTTGTTGTGGGAGATGGGGCCAAAGTGTCTTGTCCTTCCCTTGTACTCTGGTAGTGTCTTGTTGTGAGAGATGGGGCCAAAGTGTCTTGTCCTTCTCTTGTACTGTGTGTGTGTGTGTGTGTGTGTGTGTGTGTGTGTGTGTGTGTGTGTGTGTGTGTGTGTGTGTGTGTGTGTGTGTGTGTGTGTGTGTGTGTGTGTGTGTGTGTGTGTGTGTGTGTGTGTGTGTGTGTGTGTGTGTGTGTGTGTGTGTGTGTGTGTGTGTGTGTGTGTGTGTGTGTGTGTGTGTGTGTGTGTGTGTGTGTGTGTGTGTGTGTGTGTGTGTGTGTGTGTGTGTGTGTGTGTGTGTGTGTGTGTGTGTGTGTGTGTGTGTGTGTGTGTGTGTGTGTGTGTGTGTGTGTGTGTGTGTGTGTGTGTGTGTGTGTGTGATCCTAAATTGCCACTAGTCAACAATCCAGGTAATAGTAATTCCAGCAATCACTCCCAGTATCAACCTTATGTAGCTGTCATGAAAGAACATGATCATGTGTCCATCACATGACAACACTTCAGTTTTACATTCTGAACGCACGTTACGTCTGTTTCATAAAACAGTGTTTTGGTGTTTCAAGAAGGGTCACCACCAGACAATGGTGACATCATGGATGCCACTACCAGAAATTACACAATGGTGACACGAATGACATGTCAGTACCAGGTGAAGTAATGATGACATCTACTGGATGATGTGACAATGACATGACGTGTCACTACCACACGACAGACACCTTCTCTGTCTCCTCTCGTAGCAGCAGCTTGCTCCCAGGTTGAGGGTTCATCCCACCTCCAGCCCGTGTCACGTAGCGTACCTCAATCTCCTTGCGGTGCTTCCGGCGGTGGGCCTTCCGTCGGTGATGGAGGATGCAGAAGATGATGAAGATGAGGAGGATGATAGATGCCACAACACCAAGTATGATGTGAAGGAAGCCATTATCATCATATGGCATGTCTGCAAAATACAAGTGACAATCCTAAGTATAAAAATGATATACCGTATTCATTCTATTACGCGTACATGCTCAAATTAGCGTACACCCCCATTTTCAGTAGTGTCTGACATTGATCTGTGACAAAAACGTACGAGATCCATAATTTATTGATTTATTTTCTTGTCAACCACTGTTCCAAATGCTACTGCAACCTCTTTACCCCTTTAACCACATAACCACGTCTGGATGAATATATATGTATAAGTATTCACAATTATTTGTTTTTGTTACTAAATGTATTTTATTTTAAAACTTTATTAAAATATGTTTACAAAAACTGTATGTCAAGTAGATATTATAAAATGCATATCTGTAAAAAAAAACAGTCACCTTCTCGGGGGGAGACAAGTTTATGTTCTGATAAACACTAAATGAATAGCACATTGGATGATAGAATGTTCCTTGTTTTATCAGGATGATAAGTAAACTGAAGTTGTTGAATATGTACTTAGCTAGATAAATGAACCATGTTCCATACGCACCACCTGCAAAGGCAAAAAAACATTATGTAAAAGAGTTTATATTTTAAGACCTCGAAGAAAAAAATGGGTTGACATAGGAAATGACAATTGATCAAAACAAACTTATTTCAACTGCTTTGGTATATTAGTATCAGTAAATATACAATGTGCACACTCCACAATGTCACTCAGACTGTAGCAACACACGTGATTAAAGACAGCAGGAAATGATAGCAGCTGCCTCAGTCTGTTTTATGAAGTCAATAAGCATTATTATATACATATATATATATATATATATATATATATTAGTGCTGGTTCGATATTCGATATATCGAAGTATCGCGATACTTGCGAAAGTTCGATACCGATACCTAGTGGTATCGCGATACTTCGATATTTTTTGTATCGAAAGCCCACTGTTCGATACTTTCGATACCTTCGATACCTTCGATACTTCGATACCTTCGATACCTTCGATACTTCGACATCGAGTCCAGTCGACGACGTCGATGCGAAGGCGCAACATCGTTGTCGATGATGTCGTTGTTTACGGGAACTACGACTTCGCTGCTTAACTTGACTTAGACGTGGTTGTTTAAAAAATAATATAAAAAACCAAATGTGAATTGTTTTCTAAAACTTTATTGTAGAGATAGTCTGTATAATAACTGTTTTAGTCATACATCGCTTAGCTTCGGTTATCCAAATGAAGGTTTGCAACTCTCTCGTTTCGTGGCACTACCATCCATGCCATCTGTCTCCCTACTTTACTTACGGTTACGCGTACAAAAACACACATCCTATAGTATTTTATAGAGTGTTTATTGCACGCACTAGTATTTATGAAACTAATTTAATAATAGTATCATTAATATAAATAACTATTCGAGCGCGATGCGCAAGCTTTGTTTATCCGGGTTCCGTTTGGTGGCGCTGTTTTGCTCTTTGGTGGCGCCACCGTTTGCGGTATTCGACTCTCTCAATCAAGACAAACGACAACAAGTCGCAACGTTCGTCGCTAATTTGGCAATTTTCCAACAAAGAGTGTCTGCTATGCCAAAAGCGCCCCAAAGATTGCGGGGGAAATACCTCAAATTTGACGAAACAAGTGACTGTCCACCATTCAAGAAACTATTAAAACGTGATGATCAACTTTCATCGAAGGACACGTCGACGACCTGGACAACGTCGCAATGACTCGAAAACGTGTTCTATCAAAATATTCGACAATGAGCATGCAGTGGACATCTAGTTACAGTTGAAGCGAATCGCCATCGGTTGCCGAATCTACTACTGTGGCCACAGCGTCAAAAAGTGACATACACGATGACGATACGCTTTCTGTATCTACTGTCATTGGCATTGGCCAAACAAGTTCACCAGTGGCAGAGGCAGAGACAGAGATAGAGGAAGAAACCGACTTGTTCTTGAAAACAGTTGCAAAATCATTATGGGGCTTGTTATGTGTACTTGATAACGTGGTAATTTAAGTTTTATATTAAACTGGGAAGTACAAAATTATTGTAATTTTAATTAATATTTTTTCTATTATTAATTAGTATTATTTTATTGTAATCGTCTATACAGTTTTGATGTTAAATCATAATTATCTTTACGATACACTTAATAAAAAACAGTTATAACTGTGAATGTGCAGCTGTGCATGCACTATTATAAGTGATAGACCATGTGTGTTTAGCAATAACATATTATTTGTATGTTATGTTTCAGCTGTACTTAATTGTTGATGGTAACTTTAGAGGACACATTAACTTGAAGTTAAGCTGCGTTGTAGTGTATTTGCAAACAACTGGGGTGAAATATTGTTATTAATTTTAAATCATTCAGTGCAATTAATTAAAGTATTTGTCACTAGGTATTTTATTGCAGTTGTCTTTATTGTTTTAATATTATATTACAATTACCTTTTAGTTTTACAACAGTAATCACTTATATTGAAACTGTTGTTTGTTTACTTAAATAAAATGAAAATTGCATATTAATAATTGTTTGCATGACTAAAATTATCATATATTTCCCTAAAAGTGGAACATTGTGTGTGTTTCTGTGGCATTACTCTAAGTGGATAGTGTGTTTCTTTGGAGATCTCTACTGTACTGAATTAGACTTACAAGATCAATTTCGAGTATCGAATAAAAATCTGGTATCGATTGATATCGAAGAATTCTGGTACCGAACCAGCAATATATCGATCGATATCGAAGAATTCTGGTATCGAACCAGCCCTACTTCTGTTGCATACTGTGCTTCTACTGGGAACTGTGTTCTATGTGAATATTAGACATACAACGTAAGTATCTAGTATCGAACAAAATTCCGGTATTGATCGGTATCGAACAAAACCTGGTATCGAACCAGCACATAATATATATATATATATATATATATATATATATATATATATATATATATATATACCCGTGGCATTAGTATTATTACACTATAGATAAATAGTGTATTGGTACACTAAGAAAGAAACTATTACTTCACATTCTAAAGGGAAACACAAGGAATGTTATGCGGATTCCAGTCCTATTGACAATTAGTTTGAGACTGTGACTGGTGACTACAGCTAACACCAGGGTGATAATATAAGTCATCTGTTGGATGAAAACACACATGTCTGATCTTCATCAGAATTGTCACCATGTCCACAGTTTGGCAGCTTGTTACATTTGAGGTAGCTGGCAATGCAGTAGCCACTGGTTCTGCAGTGGAAGCCCTTGCACAAACGCTCTGCAAACATACATGTCACATTATATTACAATACTCACTTTTTCTAGAAATATTTACTAATTCTTCAGTCAAAAACAATACACATTTGTATTTTGTATAAAAGAACCGGGCCAATGTTTTGGAATGGCAGTTAAACAGTAGGTGATTGTGTCTGAAAGGTCACTCTTGCATTGTTTAAGCCTTACATGGTCATAACAACTGTGAGTCTTGTGACATCCAGTCAGAACACCAGCAGGCACACGCAATACTTTTGAACTGACATGACACATCAGCAGAAATCATACAGGTTCATGTTGAGATGTCATATATTTCTGGCAGTGGTTTTACAAAAGTCCAAAAATATTCTGATGTCCAATTATTTGGGACGGCTCAAAGTGCTTCGCCCTGATAGTTGTGTTAAATCAAACACCATCTCAACTGCGTAGGGAAGTATTCAGCCACATTGCAATTACTGCATGGACACTCATTCATACAGCTGAGTAACCTGGGGCCATGGTGGGGAGTGAACCAACAGAGCAGTAAGAGCGTCAAACCCTGACTGTCTTCACTGATTGTCTGATGCTCTAACCACAGCACCACAGCTCTCTGAATATATGTAGACACACACAGGGCTACACAAGAGAGTTGACAATCTGCAGATTTGGCTGTGCATGACTTGTGACAATCTGTAGATTTGGCTGTGCATAACTTGATGCAATCTGCAGATTTGGCTGTGCATGACTTGTGACAATCTGTAGATTTGGCTGTGCATGACTTGTGACAATCTGTAGATTTGGCTGTGCATAACTTGTGGCAATCTGCAGATTTGGCTGTGCATGATTTGTGACAATCTGCAGATTTGGCTATGCATAACTTGTGACAATCTGCAGATTTGGCTGTGCATGACTTGTGATAATCTGCAGATTTGGCTGTGCATGACTTGTGACAATCTGCAGATTTGGCTGTGCATAACTTGTGACAATCTGCAGATTTGGCTGTGCATGACTTGTGACAATCTGCAGATTTGGCTGTGCATGACTTGTGACAATCTGCAGATTTGGCTGTGCATGACTTGTGTGACAATCTATGGATTTAGCTGTGCATGATTTGTGACAATCTGTATATTTGGCTGTGCATGACCTGTGGCAATCTGCAGATTTGGCTGTGTATGACTTGTGACAACCTTAAGATTTGGCTGTGCATGACTTGTGACAATCTGTAGATTTGGCTGTGCATAACTTGTGGCAATCTGCAGATTTGGCTGTGCATGATTTGTGACAATCTGCAGATTTGGCTGTGCATGACTTGTGACAATCTGCAGATTTGGCTATGCATGACTTATGCCAGTCTGTAGATTTGACTGTGCATGACTTGTGACAACCTTAAGATTTGGCTGTGCATGACTTGTGACAATCTGCAGATTAAGCTGTGCATGACTTGTGACAATCTGCAGATTTCTGCTGTTCATGACTTGTGACAATCTGCAGATTTGGATGTGCATGACTTGTGACAATCTGCAGATTTGGCTGTGTATGACTTGTGACAATCTGAAGATTTGGCTGTGCATGACTTGTGTGACAATATGTAGATTTGGCTGTGCATGACTTGTGGCAATCTGCAGATTTGGCTGTGCATGACTTGTGACAGTCTGTAGATTTGACTGTGCATGACTTGTGACAACCTTAAGATTTGGCTGTGCATGACTTGTGACAATCAGCAGATTTGGCTGTGCATGACTTGTGACAATCTGCAGATTTGGCTGTGCATGACTTGTGACAATCAGCA
Source organism: Ridgeia piscesae (assembly GCA_025642075.2). Taxonomy (NCBI): domain Eukaryota; kingdom Metazoa; phylum Annelida; class Polychaeta; order Sabellida; family Siboglinidae; genus Ridgeia; species Ridgeia piscesae. The sequence goes on from JAODUO010000506.1 coordinate 227,073, forward strand.
GATTTGGCTGTGCATGACTTGTGACAATCTGCAGATTTGGCTGTGCATGACTTGTGACAATCTGCAGATTTGGCTGTGCATGACTTGTGACAATCAGCAGATTTGGCTGTGCATGACTTGTGACAATCAGCAGATTTGGCTGTGCATGACTTGTGACAATCAGCAGATTTGGCTGTGCTTACTCCACTGAAGAACTGACAGTACCTGGAGTTGATGTGATTTCTGTCCATGATATTTGGAATCCCTTTGCCCCAACTGCACGGGATGAACTAGAAAATCTGTCAAAAAACAAATTTCATGAATATAATTATTTACCAATGATAGATTTCCTTAAACATTAGTTTTTGTACAAAAGCTTCTGTCTTCAGATGAGATTTATAGTCAGTAGTGTCATGGATCGATATGACACCATCATAATTTAGTTAATTTTGCGAGTTAATTTTGCTGCATAACATCATCTGGTGATTAATGCTAGGAGTGTCCCTCAGTGTTTGAAAACATGCGTTGCTGCACTGCGGCTGACAGCAGGAAGCGGGCAGTATGTAGCTGACATTTTGGGGGAGATGCCTAAGCATAAGGCTGTGTCTAAGCAAGAGAATTTTTTTAGTTCAGCTAAGAAGAATTTGCATTGATCAGTTATTATGTGTAAACAACTCCCAGCCAGTTGCTGTGTTCTGCACTATTACCTAAACAATATATATTTCTTTGGCCCTGGTGCAAAGTGCACCACAGCCTGGCTTCACAGTTACTAAGTATCTGTAAACAATTGGGCAATTTTCAGCTCAGGAAACATCTGTTATATGGTGAAATTTGTTTGGGAAAAGGTGTTTGTTATAATTGTGAATTCGTTATTTCTGTAGACGTAACATGCACGAACACTTGCATTGGAAAAGATAGGGAAAAATTCTGTATGCAAGAAATTGTTTCATTGTCGATTCGCTATATGCACTGTATTCATAAATAGTCAATAATATGGGCCTCCTGCTTCCTTTTGGAAAGTCTGGACAAGAAACTATTTTCTTTTTCACTTGGCCTAGGCATGTATGAACAGAAGTCGTGGATAAAACAATGTCCAAGAACAGTTAAATCAAATGACCGACCGACCGACCGACACCGACCGACCGACCGACCGACCGACCGACCGACCGACCGACCGACCGACCGACCGACCGACCGACCGACCGACCGACCGACCGACCGACCGACCGACCGACCGATCGACCGATCGATCGATCGATCGACGATCGACCGATCGACGACGATCGACTCGATCGACCGACGACGACGATCGACGACATCGATCACGAACGATCCACCACCACATCCATCCATCCATCCATCGATCCATCCATCATCATCGATCGACTCGATCGATCGATCGATCGATCGATCCATCGATCGATCACATCCATCCATCCATCCATCCATCCATCCATCCATCCATCCATCCATCCATCCATCCATCCATCCATCCATCCATCCAATCCATCCATCAATCAATCAATCAATCAATCAATCAATCAATCAATCATATATTTATTTATTTATTTATGTCCAGCTGAACATAACTAAAATACGCTCAACATAATTATTATGTATACATTATAACTTATATAAAACAAATTCAAGTTGAAATGGAGAAAGCAGAGTGCGATGCTTATTTGAACAGTTCATTTGTGTATATTCTTTGAGGCACATAACCCCAAAAGCCCTATCTTTCCTTTCAATGTGTATTATACAATACTTCATTACACTTGTTGGCAAGATGTCACCATTCCATGTCCCAGTGTGCTGAAACAGTTCCTACATGTTGAATGCGCTTTCTTGTTGGTTTCAGCAGTTTTCATCAGTTTGTACTAAAGATGTTTGTCCTACAGATGTTGACAGATGTTGTTCTGTCAACTTCACCGCAGGAGTAACATGACAAGTTTTAGTTTTGATGACACCAAGCTGAGGGTCTTGTGAAGGTGACTTACTCGATCTTCATGTATCTGCCGTGTGACACAACATGTTGGAGAGCCGGGGCTGTGCCACAGAACTGGTAGGTGGGCAGTGACAGGCCATCAGGGTACAGCTTGACCACTGCGTGGGGACAGCCCGACTCTGAAGTGAAAAAGCCCAGTGATCAAAATGCAGTTGATATCAATAAAGTGTATGATATTTCATACTAGTTGTTCAGAATAAAAAAATTATGTTTGTCACCCACAGGTGACAATATACCACATTCTTAATTAAGATCATTAAATAAACATCAAAATAAACTCAACTAGCTTTTACAGAAAATCAATAGTTTTAAAGAAATGGCTTAATTAAAACCTACATAAGCAGCCTGGAAATTAGCTACGCTTTCCAGGTATGCCACCTGGCCTTATAGTGTGTGGCAGGGGGCAGTCACTAATGCAAAATTATAAATCAGCCATGGTTCCCAGCAGGCCACCAAACCTGCAGAGTGACAGATTAAGCACTGAAAGTTTGGCAGCTGAGACACGGTGCTCATTGTTGTCTTTTCTCCTAGATGCTTTGAGAACATGTTTCAGTTCTTCACAACACAATGCATGTTGTCAGCAGTCGTTGTGAGCTACAGAAACTGTCCACCGATCTGTTATGGCAATATTAAGAAACTTGTAAAACAACCTGCTAAAACTGACATAATAAAAAATGTCATCCGTGAACATTTCAAGAATCTATTTTCTGTGTCTCTAGTTCCATCTGGGAGATCTATTAGATAGAATCTGTACTTACCACCGCCCTCAACCGAGAAGGTTGGAAACTGAAGGAGAATGTGAGCAAATGGTTGTTTTGCATAGATGTGCCACTCACAACTCAAGTTGATGGGATACCGCATTGGGTAGTTTGGGGTGTGTATAAGTCCCCCACCCCCAGTTGTCAAGTTCATAAAACACCCTGCAAAAGAAACATCTCATCGTCAAAACAACTGCTGCTGTAGATTATTTGTAAGCAACGATTCACATATCAATGTATAAATACTTTCTCATTTAAAAATATGGATATTATAACCTGAACCAATACTAATAATCTTACATCCCAACATGTCAGTTACTATATTTAATACCTTAGTTTTTACACTGTCCACTGTGAATATAATTTCATAAAAACGACCAATGATTCTTTCTAGTGACCTACATTTATCTATCATTATGTTTATCTCTTCAGAAAGTTCATAACATAGAATAACATTCATACTCATTTCTCACTTTTATTGATAGGTTTCTTCTCAATAAATTCATACTGGGCGCGGAAGCCGTTTGTGACGGTGATGTCATCACTGTGGAAGACCACCTTCAGGATGCTGGCGCCGTGTCCTGAGAGGATGGGCCCAGGCACTGTGCTCCCACACAGCACCCCAACCAGCTCCTCACTGCTCCCAAAGTGGGTCGAAGTACGAATACTGTACACCCGCAAGTTATCCGTCGTACAACTGGCAAAATAAAGCAACTATGGTAGTACCAGAACACACACCCACCACTCACCCACCTACCCACTCACCCACCCATTCATCTACACCCACCCATCTGTCCGTCTGTCCGTCCGTCCGTCTTCCGTCCGTCCGTCCGTCCGTCCGTCCGTCCGTCCGTCCTGTCCGTCCGTCCGTCCGTCCGTCCGTCCGTCCGTCCGTCCGTCCGTCCGTCCGTCCGTCCGTCCGTCCGTCCGTCCGTCCGTCCGTCCGTCCGTCCGTCCGTCCGTCCGTCGTCCGTCCGTCCGTCCGTCCGTCCGTCCGTCCGTCCGTCCGTCCATCCGTCTGTCTGTCATCATGTCACAATATATTTGCAGAGTGCCCTGACTATTCCTCAGGTAATTTTCCACGATTGCTTTATGATGACATTAAGACAGGTAAGGAGGCAAACACAGGCATGAGAACTAACAACATTGCCTTGGAACAACCTAATACATCTGGCCAAATTTACCAACTGTTTAGAAACATACAACATTGTTACATTTACACCACAATACACTCGCGTGTGTGGTGGTGTCATCACTTGTCCCACACGGTCAACCACATCACTCACTTGCTGCGCTACTCATAGATGTTCAAACTGGTACAGGTCAGAGGGGAAGTAACGTTTTACTCATCCATGACACTTACCCAGGTACTTGCCCATATTCATATAGCCCAGGTTGTTATCTGTGACACTCACTTGCCCTGTGTAATACAGCCCTGATTGTTATCCATGAAACTTTCTTGCCCATTGAGTCATACAGCCCAGACTGTTATCCATGACACTTTCTTGCCCATTGAGTCATACAGCCCAGATTGTTATCCAAGACACTTTCTTGCCCATTGAGTCACAGCCCAGATTGTTATCCATGACACTTTCTTGCCCATTGAGTCATACAACCAGGTTGTTATCCGTGACACTTATTTGCCCATTGAGTCATACAGCCCAGGTTGTTATCTGTGACACTCATTTGCCCATTGAGTCATACAGCCCAGGTTGTTATCTGTGACACTCACCCATTGAGTCATACAACCCAGGTTGTTATCTGTGACACTCACCCATTGAGTCATACAGCCCAGGTTGTTATCTGTGACACTCACCCATTGAGTCATACAACCCAGGTTGTTATCTGTGACACTCACTTGCCAGTTCGGTCATCGACCTTGAAGTTGAGGAAGGTGAGTCGCACCTGCTCCTGATGGAGGCCAATGAACTCGTAGACACAGTTGGTGCTGGAGGGGTAGTAACTGGGGTAGCGGGGCGAGTTGAACAACCCCATTTTTTGGCTCGAACTGCGATAGATGAACTGACATCGCTCCTCAGTTGCTGGCGTGCCTGGGATGGCATAGTCTACAACACCAGCAGTCTTGTGACACGTCAACCACTACCACATCCACATCCACAGCAGTGGTTACTGGTACAGTATGAGACAAGGCTACTCAATAGATCTCCACCATTTGTCTGTCATGATGCAGTGAACATGTACATCAAGATGAGTGTGATGATGTTGAAACTTGTCTATAGGATTTAGTACACATGGAGACAGTCAAACCTTGACAGCATAGCAAAATAGGCATATGTCGTGTGTGCAGATTATAGATGCAGAAAAAAGCCAAAGAACTTGAACAAATTTGACATGACACAATCTGCTGCATGGCATTTTCTGGTTAATCGTTTTTGTTTAGATTCTTGATGGTTTGCCATCAAGCAATTTTGTTGCCAAGCAATCTGTTAACCCTATTGGTGCATGTTTTTATTTTACAACTTGTCATCGATGTCTGATGTTGCCATTGACTTATGTATTAGGCCCTTAAGTTATCATAACTATCAGACACTTTTATATGGCTGATCTGTTTGACAACTATTGTTGTTACTGATAGATACAATTTTAAATTACTTTGGTGACATACTGAGTTAGATGTATTGTTAAATGGCTAATGTAGGAAACCAATGCGCACCTGTGACAAACTCAAAGTGTGCCTTGAAGCCCCGCCCTGCGTGCAAGGCACCCTCACTGGAGAAGATGAGGAGGAGGCGAGGGTTGAATGAGGCTATGTCTGAGGGCAGGGTATTGCCACAGAAGACACTGTCTGCCTGTACTTCTCTGTCATCCTTACCTCGCAGGTAGACACTCACATAGCCCTTCTGACACCTGGCCACACAACGCACAAACAACAAGCTCAATCACTCTACATTTATATACTGTATGTATTAAAGTACACTGGAAGAAATCAATACAGACAAAGTTGTTCAATGCTTCTTTTGTAATGTGCTCCATATATGAATTTACGAATTGTGTATGTAATATAAATGTACTGATAGACAGTATTTGTATAAATTTATAAAATAAAAGATTGCTATTTGTTCTATAAGACAGAATATATGGAATTGTTGGCAACAAACGTTTGTCTCAAGCTTACAAACAATGTCAGTGACATGCAAGACCCAAGAATGTTGGTTAGAATTCTCTCACTGTTCATCCAACTTGCAAGAGCTAACATACAAAACCCAATTGTTCCTGAGAAAAACAGAATTTTTAAACACTGACAGATGTTAGTCTGAGACTGATCCCAACTAAAACTCAATATGATGTTGGTATTGGGTATATATGAATTTTTACAATTGGTCATATTTTAATTAGACTTTTGTAATAAAATAATTGTTCAACTTAATTAATTTTTGTAAGAGAAATCAAAGTATTCACTCTTACAGTGCATTACTGGAAGGAACATCAAAGTCTTCAAAGGTTAGTCGTGTCTTCTCCAGATTCTCCTGGTTCACCAGGCCATCAATGTAGTAGTAGCAGGTGACATTGAGGGGGTAGCCCCCTGGGTAACCAGGACTTGTGATTGTGCCATTGGACTTACCCACACTCAGGATCCTCTGGTCACATTCTACAGCACAGCAACACCACATTCTACAGCACACCACATTCTACAGCACACCACATTCTACAGCACACCACACTTTACAGCACACCACATTCTACAGAACACCACATTCTACGTCACACCACATTCTACAGCACACCACATTCTACAGCACACCACATTCTACAGCACACCACACTTTACAGCACACCACATTCTACGTCACACCACATTCTACAGCACACCACATTCTACAGCACACCACACTCTACAGCACACCACACTCTACAGCACACCACACTTCTACAGCACACCACACTCTACAGCACACCCACATTCTACGTCACACCACATTCTACGTCACACCACATTCTACGTCACACCACATTCTACGTCACACCACATTCTACAGCACACCACATTCTACAGCACACCACATTCTACAGCACACCACATTCTACAGCACACCACATTCTACAGCACACCACATTCTACAGCACACCACATTCTACAGCACACCACATTCTACAGCACACCACACTCTACAGCACACCACACTCTACAGCACACCACATCTCTACAGCACACCACATTCTACAGCACACCACATTCTACAGCACACCACATTCTACAGCACACCACATTCTACAGCACACCACATTCTACGTCACACCACATTCTACGTCACACCACATTCTACAGCACACCACATTCTACAGCACACCACATTCTACAGCACACCACATTCTACAGCACACCACATTCTACAGTCACACCACATTCTACAGCACACCACATTCTACAGCACACCACATTCTACATCACACACCACATTCTACAGCACACCACATTCTACAGCACACCACATTCTACAGCACACCACATTCTACAGCACACCACATTCTACAGCACACCACATTCTACAGCACACCACATTCTACAGCCACACCACATTCTACAGCACACCACATTCTACACACCACATTCTACACACACACATTCTACACACACACACATTCTACAGCACACCACATTCTAGCACACACATTCTAGCAACACCACATTCTACACAACACATTCTAAGCAACACCGCATTCTACTAACCCCATTCTACAGCACACCACATTCTACAGCTCAGCACACCACATTCTACAGCATCCCACATTCTACAGCACATCGCATTCTAGAACAAAGCAATACCGCATTCTATAGCACACCACATTCTACAGCACAGCAACACCACATTACACAGCACATCACATTCTACAGTAACACCACATTCTACAGCACACCACATTCTACAACACAACACATTCTACAACATATCACATTCTACAACACATCACATTCTACAACACATCATATTCTATAGCACATCATATTCTACAACACATCACATTCTACAACACATCATATTCTATAGCACATAACATTCTACAACACATCACATTCTACAGCACATCACATTCTACAACATATCACATTCTACAACACATCACATTCTCCATCACATCACATTCTACAACACATCAAATTCTACAACACATCACATTCTACAACACATCATATTCTATAGCACATCACGTTCTGCATCACATCACATTATAGAATGTGATGTGATGTGTTGTAGAATGTGATGTGTTGTAGAATGTGATGTGCCATATAATATGTGTTGTAGAATGTGATGTCACATTCTACAACACATCACATTATATGGCACATCACATTCTACAACACATCACATTCTACAACACATCACATGCTACAACACATCATATTCTAAAGCACATCACATTCTACAGCACATCATATTCTACAGCACACCACATTCTACAACACATCACATTCTATAGCACATTACATTCTACAACACATCATATTCACAACACAACACATGCCATGAGTATACATACAACAATAACACATACGTTGCACCTGCAGCCATGAGTATACATACAACAAAACACATGTTACACCTGCTGCCACAAGTACACATATATCAACAACACATGTTACACCTGCTGCCACAAGTACACATACATCAACAACACATGTTACACCTTCTGTCACGAGTACACATACAACAACAACACATGTTACACCTTCTGTCACGAGTACACACACAACAGCAACACATGTTACATTCTACAACACATCATATTCTACAGCACATCACATTCTACAGCACATCATATTCTACAGCACATCACATTCTACAGCACATCATATTCTACAGCACATCACATTCTACAACACATCACATTCTACAACACATCATATTCTACAGCACATCACATTTTACAACACATCACATTCTACAGCACATCACATTCTACAACACATCACATTCTACAGCACATCACATTCTACAACACATCACATTCTACAGCACATCTCATTCTACAGCACATTATATTCTACAAAGCCATATTACACTCTGCTGCACAATATCATATTCTACAGCAATAGATGATATATATTTATAAAGAACAGTTTCATGTGTCCACATATGTAGTCAGCCACTGTCCACCGTGTCCTGTCTGTTGTCTTGTATATACGTCCCTTATAACATTCTCTCACTCCCTTACTGGCAGTAACAACCAAAAGCAACCATAAACTTCTGTTTGCCACAGAAAGCATTATTTGGTGATGGAAATACAATTCTGATAAACGGTACAAAACATTTAAAAAAAATGATGTTGTTAATACATGATGTTGGTAGTGTACTTTACATGCGCATGCATGCATGCATGCATGCACATATATTATTATTACTATAGACAACTCAACTTCAATTACAGACAAATGACTAAAATATATCTGATGGAGAAATATATAGTTTTTCTCTGAATAACTGATTGATTCTTGTAAATTCCACAAAACAAAGTAAAACATAGATAATTTAGACACATCTGAGATTTAAAACAAAACTCAAGGATTTTGAATTTGTTGATAACATGAAACCACCAACCAGCTGTAACTGAGTCAATTAAAATCACTGTACATTCCCAGTTAGCCTGTAGCTTTGAAGTATTATTATATATGTAGGCAGTACCTGTGCCAACGACATGACGACCTGAAGCTGTGCCAATGAAATCTGCAACAGCAACACAACATATTACACCTGCTGCCATGACTACACATACAACAATCACACATACGTTACACCTGCTGCCATGAGTATACATACAACAATCACACATACGTTACACCTGCAGCCATGAGTACACATACAACAATCACACATACGTTACACCTGCTGCCATGACTACACATACAACAATCACACATACGTTACACCTGCTGCCATGAGTACACATACAACAATCACACATACGTTACACCTGCTGCCATGAGTATACATACAACAATCACACATACGTTACACCTGCAGCCATGAGTACACATACAACAATCACACATACGTTACACCTGCAGCCATGAGTACACATACAACAATCACACATACGTTACACCTGCTGCCATGAGTATACATACAACAATCACACATACGTTACACCTGCAGCCATGAGTACACATACAACAATCACACATACGTTACACCTGCTGCCATGACTACACATACAACAATCACACATACGTTACACCTGCTGCCATGAGTACACATACAACAATCACACATACGTTACACCTGCTGCCATGAGTATACATACAACAATCACACATACGTTACACCTGCAGCCATGAGTACACATACAACAATCACACATACGTTACACCTGCTGCCATGAGTATACATACAACAATCACACATACGTTACACCTGCTGCCATGAGTATACATACAACAATCACACATATGTTACGTTACACCTGCTGCCATGAGTATACATACAACAATCACACATACGTTACACCTGCTGCCATGAGTACACATACAACAATCACACATACGTTACACCTGCTGCCATGAGTATACATACAACAATCACACATACGTTACACCTGCTGCCAGGAGTACACATACAACAATCACACATACGTTACACCTGCTGCCATCAGTATACATACAACAATCACACATACGTTACACCTGCTGCCATGAGTATACATACAACAATCACACATACGTTACACCTGCTGCCATGAGTATACATACAACAATCACACATACGTTACACCTGCTGTCATGAGTATACATACAACAATCACACATACGTTACACCTGCTGCCATGAGTATACATACAACAATCACACATACGTTACACCTGCTGCCATGAGTATACATACAACAATCACACATACGTTACACCTGCTGCCATGAGTATACATACAACAATCACACATACGTTACACCTGCTGCCATGAGTATACATACAACAATCACACATACGTTACACCTGCTGCCATGAGTATACATACAACAATCACACATACGTTACACCTGCTGCCATGAGTATACATACAACAATCACACATACGTTACACCTGCTGCCATGAGTATACATACAACAATCACACATACGTTACACCTGCTGCCATGAGTATACATACAACAATCAAACATACGTTACACCTGCTGCCATGAGTACACATAGAACAATCACACATACGTTACACCTGCTGCCATGAGTATACATACAACAATCACACATACGTTACACCTGCTGCCATGAGTATACATAGAACAATCACACATACGTTACACCTGCTGCCATGAGTATACATACAACAATCAAACATACGTTACACCTGCTGCCATGAGTATACATAGAACAATCACACATACGTTACACCTGCTGCCATGAGTATACATACAACAATCACACATACGTTACACCTGCTGCCATGAGTATACATACAACAATCACACATACGTTACACCTGCTGCCATGAGTATACATACAACAATCACACATACGTTACACCTGCTGCCATGAGTATACATACAACAATCAAACATACGTTACACCTGCGGCCATGAGTACACATAGAACAATCACACATACGTTACACCTGCTGCCATGAGTATACATACAACAATCACACATACGTTACACTTGCTGCCATGAGTATACATACAACAATCAAACATACGTTACACCTGCTGCCATGAGTACACATAGAACAATCACACATACGTTACACCTGCTGCCATGAGTATACATACAACAATCACACATACGTTACACCTGCTGCCATGAGTATACATACAACAATCAAACATACGTTACACCTGCTGCCATGAGTACACATAGAACAATCACACATACGTTACACCTGCTGCCATGAGTATACATACAACAATCACACATACGTTACACCTGCTGCCATGAGTACACATACAACAATCAAACATACGTTACACCTGCTGCCATAAGTACACGTACAACAATCACACATACGTTACACCTGCTGCCATGAGTATACATACAACAATCACACATACGTTACACCTGCTGCCGTGAGTATACATACAACAAAACACATGTTACACCTACTGTCACAAATACACATACAACAATAACATATGTTACACCTACTGTCATGAGTTCACTTACAACAACAACACATGTTACACCTGCTGCTATGGGTATATATACAACAGCATGGTTGAGACATAGTTGTCTCTGACATGTGATCACTTATTTTTCTCTGACAATTGGAAGCTTATTGAACTCAGACAGGTGGATATTTATTGGACAGGTGGAGACTTACAGGACTCAGAGAGGTGGAGACTTGTTGGATTCAGACAGGTGTAGACTTACTTGATTCAGACAGTTGGAGACTTACAGGACTCAGACAGGTGGAGACTTACATGACTCAGACAAGTGGAGACTTACAGGACTCAGACATGTGGAGACTTGTTGGATTCAGACAGGTGTAGACTTACTGGATTCAGACAGATGGAGACTTACATGACTCAGACAGGTGGAGACTTACAGGACTCAGACAGGTGGAGACTTGCTGGATTTAGACAGGTGTAGAACTACTGGATTCAGACAGGTGGAGATTATTGGATTCAGACAGGTGTAGACTTATTGGATTCAGACAGGTGTAGACTTACTGGATTCAGACAGGTGGAGATTTGTTGGATTCCAACAGGTGGAGGGAGACTTATTGGATTTATACAGGTGTAGACTTATTGGATTCAGACAGGTGTAGACTTATTGGATTCAGACAGGTGTAGACTTGCTGGATTCAGACAGGTGTAGACTTGTTGGATTCAGACATGTGGAGACTTGTTGGATTCAGACAGGTGGAGGGAGACTTATTGGATTCAGACAGGTGTAGACTTATTGGATTCAGACAGGTGTAGACTTACTGGATTCAGACAGGTGGAGACTTGTTGGATTCAAACAGGTGGAGACTTATTGGACTTAGACAAGTGGAGACATACTGGTCTCTGACATGTGAACATTTATTGTTCTCTGACACAGACCAGATGCATTTCAAGTGAAATCATCAAGCAGGATAAGTAGAATTCTTCATATTAACGACACACACTGCTGAGGATTAAATTGGGAAATGTAATCTTGAAAATTGTTGAGCACATTTACGTAAGATATATTTGACATTTTTAATGCAGTGATAAGTTCAGTTACAGGCAGATAACTGATAGTGAACATACCCAGGTTGACAAATTTGTTGCTGATCTCAAACTCTGCTTTGAAGCCTTGTCTCTGTGTGTCATGTTCGAGTTGTTTCTCCCAGTACGGTACGTAGGGCTTCTTGGTGGGTGTCACACGCCCGCTCTTTGTCACAAACTGCATGTGCAGAGCTTCTGAGGTTGAGTATATCGTGATATCTGTCAGTCGGCCACAGTACACACCTATCACCTCAGCCTCTATCGTATAGCCATCATACACCTTGATGTAGTCAAAAGGACAACTGTAAATACGCAGGAAAAGTATGACAGTTATACCATTTACTACCAGATTATACAAGTGTGTAGCTCATTTATCACTCTTGTAAAAAAAAAACTGGAGAACTGCACTAAAGCTGTTTTTATTTAAATTACCGGTGATGCAATTTTACATTCTGCCCATGATTTAATTGATGAAGGTAAATGTTTTTAGATGAGGAAAAGAATATATTTATTTATAGGGCCAATTTGTTTTAATTAAAGTTTTGTGAATTTTTCATCACTCGAAGTTAACCGAAAGCAATATTTGATGTATCTGAGGTGTAATTGTTATATACAATACTTGAATTCAGAACATATCAAACAGACAGGAAAATGAAAATCTATTCTTGCAAACTTGTATTCGTGTTGTGGTGCCATTCAAGACTGAAAATTCAGTTACTGCAAAAAAAACCTGATATATGAAAGGTATTAGCAGACCATTTATAATAATAAATAGTAGTAGTAATACACAAGGGACACTTAAAATAATACTACCAGTACATATTATTTTTAAAACATGACCATTTACAAACATTTCTTCAATTATGACTTACGTATTATGATAACAACTACAGAGTGGAGGTTGAGAGTGGAGGTTGAGAGTGGAGGATGAGAGTGGAGGCTGAGAGTGGAGGTTGAGAGTGGAGGCTGAGAGTGGAGGTTGAGAGTGGAGGTTGAGAGTGGAGGCTGAGAGTGGAGGTTGAGAGTGGAGGTTGAGAGTGGAGGTTGAGAGTGGAGGCTGAGAGTGGAGGTTGAGAGTGGAGGTTGAGAGTGGAGGTTGAGAGTGGAGGTTGAGAGTGGAGGTTGAGAGTGGAGGTTGAGAGTGGAGGTTGAGAGTGGAGGTTGAGAGTGGAGGTTGAGAGTGGAGGTTGAGAGTGGAGGCTGAGAGTGGAGGCTGAGAGTGGAGGTTGAGAGTGGAGGTTGAGAGTGGAGGTTGAGAGTGGAGGTTGAGAGTGGAGGTTGAGAGTGGAGGCTGAGAGTGGAGGTTGAGAGTGGAGGTTGAGAGTGGAGGTTGAGAGTGGAGGTTGAGAGTGGAGGTTGAGAGTGGAGGTTGAGAGTGGAGGCTGAGAGTGGAGGTTGAGAGTGGAGGCTGAGAGTGGAGGTTGAGAGGGAGGTGAGAGAGGTTGAGAGTGGAGGTTGAGAGTGGAGGTTGAGATGGAGGTTGAGAGTGGAGGGAGTGAGAGTGGAGGTGAGAGGGAGGTGAGAGGGAGGTGAGAGTGGAGGTTGAGAGTGGAGGTTGAGAGTGGAGGTTGAGAGTGGAGGTTGAGAGTGGAGGATGAGAGTGGAGGTTGAGAGTGGAGGGTTGAGAGTGGAGGTGAGAGTGAGTGAGAGTGGAGGTGAGAGTGGAGGATGAGAGGAGGTTGAGAGTGAGGTGAGAGATGAGAGTGGAGGTTGAGAGTGGAGGATGAGAGTGGAGGTTGAGAGTGGAGGTTGAGAGTGGAGGTTGAGAGGAGGTGAGAGTGGAGAGTGAGAGTGGAGGTTGAGAGGAGGTGAGGGAGGCTGAGAGTGGAGGTTGAGAGTGGAGGTTGAGAGTGGAGGTTGAGAGTGGAGGTTGAGAGTGGAGAGTGAGGAGAGTGAGATGAGAGTGGAGGTTGAGAGTGGAGGTTGAGAGGAGGTTGAGAGTGGAGGTTGAGAGTGGAGGTGAGAGTGGAGGTGAGAGTGGAGGTTGAGAGTGGAGGTTGAGAGTGGAGGTGAGAGAGGTTGAGAGTGGAGGTGAGAGTGGGGAGGATGAGAGTGGAGGTTGAGAGTGGAGGTTGAGAGTGAGGTTGAGAGTGGAGGTTGAGAGTGGAGGTTGAGAGTGGAGGTTGAGAGTGGAGGTTGAGAGTGGAGGTTGAGAGTGAGAGGTTGAGAGTGGAGGTGAGAGTGGAGGTTGAGAGTGGAGGCTGAGAGTGGAGGCTGAGAGTGGAGGTTGAGAGGGAGAGGCTGAGAGTGGAGGTTGAGAGTGGAGGTTGAGAGTGGAGGTTGAGAGTGGAGGTTGAGAGTGGAGGTTGAGAGTGGAGGTTGAGAGTGGAGGTTGAGAGTGAAGGTTGAGAGTGGAGGTTGAGAGTGGAGGCTGTGAGACTGAAAGAGAGACTGAGTGAGACTCACTGACTGCCACCGCTGTACATGTCAATGTCTTGGAAGGTGACACGGACTCGCTGACCAGGCACACCCTTCAACTTGTAGAAACAGGACAGGTTGTCAGGGTACATGCCCGGGTAGGTGGGTGACAGCAGCACACCATGTGACATGAGGTTACTGTGGATGGTCTGACCACAGACTGACCTTGCCACCACTCCTGGTGTGTACCTGGCTGCAACATACAACACTCAGTGTCTAGCATACATTAGTTCATTCATAGTACTGGGTACTGGGTATACAAGTGATGCTGTAGATGCAATTTTCCTCCATTCCTGTCTGTCAGTGGTTGCATTGAGAAGTTCTAGCACAGAGAAGTCTGTGTTGAGATATTCTAGTATAAGAAGCTCTAGTACAGACAGGTCTGTATTGAGAAGATCTAGTACAGAGAGGTGTGTTGAGATGCTTCAGTACAAAGAGGTCTGTGTTGAGAAGCTCTGGTACAAAGAGGTCTGTGTTGAGAATTCTAGTACAGAGAGATCTGTGTTGCGATGCTTTAGTACAAAGAGGTCTGTGTTGAGAAGCTCTGGTACAAAGAGGTCTGTGTTGAGATGCTTTAGTACAAAGAGGTCTGTGTTGAGAAGCTCTAGTACAGAGAGGTCTGTGTTGAGATGCTTTAGTACAAAGAGGTATGTGTTCAGAAGCTCTGGTATAAAGAGAACTGTGTTGAGTAGCTCTAGTACATAGAGGTCTGTGTTGAGAAGCTCTGGTACAAAGAGGTCTGTGTTAAGTAGCTCTAGTACAGAGAGGTCTATGTTGAGAAGCTCTAGTACAGAGAGGTCTGTATTGAGAAACTCTAGTACAGAGAGGTCTGTGTTGAGTAGCTCTGGTACAGAGAAGTCTGTGTTGAGATGTTTTAGAACAGACAGGTCTGTATTGAGAAGCTCTAGTACAGAGAGGTGTGTTGAGATGCTTCAGTGCAAAGAAGTCTGTGTTGAGAAGCCCTGGTACAAAGAGGTCTGTTTTGAGCTCTAGTACAGATAGATCTGTCAGTGGCTGTATTGCGTAGCTCTGGTACAAAGAGATCTGTGTTGAGAAGCTCTAGTACAGAGAGGTATGTGTTGAGAAGCTCTAGTACAGACAGGCCTGTGTTGAGAAGCTCTAGTACAGAGAGGTCTGTGTTGAGAAGCTCTGGTACAAAGAGATCTGTGTTGAGAAGCTCTAGTACAGAGAGGTCTGTGTTGAGAAGCTCTAGTACAGAGAGGTATATGTTGAGAAGCTCTAGTACAGACAGGCCTGTGTTGAGAAGCTCTAGTACAGAGAGGTCTGTGTTGAGAAGCTCTAGTACAGAGAGGTCACTGTTGAGAAGCTCTAGTACGGACAGGTCAGTGTTGAGAAGCTCTAATACAGAGAGGTCTGTGTTGAGAAGCTCTAGTACAGAGAGGTCTGTGTTGAGAAGCTATAGTACAGAGAGGTCGGTGTTGAGAAGCTCTAGTACAGAGAGGTCTGTGTTGAGAAGCTCTAGTACAGAGAGGTCACTGTTGAGAAGCTCTAGTACGGACAGGTCAGTGTTGAGAAGCTCTAATACAGAGAGGTCTGTGTTGAGAAGCTCTAGTACAGAGAGGTCTGTGTTGAGAAGCTCTAGTACAGACAGGCCTGTGTTGAGAAGCTCTAGTACAGAGAGGTCTGTGTTGAGAAGCTCTAGTACAGAGAGGTCGGTGTTGAGAAGCTCTAGTACAGAGAGGTCTGTGTTGAGAAGCTCTAGTACAGAGAGGTATATGTTGAGAAGCTCTAGTACAGACAGGCCTGTGTTGAGAAGCTCTAGTACAGAGAGGTCTGTGTTGAGAAGCTCTAGTACAGAGAGGTCACTGTTGAGAAGCTCTAGTACGGACAGGTCAGTGTTGAGAAGCTCTAATACAGAGAGGTCTGTGTTGAGAAGCTCTAGTACAGAGAGGTCTGTGTTGAGAAGCTATAGTACAGAGAGGTCGGTGTTGAGAAGCTCTAGTACAGAGAGGTCTGTGTTGAGAAGCTCTAGTACAGAGAGGTCACTGTTGAGAAGCTCTAGTACGGACAGGTCAGTGTTGAGAAGCTCTAATACAGAGAGGTCTGTGTTGAGAAGCTCTAGTACAGAGAGGTCTGTGTTGAGAAGCTATAGTACAGAGAGGTCGGTGTTGAGAAGCTCTAGTACAGAGAGGTCTGTGTTGAGAAGCTCTAGTACAGAGAGGTCGGTGTTGAGAAGCTCTAGTACAGAGAGGTCTGTGTTGAGAAGCTCTAGTACAGAGAGGTCTGTTTTGAGAAGCTCTAGTACAGAGGTCTGTCTTGAGAAGCTCTAGTACAGAGAGGTCTGTGTTGAGAAGCTCTAGTACAGAGAGGTCTGTGTTGAGAAGCTCTAGTACAGAGAGGTCGGTGTTGAGAAGCTCTAGTACAGAGAGGTCAGTCTGTCTGTTCTATCAGATTCTCTCCTAGATTTTCTGCTATCCAGGGTGCCATGCAGAATCACATTCGGGGTGCTTAATGTGTTGTGCTATATGCCCAAATCATGCCAATTTTCTTCTTATGCCAATTGCCAGTAGAGGTTCTTGTGAAGCCACCAGGGATGTGACATGGTTCCATACATACTCACTGGTCCTATGCTCCATGTAGGAGGTGGAGTGGCCCGTTGTCTTGAATGCTTTGTTCTTTTTCTCAACATCATAATTCAGATCACATTCATGTGATCTGAATAAGCTGCACTTGGTTGTGAAATGGATGTTGATACTTCTCCAGATCCTCTCCAGTCCTGCCCAGGCAATCCTCATGTGAATTCCTGTGGTGCAGCTACCATCCTTAAACAAGGCTGCTCCAACAAATCTGAAGCTGCCGACTTGTATTTGTTGAAGTTGTTTGTGTCGTTGACCATCACTTCGCTCTTCTCTCCATGTCATAAACCTCTGTACTCACAACATATCTGTTAGTATTACTTTGAGGTTTGTCACTGCTGCCAGCCATGGGACATATGACATCAGTGAGCTGGATGAACTGCCACAATTGGAGATGAAGCAATGGTCTAAGGCTGCATGAGCTTATCGATGAATACGTCAAAGAGCACTGGGGAGAGCAAGCATCCTTGTTGGACACCCTCTGAAAGAGCACTGTGGAGAGCAAGCATCCTTGTTGGACACCCTCTGAAAGAGCACTGGGGAGAGCAAGCATCCTTGCTGGAAACCCTCTGAAAGAACACTGGGGAGGGCAAGCTTCCTTGCTGGACACCCTCTGAAAGAGCACTGGGGAGAGCAAGCATCCTTGCTGGACACCCTCTGAAAGAGCACTGGGGAGGGCAAGCATCCTTGCTGGACACCCTCTGAAAGAGCACTGGGGAGAGCAAGCATCCTTGCTGGACACCCTCTGAAAGAGTACTGGGGAGAGCAAGCATCCTTGTTGGACACCCTCTCAAAGAGTACTGGGGAGAGCAAGCATCCTTGTTGGACACCCTCTCAAAGAGTACTGGGGAGAGCAAGCATCCTTGCTCGACACCCTCTGAAAGAGTACTGGGGAGAGCAAGCATCCTTGTTGGACACCCTCTCAAAGAGTACTGGGGAGAGCAAGCATCCTTGCTGGACACCCTCTGAAAGAGTACTGGGGAGAGCAAGCATCCTTGTTGGACTCCCTCTCAAAGAGTACTGGAGAGAGCAAGCATCCTTGCTCGACACCCTCTGAAAGAGCACTGGGGAGAGCAAGCATCCTTGTTGGACACCCTCTGAAAGAGTACTGGGGAGAGCAAGCATCCTTGTTGGACACCCTCTGAAAGAGTACTGGGGAGAGCAAGCATCCTTGCTGGACACCCTCTGAAAGAGTACTGGGGAGAGCAAGCATCCTTGCTCGACACCCTCTGAAAGAGTACTTGGGAGAGCAAGCATCCTTGTTGGACACCCTCTCAAAGAGTACTGGGGAGAGCAAGCATCCTTGTTGGACACCCTCTCAAAGAGTACTGGGGAGAGCAAGCATCCTTGCTCGACACCCTCCGTTGTTCTAAAGAACTCCATCATCTGGGTGTTCATCAGACTCCACTGCTGACATCGTTGTAGTGTCTCTATCACCTTAACCAGTTCTTCTGTGATGGACTAAGACAGGTCCTCTATGAGCACCTGTCTTAGTCCATCACGCCAGACTCTGTCAAATGCTTTCTTGATGTTTATGACATCATTAAAGACGTTTTCTTGTATTGTATTTAGATCTCATTGTAGTGTGTTTATTGTTTGTGTATGTAAAAGACTACATTTTTAAACTGAATAAATCAACCAATCTGTATAAATATACACTGAAATGCACCTAAGAACACTATGTGATTATGTCACTAGAAATATTCCATTATTATTATTTTTAAGCTGCAGTTTGTAATCATGCAATAATGAAGGTGCTATTAGAAATAAGTTAATTTTGAGTGATATGCTAGGAAATAATAATCAGAGCCCACATTACAAATAAACATGTGGCAGTAGCATCATACATTGATAATATGGCTTAGAAACTAATGTTTCACTTGTCATGCCAGATCTCAGTGACACTACTACTTGCCAAGTCCAGCGGGAGACAGCCGACTTCTCAATAGCATGGTTCCAGTTACAACTGACAAGCAATGAGAATGTCTTAAACATTTTATGATGGAAATTAGTAGTCAATTGTGTGTCAGTAGACAGCTGAATACAAAAAATTATTATATTTCTGTCCAAATTATATAAATGAATAAAATGTGTATAGTAGCAGCAGATATTATGACTGTGGGATCAACTGAGCATATCATAAACACATCAAACATCATTAACATTATCCCAGCCATTATGATATTATTATCTTGGTAAACATATTGATTCAAGAGTCCATATAAAGGGATGCTACCAAAAGTGGAAGTTACCATGCAATTTGTCACACAAATACAATAAAGTCACATTTCATGCAAAAATGACAGCTTTTCATCTTTTTATTTGTTATTAATCATTAATAAATTATGATTATTAACAAATTATTTAAACTGATCAAGCATTAATTCTTCAAGTGGAAAATACTTTGTAACATTCTTAATATCACTTGTTAAAATTAATGCATGCTATCCATGTATCATGTATGAAACAATTTGAGCATCATTTAAAATAAATTAAATACCCAGTATATATTTTAAATTAAGCATGATTTAAAGTTTCATGTCTAAGAACACATGCTGAGTTTATCTTTACAAACCCTTACAGGGCAACCTTTCTGATGGTGCAGGTGCTTGGGCAAAATGAGTTGATTCTCATTTAATCTGTGACATTTTAACATGTTCTATATCAAGGCTGTTTGTGACATTTACATGCATTGATGAAGCGATATTCTGCAAGGAATCCCTTAGCTGTGAGTCGCTCATCCGTGGAAAACCCAACAATCAGCTCGTTGTGCAGTGAGATCAAGAGATGGGGCAAGGTCGATAGGTCACTGCCACAGTAACGTCCATGGAGAGACTGGTCAAGGAGGTCAGTGGTGACGGGCTTCAGGTCAATGTAGAGGTCAACGTAGTCATCATCACAGCTGGAACATGATGTCACACATCACATCAATAATATTGATGTTACCGAGTTACAACAGAGAGCTGACACATTCAGTGCAGTCAGGGAAGGAAGTCAGTTTTTTGAAAACGTCTTACTAGTTATTTTGTAATTTTGAACACATGTGCAACATATGGTTTACTGCTGCTCCAGTAGGGTTTCACTTTGTGACGGTCTTCTACAATGATCCTCTAACTTCTCTTTATTAACACGGTTGCAGTATATCGAATAACTCTGTTACATGGTATACAACCAATGGTACAAAACAAAATTTCAGTTTGAAACATCTCTTATCTAATATTATATATACGTGTACATGTATACATAGAAATATATCTTAATACCAAATAATTATATGCATATTTGTTATTGTACCATAAGTCATCACTGGGAACCAAAATATGTACACAAGTGAGACAGGATATTTTGACATTAACACACAAATTCATGTAAACCACATTTGTTCTTGTAAAAAAGGTAGTTGAGTGTTACTATAAAATGTTGTCAATGAACTACACAGAATAAATGATACTACAAATATAACACCACAGTTTTACATGTTCTTTTTGGGATGTGGTCACATGATCAGTGCAAACACACTTAACTATATAGGACCATTTCTGGGCTGACAGAAATCTCTAGATATAGCCATATTCTTAGCAGTCTGCCACACATTAATTGCAACATGAAAGATAGAGGCTGGACGTCATTGGTTGCTCTTTGTGGCTACTAGAGAGACATAAGGCAGGCACAGTGATGTTGACTTCAATCAAACTGCCAACCACAGCAATATGTGTGATTAATCTGATTTCTATCATCAATCACTTGTATATCCTTCTAGGCAGTTGCTCGCCATCCATCTAAATCCCCTGACAAATGTGTAATTAAGAGTGATACATTGCCACAGATGTAAACATAACATAAATAAAAGAACAAAGGCAGAGACCACGTTGAAAAGCGTGAAACCCTGCACCCAATCGAAAGCAATCTGAAAGGGCAAAATATGAGTGGGATCATGAATCGCTACAATGCTTCTATACAATGCTTCTGTATGCCAACAGTATTAATTTAATTAATACCATCTATTCGTAGGAAGATGTGATTGCTGCTTCATGTGGCCTGCTGCTGCTGATGTGTCACACGCATTGCTTGGCATGACATGACAACTCAGGAAGCAATCTGTGCCGTGGCACTTCATTGCTTTCAGAGACTCCAACGATAGGTCTTTTTCCCAAATCTACACATCTAAGTCCAGCTTTAACAACCCACATGCGTCATGATGGGATTATACAATATGTTTAGGTTTTTAACAATCAAAATGGCCCAGTACTTGTGAGCAGATGTGGTGTTAGACAGCGGCAGGACAACTACTGTCTGTTTGACAGTTGACAAGAAGTACAGGTCCACTCAAACTCAGCAACTTGATGCTCAACAAACATGTAGAATTCTTGATATGCACATTTGATACAAAAGTGAGAGGAAAGAAACACTGAACTGGTGGTAATCAGTAGGACAGTCCTGGGACTAAGACTTTAGTATCAGGACACTGCTACAGCATGCTAACTGTATTCAAAGGTATAACTACCTGATATATATATATGTTTATGCAGGATCACATGTTTACAGTCTAAAAATATCCTAGTATAAACATGTCTATGTAAAGTCCAGTCCAGATATGCATACTAATGATGGTCATGATGGGTGGTCAGCTCTCCAGATAACATAAGCCTCAAGTCAAGACAAAGTTCAATATACAGAGTACGTGCTTTTTAAAATTAATCTGGCACAACAATTCTGTTGAAAACTGATCAGAATACTAATGGGTATGTTTGAACTATAATCCGTGACAACAGGTTTTAAGAGATACTGAGCGTATTATTTATTATTACAGGATCGAATGACACAAAGTGGGGCTTACATTGGTAAACCTTTTGTGAGAATCATGTTGTGTTGTAAATAGCTTATATGTTACTTTCAACAGGGAGTTGAACTGCAGCCCACAGGTCAGTGCACTGGACACATGCTCAGCTTCTCACTAAGTTGTTCATCTTATAAAACTTCATTTCATATGCTTTTGGAATAAGTGTCAAAATCATGCAATAGAATTATCAACAGTTTTAATAACCGCTGCATTGCAAAAAATTGCAAACTAGTTGAGTATAACATAGCTGCATATGACAAACCACATTTGACAGTGAGAACTACAACAGCTGCCATCAGCCAGTAACACAGCATAACACAGCACCAACACACCAACTGCAGGTGGGCAACACATGTGCTAGTACACAGGGCAATACATGGAGCAGTACATGAGGCAATACATGGAGCTGTACATGGGACAATACATGGGGCAGTACATGGGGCAGTACATGGGGCAGTACATGGGGCAGTACATGGGGCAGTACACGAGGCAGTATATGGGGCAGTACATAGGGCAGTACATGAGGCAATACATGGGGTTGTACACGAGCCAAGGCAGTACACAAGGCAGTACATGGGGCAGTACATAGGGCTGTACATGAGGCAGTTCATAAGGCAGTACACGAGGCAGTACCATGGGGCTGTACATGAGGCAGTACATGAGGCAGTACATGGGGCAGTACATGAGGCAGTACATAGGGCAGTACATGATGCAATACATGGGGCAGTACATAAGGCAGTACATGAGGCAGTACATGAGGCAGCAAACTTGTAAAGTTAAATGTAAACATTAAAATGATAATTCAGTTAATCAATAAAAATGTTGTATATTTCCTATTAAAATTAATAGGTTTATTAATAAAAAAATTCTAACGTAATGAATGTGAAGCATGTCCATGCACAAAAACGTTTCTGTGATTGTCCATGTTTGGTTGACGTCATGTACATCCTTGCCTTCTGTATGGCAAATATGGCTTCCTTACAAAAACCTGTTTGTTATAGCTCAGTCAATAGGTTGGGATGTGTCTGCAGATTGGCATGTGTCAGTTGGCATGTGTCAGTAGGTCAGCATGTGTTGGTAAGTTGGCATGTGTCGGCAGGTCGGCATGTGTCGGTAGGTTGGGATCTGTCGGTAGGTCGGCATGTATCTGTAGGTAGGCATGTGTTGGTAGGTCAGCATGTGTCGGTAGGTTTGCATGTGTCAGTAGGTCAGCATGTGTCGGTAAGTTGGCATGTGTCGGTAAGTTGGCATGTGTCGGTAGATAGGCATGTGTCGGTAGGTTGGCATGTATCAGTAGGTTGGCGTGTGTCGGTAGGTTGGCATGTATCAGTAGGTTGGCATGTGTCGGTAGGTTGGCATGTATCAGTAGGTTGGCGTGTGTCGGTAGGTTGGCATGTGTCGGTAGGTCGGCATGTATCAGTAAGTTGGCATGTTTCGGTAGGTTGGCATGTGTTGGTAGGTTGGCATGTGTCGGTAGGTTGGCGTGTATCAGTAGGTTGGCGTGTGTCGGTAGGTTGGCATGTGTCGGTAGGTCGGCATGTATCAGTAAGTTGGCATGTTTCGGTAGGTTGGCATGTGTTGGTAGGTTGGCATGTGTCGGTAGGTTGGAATGTGTCCATAGATTGGCATGTGTCAATAGATTTGCATGTGTCAGTAAGTTGGGATGTGTCAGTAGGTTGGCATGTGTCAGTAGATTGGCATGTGTCAGTAGGTTGGCAATAAATGTAAGAAAATATCTTCCACATTTATTTAAAAAAAAAAAACAATTGTTAAATCAGGTGCAAGACAAAAATCAAAGTGTTCTGTTTGGTTTAAATAAAATTCAAACTGTGTACTGATGGAATTGTATTAACCTATTCTGAACACTGGTTTGAATTGTAAACAAGACTAACCCTAATCGTACATTTGACATCTGATAGGATGATGTAATCCTTAATTGAATTAAATAACATGTTTTTTTTATGAAAAATACTGTTCATGGCTATAAGATTTGCATAGACAAAGAAATAACACTTTAAAACAAATGGAAATGTGTGACATTTAAAATAGCACTTCTTTTGGAGCATTCTGGTGGAAAGCAAGTTTATTTTAATTTCCATGTGTGAACTTTGACGGTTTTGGTCATTGAACAGTTGTTATACTGACCCCAGTCTGTGGAGGACACAGCCCACACACATAACACATAGCACATAACAATGGCAGTCTCCTGCAGTTTAAGAAGCAATTAAGCATATTGTCATTCTCCATTTAATGGATTTATATAACTGAAATTGAGTTTTCAACTATCATATTACAAGTTATCAACCTCATTTATTATTATTGTACTATTTGACACATTTAAAGAAACAGTTTTCCATGCACAGGTTAACTTCCCCTATAAAAAATGATAGTTTTACAGAGTATTATTATATATTCTATCATTTACAACTACTGTGTCTATCTTTATTAATAATAGTATGTATTAATTAATGTTGGTTGGTGAGGCACTACACCTAGAGACAAAACAGGTTGAACTCCTAACCAGCAACAAGTATTTGCAACAATGTGTATTTGCGTAAGATATTGACAACCCAGAACAGTGGCTCACAGACGTGTGAATATCAACAGCCTGGTGATTACGTCTGCATGGCAAACAAACTCACACTGACAACAGCTAATGTCAGTTGCACATTTCTGGAAAAATCAATGAATGAAAGCATCAAAACGAGCTGAATGCGCAACGGAAGAGCCATTCTTGTGCCACTCTCGTGAAATGACATCTAGAAAAGCACCTAGACTGAAAAGAAGCACCCCTGACACGACAAAGGTTGGCTCTGTGTCACTTAGAAAACGTGTGACTCTATACTGGTTGATGAGCATTAGCACTGTCAATTATTCTAGTCAAGTGACTGCATTCAACTACCCTACTCAAGTGACTGTCTCCCATTATTCTGCTCAAATCAGGTAAACTGATTTAAATAACTGTTTTCAATTACCGTAGTAAAATTACTGCCTTCAATTTATCTGCTCAAGACATTACATAAGCTAATCACATGACTGTCTTCAACTACCCTTCAATCATCTTAGCACAGTAATGACTTAAGGTATTCAATGTTGTTGCGACTGTCTCACTTTGAAGTAGTAGCTATAAGGAACAACATTTTAAGTAACTTAACAGCTACCTCATATATAAATGGTCAACCAATGCAGAGCGTTACAAGCAAAATAATATGCTGTTATTAAACAGCCATCCACACTTCCCTATGACCAAGCATCTGTGACATATGACAAATGTTCACAGTAACATTAACTGATTACACACAAACTGCTTTCACTGAACATGCAAGACAACTTGTGATGGCTTCATGAAATAGGAAAAAATGTCAGATTACTAAATAACTAAAAGTACAAAATTAGATTTTGATCAAAACAAATTTATGAAAACTATTACATTGTAAAATATTACATTGTAAAATATTACATTGTAAAATATTACATTGTAAAATATTACATTGTAAAATATTACACTGTAACCTTGCTGATTTGTATCACCAAATGTAACTACTACCAAAAGCTAAACTGTACTACCTATGATTAAATGTGGATACTTATAATTAGTTTTGAGTTTTGCATCATAACATTAACTATTACAATACATCAACATTTTAACATACTGTTACACTCTCATTCATACAGGGATTATTCTACCATAAGGTATTACTAATTCTGACTAAATTAATAGAAAGTGGATAATATGGTAATGTAACTATGCTAATTGCATCATATTGCTGTAGAATGATCGACATTATTAATGAAATATCTCTCCTGATATATCCGTTATATCTCAGATGGCAGATTAATTTTCAATAAATTCATATTCATCTGAAGCTAGACAGTTTTGTCACCGATGTCTATTACCAAAACAAGCAATATGAAACACGAGGGAAGCACTATAGAAAACAGTGCACTTTTGACAATCTTGTGAGTGAGGCAGATAGAATCAGTGATGGACTAATCATGCAATTGTTGGCTGCACTGCCGTCTGCTAGGGCTGGCTCATATTTGTAGTGTCAGGGGACAGGCTTAGATTCAGTCAACTCAATTACATCCATTGGCACAGAAGCACTCCACATGGCAACCAAATACATGGCAACCTAACTGAACAAATATTAATTAAAAAATCTTATTTACAAAAGACCATAATTGTAAAAAAAATATCATGTGTATATAAAACAATAACTACAAGTCTGAAACAAATACTGAAAAGGAATGAACATATTTATTAAATGATAGGTGATAGGCAGATAGACAGTGACACTAAAAGCCATTATCCCTGTGGAAGTGGAGTGTGTATCAGGAGTAAAGGATCTCACCCAGATGTGTGACCCTCTCTCTACCACACGAGTCACAACACCCAGATGTGTGACCCTCTCTCTACCACACGATTCACAACACACAGATGTGTGACCCTCTCTCTACCACACGATTCACAACACACAGATGTGTGACCCTCTCTCTACCACATGATTCACAACACACAGATGTGTGACCCTCTCTCTACCATATGATTCACAACACACAGATGTGTGACCCTCTCTCTACCACACGAGTCACAACACACATATGTGTGACCCTCTCTCTACCACATGATTCACAACACACAGATGTGTGACCCTCTCTCTACCACACGATTCACAACACCCAGATGTGTGACCCTCTCTCTACCACACGATTCACAACACACAGATGTGTGACCCTCTCTCTACCACATGATTCACAACACACAGATGTGTGACCCTCTCTCTACCACACTGATTCACAACACACAGATGTGTGACCCTCTCTCTACCACATGATTCACAACACACAGATGTGTGACCCTCTCTCTACCACACGATTCACAACACACAGATGTGTGACCCTCTCTCTACCACACGATTCACAACACACAGATGTGTGACCCTCTCTCTACCACACGAGTCACAACACACAGATGTGTGACCCTCTCTCTACCACACGGGTCACAACACACAGATGTGTGACCCTCTCCTACCACATGAGTCACAACACACAGATGTGTGACCCTCTCTCTACCACACGAGTTCACAACACACAGATGTGTGACCCTCTCTCTACCACATGATTCACAACACACAGATGTGTGACCCTCTCTCTACCACATGATTCACAACACACAGATGTGTGACCCTCTCTCTACCACATGAGTCACAACACACAGATGTGTGACCCTCTCTCTACCACAGAGTCACAACACACAGATGTGTGACCCTCTCTCTACCACAGAGTCACAACTACAGATGTGTGACCACCCCTACCAGATTCACAACAACGAGTGGACTACCCACACACAACGGGCCCTCTACCACACGATTCACAACACCCAGATGTGTGACCCTCTCTCTACCACACGATTCACAACACACAGATGTGTGACCCTCTCTCTACCACACAATTCACAACACACAGATGTGTGACCCTCTCTCTACCACATGAGTCACAACACACATGTGTGACCCTCTCTCTACCACACGAGCCACAACAAACAGATGTGTGACCATCTTTCTACCACAAGGGCCCTGGAAGCCTGAAGAGAGCTTCACATACGAAGGCATTGGAAGCCTGGAGAGAACCTCACACACAAGGGCCCTGGAAGCTTGGAGAGAGCTTCACATACAAGGGCCCTGGAAGCCTGGAGAGAACCTCACACACAAGGGCCCTGGAAGCTTGGAGAGAGCTTCACATACAAGGGCCCTGGAAGCCTGGAGAGAACCTCACACACAAGGGCCCTGGAAGCCTGGAGAGAACCTCACACACAAGGGCCCTAGAAACTTGGAGAGAGCTTCACATACAAGGGCCCTGGAAGCCTGGAGAGAACCTCACACACAAGGGCCCTAGAAGTTCGGAGAGAGCTTCACATACAAGGGCCTTGGAAGCCTGGAGAGAACCTCACACACAAGGGCCCTGGAAGCTTGGAGAGAGCTTCACACACAAGGGCCCTGGAAGCTTGGAGAGAGCTTCACACACAAGGGCCCTGGAAGCTCGGAGAGAGCATCACACACAAGGGCCCTGGAAGCCTGGAGAGAGCTTCACATACAAGGGCCTTGGAAGCCTGGAGAGAACCTCACACACAAGGGCCCTGGAAGCTTGGAGAGAGCTTCATACACAAGGGCCCTGGAAGCCTGGAGAGAACCTCACACACAAGGGCCCTGGAAGCCTGGAGAGAACCTCACACACAAGGGCCCTAGAAACTTGGAGAGAGCTTCACATACAAGGGCCCTGGAAGCCTGGAGAGAACCTCACACACAAGGGCCCTAGAAGTTCGGAGAGAGCTTCACATACAAGGGCCTTGGAAGCCTGGAGAGAACCTCACACACAAGGGCCCTGGAAGCTTGGAGAGAGCTTCACACACAAGGGCCCTGGAAGCTTGGAGAGAGCTTCACACACAAGGGCCCTGGAAGCTCGGAGAGAGCATCACACACAAGGGCCCTGGAAGCCTGGAGAGAGCTTCACATACAAGGGCCTTGGAAGCCTGGAGAGAACCTCACACACAAGGGCCCTGGAAGCTTGGAGAGAGCTTCATACACAAGGGCCCTGGAAGCCTGGAGAGAACCTCACACACAAGAGCCCTGGAAGCTTGGAGAGAGCTTCACACTCAAGGGCCCTGGAAGCTTAGAGAGAGCTTCACACACAAGGGCCCTGGAAGCTTAGAGAGAGCTTCACACACAAGGGCCCTGGAAGCCTGGAGGTGGATTCCATCAGGTCATTCTGGTATGGAAGGCTTAGAAGACACTTCAAGCCTTAGCCAGGATTACACAGACAGCATCGTTAAGTGATTTAATAAAGGTGAACTAGTCATAAATTACTTGTAGAGGGTTTGCATGGAGTCTGCAGAGGTGGACCACAGTGCAGTGCAGTCAGGTTACAGAATATAGCAAAACTAACACATTGATCAAATGTACCAAAACTTCAAGATGTTCACATAAAAATTCAACCAATAACATAGGATAATACAGACACCACCTTTGCTGAACTTTATTGGACCATTCAGACCACACATTTGCTGAACTATGGAAGACCATTTAGACCAGTAACACCTCTGCTGAACTGCCTAGGACGATTCAGATGGTCTTGGTGAATATGAGGAACATTCAGACCATATACTTTCTTAACTATGGAGGACCATTCAGAGCCATGGAGACATACAGTGGACCATTAAGTCAACAATCATGCTAAAGTACTGAGAACGACTCATATTTCAGCTTTGATGAAGAACGGAGAACTATTCAGCACACACACTAAATAAACTACAGAGGACCGTTCAGACCACAGTGTTGATGACAAACAGAGGACCATTGTGAGCAGACACTTGCCAGTTGTTTAGCCACCAAGTGGGCAGGCTGACACTGTGAATTATCCTGAATCGATAATGCTGCAGAGCCACCCTAATCCAGCAGATTAAATCTTCGAGTGACTATGTACAGCCTTGCTAAAAGACATCACTGGTAATAAAGCCTGTGTCCATGCCACCAAGTCCATGCCAGCATGCCTGTGTCGTGATAACATCTCTGTCTGGCACTCTGCTACATTTCACCATCAAAACTGCTGCCTTTTGGGATAGAGTTGGACATCCTGGAGGGAAGACGTGACACAAGACAGGATTAGGAGGTGTCTATGCTGAACTTGAGCTAGAAGCCTGGCGACACTCAACACAATCAGACTAAGCCCCCACTCATCTAGTGCACGCATGAATATTGAATACCATGCCCAGTTGAGTGTGAATATCAGTGCGAACATCTTCACTTTCATTTCCTCCTAGTCAGCTGACTGAACACTGCCACAGATGTCACCAGAATATCTAAACGCAAGGAGTCTGTTCCTAGGGTTTCACTTTTTATTTAATTAAATGTTCTTAAGATGAGTAAATATGTATAATTATAATATATATACTACCCAAATAGTATTCCATTACTACATGAATGACACTTTTAACAATTGTTGCAAATTTAATGTTTCCAAATTCAATTGGTTTCTACCTAGCAGGAACATTGGGAGGCAATAAACAAAACAGAGAGACCAAATCCTGCAACAGCAAGAAAACTAACTCTTCCATAGCAATAATGCATATACAATATTTATAATTAGTATCAAACAGAGCCAAACTTTGATTATAAGTCTTTGTTTTGGTCATGGTTGAGTGTGGTGTGCATTAGTGGTGGGGAGCGGTGGTCGTGCGGAAGGGCACCGGACTGTCAATATTGGGGGACGGTGGTTCAATCCTACTGCTGTTTCGAAAATTAGGCAATTTCGTTCACCCCACATTTGCCTGTGTCTTTCGGATGAGACACTAAAAACCAGTGGTCCCTTCTATCTGGTATCTGGTGCCAGGAGAAGTAAAAGACACAGGGGGTAAATGTGTAACCTGTAATGGACTCACTAATTCTAGAGAAGGACAACTCCTGCATTAGCCCAAGTTTGGGCTGTTTGGAGGAAACCATCTGAGGCCTGAGTGTGCTTGGTTGAGTGTGTCAACACGTTAGTGATTTGCTTCATCAAAACACCACTGTCAAGCTAGAAAATTACTTGATTATTTACCAACAGTGAAGTTAATGAGAGGCTTTTGGTGTATCTTTGTGTGTTTCTACTGAGTTCCCAAATGGAAACAAAATATATTGATGGCATTACGTTGTAATTATCCAATGGCCTTTCTTAATGTTAAGCACTTAAGGGCTCATTGCTGAATTATATTTCTGGAACAATCAAATAACATATAAGAGTACATGCTACATTTGGGACAAGTATGATGGTTTATGCTTTCTTGATTATCCACTATTCTATCATACTAACAAGAAACTATCGCAACTATTATAATATTATTCATATACTACAAAAGTACAAATATGAGCATCTAATCAACAATGGGATTAGCAAATAAATTAAGATGAAACTCACAACGTAAAGTTTGAAAAGTACTTAAGGCCACTATGTGTAGGCAACATAACATAATAGGTGGTTTTTTTTAGAATGCTCTTTATGTACCTGTCAATTGCACACATTTCCTCCAGTAAGTATCTCTCCTCACTCTTCTCCTTATTTCTTCCTCTTCTCCCCTTCTCATCCTCCCTCCTCCATCTTCACCTCCTTTCCTCCCTCTCTCCATCTTCCCCTCCCTTTTTCCTTCCTGTTCTACTTCTTCAACTCATCCCTTCCCATCATCCATGTTTCCCACCCGTTCTCACACTTCCCTTCCACTCCTCCATCTTCCCATCCTTTCCTCTTTCTTCTCTTTCCTTCGCTCCCCTTTCTTTCTCTTTCCTTCTGTTCCCTTCCCTCCTTCCCCTCCTCCTCATCTCCCCTACTCTCCCGCCTTCAAAACTCAACAGAAGTCAATCAATGTGTACCTCGGTGGTGAACCTTGAACTTCAAACTTGAGGAATCGTATTTGCACGCGCTCTGTTGGTAGCCCAACGAACCGGTAGATACATCGCTGGTTGTCGGGGTAATGGAGAGGCCAGTTGGGGGAGCTGAATGTGCCATTCTTCACATCTCCCACAGAACGTACCACAACGTCACAGTCTGAAAGTTAGGACAGATGTATTAGTGAAGTGTGAAAGCATATGTTATGTCACACAGTGTAATTGTGATGTGACAACGCCGATGAGACTGGTCGTATGTTGGTCATAACAGATCAATAGTCTGCCTGATTTATACCGCACCACAATGCAATGACCAGTTGTTGTTATAATAGCAAACTGTATTTACAAGATCAGTGCATTTTCACATACATTGTGTTGCTTTTTAATAGCAAAAACCAAAATGTGTATGAAAATACGATGATCTTGTAAATACACAAGGTCAAGATCAACCCTGCAAAATGTGACTGACTAAAATGCATCAAATATAAAATAGCCCGACAAAGGACTAGTTGGAACAGCAATGCAGGGACAATCAATAGTTTCTAAACAACACTTCTATTTACATGCACTGGCACATGAGAGGCTTTCTATTTATCCCAAAGCTCTTCATAAATAAGTTTATTATTATCCACTGGATGCAAGAAGAAAGATAAGAGTCAATGAAGAAGTAAACATTGAAGAACAGTGAAGACACAACTGTGGCTGGTTGAATGAGCCTGGGGTAATGAAAGAAGACTGGAGAGAGAGCCACACCCCTAGGGCTGCTCCACTTAGACAGAGCATGTGAGACTGCCCCTGTGGTGGTCCAGTGTCACACACACTGATGACACACAGCACTTGGGGGGCAGCACTAATTGAATCCATGAAGACAGCGACAGGGAGAAGCGGAGTGGAACTCCACTGGTCACTTCGGCCCATTCTAGCCGCAGCTCAAGAATCCTTCATGTCAAACGACACTGCATTATTGATCCAGCGGGAACTTATCACATAAGGCAGATGTTTCCTTCAATGATGTCTTCAGAAAATGACCTGCATGGAAATGCAGCTGTTTAAATGCACAGTTCCCTTGGGGCTTCATCCGCTTGCAGGAGCACTGCCCCGAGAGGGACGGGCTGGCCTTTACGTTATAACACACAATTCAAGATCAAAATAGTGAAATGATAAACAATTTAGTCTATAACACATTCGTTAAATTATTATTTTAATGATGAACGATGGTGATGTCTTAAAATGCAATGTAACAAGCAATTATACTCAATGTACAGATGATTTTAAAATATAAACAACTTTCAGCACACATTAATGTAACATCTACTGAACTCGCCTCCTTTTCAATTTGTTCATGAAAAGGAAAATAACATTAAGACCAAAATTTTGTGATTCTTGTAATAAACATGTGTATTAGGGTATACACATACATGTATTGATGTGTTAAAGGGTTTCACGACAAAATGAGACATATCCAATATCTATTTTGTTGGTTTTGATATAAACTCATGTATTTTTTAGTTATATTTTCTATTTTAATAAACACTTGTATGTGATATCACAATATCTTAAGAATCTGAACTGAAAGAGATTGGTAACAAATGCTGAAATAATTATTGCAGATTTGTTATATAAAATGTTATATTTGAAGAATTATATATATATAAACAACATATGTATATGAATGATTCTCCGGTGTACAGGCAGAGACCATTCCACTGATGGGTCGCCTCTTGCAAGAAAATGAAATGTTCACTATGGAAATGGGATACAAAGACTTCATTGTGAGTACCACGTACCTGCAAAGGTTTACAATCTGCCACGACATAAAGGCCTCTGTTCTAAGCAGTGAGTCAGTGGACATGAATGAAGAGGTGGTGCAGAATTGTGCAAGAAGTCTGAGAGATAAATGCGTAGGGTGTGTGCCGAAGAATATCTTTAACACCGATGAGACTGGTCGCACATTGTCAAAGGTGATGAGTGCAAGGGTAGCAAGCAGACCAAGGACGGCCTGATGGCTCTCTCTGTGCAAGAAGCTGTTGTCTCTGGTGACAGACAAGTCAGCCAATCCCAGGTTGTCAGGTCAATGTGACATCACTGCGCCCCTGGTGACAGACAAGTCAGCCAATCCCAGGTTGTCAGGTCAATGTGACATCACTGCGCCCCTGGTGACAGACAAGCCAGCCAATCCCAGGTTGTCAGGTCAATGTGACATCACTGCGCCCCTGGTGACAGACAAGCCAGCCAATCCCAGGTTGTCAGGTCAATGTGACATCACTGCGCCCCTGGTGACAGACAAGCCAGCCAATCCCAGGTTGTCAGGTCAATGTGACATCACTGCGCCCCTGGTGACAGACAAGCCAGCCAATCCCAGGTTGTCAGGTCAATGTGACATCACTGCGCCCCTGGTGACAGACAAGCCAGCCAATCCCAGGTTGTCAGGTCAATGTGACATCACTGCGCCCCTGGTGACAGACAAGTCAGCCAATCCCAGGTTGTCAGGTCAATGTGACATCACTGCGCCCCTGGTGACAGACAAGCCAGCCAATCCCAGGTTGTCAGGTCAATGTGACATCACTGCGCCCCTGGTGACAGACAAGCCAGCCAATCCCAGGTTGTCAGGTCAATGTGACATCACTGCGCCCCTGGTGACAGACAAGCCAGCCAATCCCAGGTTGTCAGGTCAATGTGACATCACTGCGCCCCTGGTGACAGACAAGTCAGCCAATCCCAGGTTGTCAGGTCAATGTGACATCACTGCGCCCCTGGTGACAGACAAGTCAGCCAATCCCAGGTTGTCAGGTCAATGTGACATCACTGCGCCCCTGGTGACAGACAAGTCAGCCAATCCCAGGTTGTCAGGTCAATGTGACATCACTGCGCCCCTGGTGACAGACAAGTCAGCCAATCCCAGGTTGTCAGGTCAATGTGACATCACTGCGCCCCTGGTGACAGACAAGTCAGCCAATCCCAGGTTGTCAGGTCAATGTGACATCACTGCGCCCCTGGTGACAGACAAGCCAGCCAATCCCAGGTTGTCAGGTCAATGTGACATCACTGCGCCCCTGGTGACAGACAAGTCAGCCAATCCCAGGTTGTCAGGTCAATGTGACATCACTGCGCCCCTGGTGACAGACAAGTCAGCCAATCCCAGGTTGTCAGGTCAATGTGACATCACTGCGCCCCTGGTGACAGACAAGCCAGCCAATCCCAGGTTGTCAGGTCAATGTGACATCACTGCGCCCCTGGTGACAGACAAGTCAGCCAATCCCAGGTTGTCAGGTCAATGTGACATCACTGCGCCCCTGGTGACAGACAAGCCAGCCAATCCCAGGTTGTCAGGTCAATGTGACATCACTGCGCCCCTGGTGACAGACAAGCCAGCCAATCCCAGGTTGTCAGGTCAATGTGACATCACTGCGCCCCTGGTGACAGACAAGCCAGCCAATCCCAGGTTGTCAGGTCAATGTGACATCACTGCGCCCCTGGTGACAGACAAGCCAGCCAATCCCAGGTTGTCAGGTCAATGTGACATCACTGCGCCCCTGGTGACAGACAAGCCAGCCAATCCCAGGTTGTCAGGTCAATGTGACATCACTGCGCCCCTGGTGACAGACAAGCCAGCCAATCCCAGGTTGTCAGGTCAATGTGACATCACTGCGCCCCTGGTGACAGACAAGCCAGCCAATCCCAGGTTGTCAGGTCAATGTGACATCACTGCGCCCCTGGTGACAGACAAGCCAGCCAATCCCAGGTAGTCAGGTCAATGTGACATCACTGCGCCCCTGGTGACAGACAAGCCAGCCAATCCCAGGTTGTCAGGTCAATGTGACATCACTGCGCCCCTGGTGACAGACAAGCCAGCCAATCCCAGGTTGTCAGGTCAATGTGACATCACTGCGCCCCTGGTGACAGACAAGCCAGCCAATCCCAGGTTGTCAGGTCAATGTGACATCACTGCGCCCCTGGTGACAGACAAGCCAGCCAATCCCAGGTTGTCAGGTCAATGTGACATCACTGCGCCCCTGGTGACAGACAAGCCAGCCAATCCCAGGTTGTCAGGTCAATGTGACATCACTGCGCCCCTGGTGACAGACAAGTCAGCCAATCCCAGGTTGTCAGGTCAATGTGACATCACTGCGCCCCTGGTGACAGACAAGCCAGCCAATCCCAGGTTGTCAGGTCAATGTGACATCACTGCGCCCCTGGTGACAGACAAGTCAGCCAATCCCAGGTTGTCAGGTCAATGTGACATCACTGCGCCCCTGGTGACAGACAAGCCAGCCAATCCCAGGTTGTCAGGTCAATGTGACATCACTGCGCCCCTGGTGACAGACAAGCCAGCCAATCCCAGGTTGTCAGGTCAATGTGACATCACTGTGCCCAGCCTATGAGTTGAGCTGTAAGGCCTGGATGACAGGAGAGCTCTTCACGGCACTGCATGGATATGCAGGATTAATAATCAGACACACATTCTGCTCTCCCTGGATAACTGCAGTGCCCAACCCCATCTTTTTTATAGACTTTGAGAATGTCAAAGTTGTTTTTCTGCCACCAAACATGACCACAAAATTGCAACCAAATGGACGCTGGCATCATTTAAAACCTAAAATGGTGTACCGAAAGAAGTTTCTGCAGCACATTATCTTCGTTATGGATGCAGCGAGCACGGCATCCGACATTGCTAAGAAAATTGCTGTGATAGACGCCATCCTGGGCCAGAAGTGGTTCCAGAAGTGCTGGTTTCCAGAAGTGCTTCTTGATGCACAGACAACTGACAAAGACGATTGGGGCGACGAAGATTTGCTTTCCCTTCTACCGCCTAGTGTCACCTTCAAGGACTATACGTCTATGTCGTCTGTGGCAGTAATGTCGCAACCACGAAAACCATCAGTGATGACTGGGAAAGATACTTGTTGCTAGTGGCAGAGCTATTAAGAATGGTGGCTGCCAGGATATCGCCGCCAGCTCGAGCGATGAGGATGAGAGCGAGGACAGCCCGATGATTGCGCAGGGTACTGTGTGTGGCCGCCCAGCACGGACTGGACTAAGCTGTGGCCACAAACAAACCCATCTCAGAGAACTGACACTGCACGACTACCCTAAGGCGATCGACAGCCGACGCCAGACCATTCTTGGTGCATTTATTCTTCATAAATAGAATCATATTCACTGTTCGTATATTTTCTTTGTGAAAAGCGCTTTGAGCAATCCTGAGAATTGGATATTGCGCTACATATAATTACTTACCTTTTCTTGTCAAATGCTACATTCAGCGCTGGTTCCCATACACCAGAGGCCACCCACCTGATATGGCCACTTTAGATTTGCTGAAGGGTTTCTGTGTGCATGCATGCATGCATGCATGCGTGCGTGTGTGCATGTGTGACATAGATTTATTTAGCATTGTAAAATATTTAATGAAAAATATTTAATGACGTGCACATAGGTCTTGAAAATGTGGCACTTTAATTTAGCATATGATGACAACATATTATGACAACTGGATGAATGGACAATGTCAGTGATTACCCTAGGTACATGTGAATCTATGGATGACATGTATGGCCTGAAAGATATTTGGATCATTAGATGACATATAGATAACATTCTAGCACCCATGCACATATAAGAATCTACAAACTACAAACTAACTATTATAACTGAGCTAGCATATGTGTGCATGTGTATGGCCATGTTAATCTTTTAGACAGCTTGCAATTCAGGTGCCAAACTTTCATGGGTTCATTTAATACCCTTCAGAAGGTATTTTATTAATGTACAAGGGTTCACATAATTTGTTTGAAGGACATCATGCTCCGGGAGAAGTGAAGATGGTGTCCAACTGAACAGTCTCCCAGGCAGTCAAGTGTAAAGCATTTTCAGCAATCCTGAGGATTGGATACTGCACTACATAAGAACTTACATTTTTTCTTTATAAATTTATTATTCATAACAATAGATATGAAATTATGTGGAACATTTATTGTTTTGTGTTGCAATTGTGAGGGATATTTATTGTTTTATGTTGAAATTGTGTGGGATATTTTTATTTTTGTTTTACGTTGGTGATTTCTCATTTCCATGCTAGAAATAACTGGGAATGCAACAGAGTACAACATGTCATTATACATATAAATATATTCTTCACAAAGATTAGTTTTACTTTCTGTGATGGAAAAAGGAACACATTGTCTCTAAACGTAAATGTCTCCACCACACTGGCTACAGCCCTGGCAGAGTTGATCCAGCTGATCACAGAGTAGATACTGACCATCAGCAAGGCTGTGCATGGCTGCGTGACAGATGACCAGGCACACGATGACTGCTAGCTGCGTCCACCGCAGGTCCCAATGTCGCACATCACACATGTTCTGTCAACAAAGTTAACATTTCTTTCAGATATAGCAAAATTACCAACCACAGCAAAATCCCCAGGAAGTCTGGCTTATCAAGACTCCACACACAACATCCATGTAACCTACTCAGCTGACATTTTGCTTTTAAACATATTCTTTATCCATTTACACAACAAATTATTTGTAGTAATAATGTGGCTCAAACACCCATCCAGAGACCCAGGCCCACCAGTCTGTGACTTAAACACCCATCCAGAGACCCACGCCCACCAGCCTGTGACTTAAACACCCATCCAGAGACTCACGCCCACCAGCCTGTGACTAAAACACCAATCCAGAGGCTCACGCCCACCAGCCTGTGACTAAAACACCCATCCAGAGACACACGCCCGCAAGCCTGTGACTTAAACACCCATCTAGAGACCCATGCCCACCAGTCTGTGACTTAAACACCCATCCAGAGACCCATGCCCACCAGCCTGTGACTTAAACACCCATCCAGAGGCTCACGCCCACCAGCCTGTGACTAAAACACCCATCCAGAGACACACGCCCACAAGCCTGTGACTTAAACACCCATCTAGAGACCCATGCCCACCAGTCTGTGACTTAAACACCCATCCAGAGAACCACACATGATACTTCCTGAGATATTTCATCTTGAAAATGTAGAAATGTGTTATTTTAGCAAATTAGCACTTGGCAAGAGATATAAGCACAATATTGACAAACCTAACTAAAAGCAAGACAAATATAAACATGTGGAAGATAAACTTGATATTTGGACATTATTACAAGTTTCATTCAGGTATGTGACTTTGTTTATAGGTCTTTTTATTTATTTTCTCCGGTTATCTTAAACTCAGGGAAATGTCTCAACTTCACAGTTAATTGGATTGTTAATGGATACAAATCAAATAATATTTATTCCAACACATATCATGATAAAAAATGATTAATAAAAAATGACTTGCTCATTGTGGTAGATGCCCCTTCGTTATATATCAATATAATAATTTTATTAATAATTATATAAAATAGATGAGGGCAAGGTTTATTCATTCAAATTTTAAAAAAATCTGCATGGCTTATAAGTATTAACTTTTCTGGAATACAGTTTGTATGACTAAAAACATCATTATGTTGTCCCTTTAACACACCAAATCTTATTCTGATTATCCAGGGGTACACAAATATTACGCATTCAGTAGCATTTCAAAAAAACATATAAATCAAGAAATAACTGCCCGTGTCTATGTTACGCTAGTGCAAGCTGGCGGAACAACATTGAAAATTGAAGTGGAAAACAGGTTTCGTTCTTATACATTGCAAGGTGTCCATTTTTGACAGAATCAATCAGAATAAAAAAATGATATGCTGCTGAACTCGTAATCGTGGAGTAATCGCATCAAAATGTTATGTATGAAATATATATAATTTTATATAAATTTAATTCCATAATAATTAATAGTATTATGTGTAGATCACGCAGAATTATGGTTAATTTGAGTGAAAAACCTTTCCAAGTCTAATTTGGACAGGTAAAACCCATTTTGGAAGGGTAGAAATATCACTGGACAGGTACAAAATAAGGAGCAAAAGATAGTCAAAATTATATTATCAACTATGGCTTGAAAATGGGTGTCACATGTGTGTTTATAGTTGATTTCAGGTCATTATACACATCTTGACTGGCTTGTGTGTTTGTCAGTTAATATATGTGTCGTCCTGAAAATGTGATCGTGCATAAATGCCTGATTGTGACCAGCCTGTGGAGTGGCACTGGCAGTGGCATTGGCAGTGGCATATAGTCCAAAGTGGATCCAGAACCACACCCAATGTCCACAGCACTACTGTGACTGGAGTCACTGGTGGACACACTACACACACTGACCACCACAGAGTCTGGGTCTGATGTCCACAACAGCAGCAGTGTGCATTAGTACATGTTCCACAAGACAGGTGGTGTCATTGTATGACAGGGACAGAGAGTGGGGCAGGAACGGAGACAAGGTGGGTGGGTGTATGGGTGGGACAGAAGGCTCCAGGGAGGCAATGAGAAATAGAGCAACTGAGCTTTATGCAGAGACCCATCCAACCGTCATTTGGATGGGTAAAACCTGTTTTGGA
Organism: Ridgeia piscesae; assembly: GCA_025642075.2. Classification (NCBI taxonomy): domain Eukaryota; kingdom Metazoa; phylum Annelida; class Polychaeta; order Sabellida; family Siboglinidae; genus Ridgeia; species Ridgeia piscesae. The sequence continues at coordinate 267,696 of JAODUO010000506.1, forward strand.
CAGGTAGAAATAGGGGTGGACAATGAAGGAGCAAAAAAAGGTGTTCCAAAACCATAGATATTGTCAGTTATGCCCTAAAAGTGAGTGTAAATGGTGTCACATGTGTGTTTGTAGTCCATTTCAGGTCATCAGACACATTTAAAGTTTGTAAATTGCATTAACAGTTAACATCCATGTGTCTATCAAAACATGTGTGACTGGCAATAATTTGGTCCTGCATACATAAAGCCCTGGTGAAGGTGGATGTAGAGGTGAAGGTGGAGTTGGATGTGGATGTAGAGGTGGATGTAGAGGTGAATGTGAAGGTGGATGTGGATGCAGAGGTGGATGTAGAGGTGAAGGTGGAGTTGGATGTAGAGGTGAAGGTGGATGTAGAGGTGGAGGTGGATGTAGAGGTGAATGTGAAGGTGGATGTGGATGCAGAGGTGAAGGTGGAGGTGGATGTAGAGGTGAATGTGAAGGTGGAGGTGGAGTTGGATGTAGAGGTGAAGGTGGAGGTGGATGTAGAGGTGGAGGTGTATGTATAGGTGAAGGTGGAGGTGAAGGTGGAAGTGGATGTAGAGGTGAAGGTGGAGGTAGAGGTGATGGTGGAGGTGCAGGTGGATGTAGAGGTGATGGTGGAGGTGCAGGTGGATGTAGAGGTGAAGGTGGAGGTGGATGTAGAGGTGAAAGTGGAGGTGGATGTAGAGGTGATGGTGGAGGTGCAGGTGGATGTAGAGGTGAAGGTGAAAGTGCAGGTGGATGTAGAGGTGAAGGTGGAGGTGAAGGTGGAAGTGGATGCCATGGTGAAGGTGGAGGTGAAAGTGAAGGTTGATGTAGAGATGGAGATGGTGGTGGAGGTATAAGTGGAGTGGATGGTTGACATCTAAACACAGGTCACCTGGTGCAGATGGAGGTGGTGGGACAAATGAAGACAGCAGAGATGGTGAAATAACTGCGTCTGTAGGAGGGGATGGGAGGGCAGACTACAAGAAGATTGAAGAGCGCATTAAGAGTGATCAAACAAAGGTGGAGGAGAAAGACAAGTAGCAGTAGAGAGAAGGAGAAATGGATGACATCCGGGGCTTGGTATGTGACAGTGTCACTTCATGCAGAGAGCCATCAGGAAGAACACATTACACAAGATTTTCAAACGAACCAGCTCTAGGAGACTGTGAGTCAATGAAGTACATGTCTATATTCTGTAAATAGTAATGTCTTATCTTAGAAGAAACAGACACATTTTGATGACATGATGTGTATGAATGATCTGAGCCACTAATTACCTGTCGGCTGGACAGACTGACACATGATAAATTGACCACGGTGATTAAGGGAGTATTAGCAGATTATTAGGGTGCTTAGGTAAGGGCCCCCCAAGTCTCTCAACCACAGGCAGAATGTCTGTGCTTGGCTGAAAAGGGCATGACAAATTGGGAAACAAATTATGATTAAAAGAGTTCATTTAAGATCCAATTAGTCAAAACATATAGAGCCACCATTGACCTCTCCCAGAATGAAATTGATTACACTGATAAACATAGTTAAATTAAACAACCAGTCAAGGAAACTATCTGCCATATGTGTGACTATTTTATAGTTCTTTAGAGACATATAATCATACGAATAATGGATAGATGGTACAAAACAAAATGAAATATGACGACAGAGAAAATAACTATCGGATAAAGAACAGACTGACCCAGAAAAAGACATTTTGTTAGCGTAGAACCAGACACTCTCAATGTGAGAGATAAACCAGAGCCGTGACAGTTTATTGCCCACCTTTAGAATGTGACAAGAATGTGGTTGTAGGTGGTGACAAAACAGACAACCTGAAATTGCACTTCCTAGAGACTTCAGCTCCAGCAGCTAATGCCAGACAGCTGTAGACATCAGTAAGATGGTAAACTGGTTAGATTATCTCTAGGCATGTGGAACTGATTGAGTTAACAACATTGTTGTAAAACTTTAATACATATGAAGTGACACTTCAAAGGGAGTGTGGCACAGGTAAAGTTGTCATACTGTCACAGGTCATGGCTGTGAGGACACAAGTGAAGAGAGAGTTGTCATACCGCCACAGGTCATGGCCGTGAGGACACAAGACTGAGGTGAATGGAGAGTTGTCATACTGTCACAGGTCATGGCCGTGAGGACACAGGACTGAGGTTAAAGGAGAGTTGTCATACTGCCACAGGTCATGGCTGTGAGGACACAAGTGAAGGGAGAGTTGTCATACTGCCACAGGTCATGGCTGTGAGGACACAAGTGAAGGGAGAGTTGTCATACTGCCACAGGTCATGGCCATGAGGACACAGGACTGAGGTTAAAGGAGAGTTGTCATACTGCCACAGGTCATGGCTGTGAGGACACAAGTGAAGGGAGAGTTGTCATACTGCCACAGGTCATGGCCGTGAGGACACAGGACTGAGGTTAAAGGAGAGTTGTCATACTGCCACAGGTCATGGCTGTGAGGACACAAGTGAAGGGAGAGTTGTCATACTGTCACAGGTCATGGCCGTGAGGACACAGGACTGAGGTTAAAGGAAAGTTGTCATACTGCCACAGGTCATGGCTGTGAGGACACAAGTGAAGGGAGAGTTGTCATACTGTCACAGGTCATGGCCGTGAGGACACAGGACTGAGGTTAAAGGAGAGTTGTCATACTGCCACAGGTCATGGCTGTGAGGACACAAGTGAAGGGAGAGTTGTCATACTGTCACAGGTCATGGCCGTGAGGACACAGGACTGAGGTTAAAGGAGAGTTGTCATACTGCCACAGGTCATGGCTGTGAGGACACAAGTGAAGGGAGAGTTATCATACTGCCACAGGTCATGGCTGTGAGGACACAAGTGAAGGGAGAGTTGTCATACTGCCACAGGTCATGGCCGTGAGGACACAGGACTGAGGTTAAAGGAGAGTTGTCTACTGCCACAGGTCATGGCTGTGAGGACACAGGTGAAGGGAGAGTTGTCATACCACCACAGGTCATGTCTGTGAGGACACAGGTGAAGGGAGAGTTGTCATACCACCACAGGTCATGACTGTGAGGACACAGGTGAATGGAGAGTTGTCATACTGCCACAGGTCATGACTGTGAGGACACAGGTGAATGGAGAGTTGTCATACCACCACAGGTCATGACTGTGAGGACACAGGTGAAGGGAGAGTTGTCATACCACCACAGGTCATGACTGTGAGGACACAGGTGAATGGAGAGTTGTCATACTGCCACAGGTCATGACTGTGAGGACACAGGTGAATGGAGAGTTGTCATACCGCCACAGGTCATGACTGTGAGAACACAGGTGAATGGAGAGTTGTCATACTGCCACAGGTCATGACTGTGAGGACACAGGTGAATGGAGAGTTGTCATACTGCCACAGGTCATGACTGTGAGAACACAGGTGAATGGAGAGTTGTCATACCGCCACAGGTCATGGCTGTGAGGACACAGGTGAAGGGACAGTTGTCATACTGCCACAGTAAGGTCATAGTACATCATTACTTCATGTCATGTTACGCAGCATCTTCAGGTGAAGAGTGTTCTTTAGCATCTAAGTATCTGTCTTGTATTTGAACAAGGCCAAAAGAATGTACTTAGTATGCAGATGATACTCAAATTTATATATCATTATCTATTCCAGATGCTAATAGTTCCTTACAACAACTTATAAATTGTCTAGATGAAAAGTTTTACTGGGTGAGTGAGAGTAGATTGAAGCTGAATGCTGATAACACAAAGTTTCTTATTATTGGCACACAGAGGCTGCATGAACAAATTAAGAATGTTTGCCCTATACCTTATGTAATCAGCATACTATGCCTCCAGTTTTAACCCCAAATTTAGGAGTATTTTTATGATAAATCTAATTGTAGAGAACTTATTTCTAAAATATGCAAACATGTTATTACCACATTCATGATTTGGTACATTCATGATTAATTTGTATTTGCTTCTTTCTACTGCAAAAACTATTGGAACTGCACTAGTCACTGGTAGACTAGATTATTGTAAATCGCTTTTTCATAATATTGCCATTAACGATATCAAAAAACTACGAGTCCAGAATTGCTCAGCTAGGGTTGTGACTAGGTCTCCACGTTTTACTCATTCTGTCATTTCTAATATCTCTGCATTGGCTTCCTTTCCGATGTCGTATCATATTTAAGATCTGTACCATTACTTACCAGCCACTTTCCTGTAAGCAGCCATCGTATTTACATTCTTTGCTTACTCCTGTAAGGAAACCTGTTCAGCTTTGATCATCTAGTTCTTATTTACTTTTTGTCCCTAAAGTCAACACTAGTATTGGCTTTTGCTGTGGGTGCGCCTACTCTTTGGAATATGCTTTCTTCTAGTGTTAAATCAGTTGGAACTATTGTTAGAATCCGCTATCATTTAAAGACATACTTTTACAACCTTGCCTATCCACCATAGCTCCCTGCTGTATCAATCAATCTGGTTGGTCGGGATTTAATCAATCTGGATGTGTTTATTGACTCTGAGATCAATTAATCCTTTGTATTGGTGTGCCTGATCTGAGCTTGGTTTCTAAGGATTTAGGTGCAATAGAAGTTATCTAATTTTTATTATTATTACTGTTTCATCAGGTCAACTCGTAAAATACTTAGTGTGCAAAATTAATAAACAATGAAGATAACTGAAGTCTTACCGACAAACATGGGCTGACACAGACATTCTAGAGTTCGCTGGTAACTCCCATGCATATAATAGATATCCCTTTATCAGCAGAGAAAAATTATGTAACTTCAATTTCAACATCATCAACAATACTGTCATCATTCTTCAACCATTACTGCTGTGATATCAGCAACAACAGCTTTGATATAACCAACAACTACTGTATGTGACATCAAGTTCTATAACAACACTGACAACAACTTAAATGACATCATTAAAAACTACTGAAAATAACTGATGAAAGTGGTCCTTGAGGGCGATATCATTGGCTGATGTTAAAAGAGGATTTTTTGAAAGGGATGTGCAGGGGTAGACAAGAGCTGGTACTGACGCAATCAGCAGCACTGACTCCTGGTGCACACTGCACAGGGAGGCTAGAACACACTGATTAGATTTCAAAGAAGAGAAGAATAATCAGACCAGAGAATCACTGGTATTCATTCCTATTTATCTTTTCAATCAAAGCTGCCACAAAGCTGGCAGCAGCAATTGAGGACGATGATGAATAGGACAGTGGTCACAGAGAAATTGCTCAAAGATGAGGTGGCAGATCACAGGACAACTGCAGCAACTACAGACAGTGGCTGACAGGGACAACTGATGACATGGAGGAGACGACCACACAACATGACAACAAGATAGATGGATGGATGGATGGATGGATGGATGGATGGATGGATGGATGGATGGATGGATGGATGGATGGATGGATGGATGGATAGATAGGATGGATGGATGGATGGATGGATGGATGGATGGATGGATGGATGGATGGATGGATGGATGGATGGATGGATGGATGGATGGATGGATGGATGGATGGATGGATGGATGGATGGATGGATGGATGGATGGATGATGATAGATAGATAGATAGATAGATAGATAGATAGATAGATAGATAGATAGATGGATAGGGATGGATGGATGGATGGATGGATGGATGGATGGGTGGATAGATAGATGGATGATGATGGAAAAGATGATAATAGATAGATAGATAGATAGATAGATGGTATATGTCCTGTCAACAGACTGAACATGATAGTCAGGTCATATCAACAAACAGACCATGGTACCCGAGGTCCTGTTATCAGACAGAACAACTGTCAGGTCATATCAACAGACAGACCATGGTACCCGAGGTCCTGTCATCAGACTGAACAGCTGTCAGGTCATATCAACAGACAGACCATGGTACCCGAGGTCCTGTCATCAGACTGAACAGCTGTCAGGTCATATCAACAGACAGACCATGGTACCCGAGGTCCTGTCATCAGACTGAACAGCTGTCAGGTCATATCAACAGACAGACCATGGTACCCGAGGTCCTGTCATCAGACTGAACAGCTGTCAGGTCATATCAACAGACCATGATACCTGAAGTAATGTCAACAGAAACTGGATACTATGGTAGCTGCTATTCTAATGATGATACTATTTATTCTTTTTTATTATTAGTTTATAAAAGGCAAAGGCAAGTTCTTATATAGCGCAGTATCCAGTCCTCAGGACCGTTCAAAGCGCTTTACACTTTACTTCCCTGACAGACCTGTTCAATCAGACACCATCTCGGCTTCTCTGGGAAGCATCCAGCCATATGCTACAATTAATGCGCGAAGGCTGCTCATACACATATCCACCACTGTCTACAGCCATGTACTCATGTTTACAGCTGAGTGAACTGGAGCAATGTAGAATGAAAAAATTTGCTCAAGGACAGGATTCGAACCTGGGTTCTCGTAGTCGAGAATCCGAAGTTCTACCCCTGAGCCATTGCGCAGTCACTGCGCTATAAAAGAAACTGACCAGAACAGTAAATACAAAATAATAATAATAATAAAGCTTTATTGCCATATTCAACGTGCATTACATGATGAATTGGAATGTAGTCTGGCGTTGACTCATATAGTGCCTATATATATACAATAAAATGAAATATGGCAAATAAATATAAGATATAGATATAAGATATACATTGTACATAATTTGTTCTTTAAAATGTTTTTTTAGTATAATAAATAAATAAAGACACAATTTAAATAATAGATTATCTATTTAACAATAATTATGGTGTAAACTAGTTAATAAATAAATAAATAAATATATATAAAATGTCCTTTAAAATTGTTTAAAAAAATATATATATATATATATATAATAATATATATATATAATATATATATATATATATATATATATATATATATGTGTATTATAATTATCTTCTAAAAATATAATTTAAATTAGTAAACATACATTATAAGAGGACTAAAATATCATTTAAAATTATATTTACAATTACAATTGAATGCGTCCAATTTTGTTTAAAAATATATTTATACAATTATTAAGTTAAGCTAAAATTTCAGGAGAAGAGAAGATTGTTGCTCAGCACCATTGATCCGCTACTGAGAATAGGTACACCCACACCCCACACGCGTAGGGTTCAGCCATACCAACCAGCGCCAGAAAAATTACAATTCCACCAGAGCGGCGAAAACAGCCAAGTTTCCAGGGTCTTTACATCTACGTTCTAAATTTCATTCCTGTTAAGGCTGCTACGGTACTTGGGTAAAAACTATTTCTAAAGCGATTTGTTTTCGTACGGATGCATCTATAGCGTTGGCCTGACGGTAATAGATCGAAAAGATAATGGGCGGGGTGAGTTTGGTCTGAGATAATTTTGCAGGCTCTTTTTTTTATCTGTCTTTATATATGGCTGTTAGAGAGGTGAGTTCACTACCGACAATTTTTGAAGCTGTTTTCACCTCTCTGTCAAGCCTGATCCTCTGGTGCTGGCTGATGCCGCCGAACCATACACATATTGAGAATGTAAGAATACTCTCAATAGCAGAACGATAGAACTGAACAAGAATTTCTCTCCTCAGCCCGAACTTCTTTAGTTGGCGCAGGAAGAACAGTCTTTGTTGGGCCTTTTTGACGACAGCGTCTGTGTTGTTTTCCCAAGCTAAGTCACTTGATATTATCGTACCTAGGAATTTAAAACAGTCCACCCTTTCGATAGAGTCGCTGTTAACAATAATGGGAGCAAGTGGGTTTTTTATCTTCCTAAAATCTACGATCATCTCTTGAGTTTTGGACGCATTCAGTTGTAGGTTGTTAGTGTCACACCACGACCGACCGTCCGACACCAGCCCTACTAATGTAGTGTCATCTGCAAACTTTAGCAATGGTACAGAAGAATGATGTGAAACACAGTCATTTGTAAACAGAGAATATAGCAATGGGGAAAGGACACATCCCTGAGGAGTCCCCGTGTTCATGATAATAGTACTGGAAACTATACTGTTCATCTTAACAACCTGTGATCGCTGTAGTAAAAAGTCCAGAAGCCAGTAACACATTGATGGGTCAAGTGACAGCAACTGAACAAAATCACATAATGTAACAAATTTTGCATCTGAAAATTACTTGCAATTAATACAAATCTATCTAACTCATTACCTAGTACATAGTATGATAGTAAACAACAATTTGGGTGATATTATTTATCGACATTTAGAAAAGAAAGACTGAGGTAGAGTTACAATAAGACTGATCCATTGCCCTGGCCAGTGTGTCAGTTGAGCTGCCATCTGGCCTGTCTATTCAATGTGATAGCGCCAAATCCAATGAGAATGACACATTGGGTGGATGGAGGCACTTGCCCCAAGTGTATGATTCGTCACGATGTGCCGAGCATGCGAGAGATTGACCATTGTCAACTAGCACTGTGTTATCTTCCCCATCAGGTGCCTGATGTCACAGTGCAGTAGTTGCACGCCTGTCCACATTCACACGCAAAATTGCCAAAAGATCTCATTTTCGTGCAATAATTCCTCGGCCTCAGAATATTGGAAAATTCCAAAAATACTGGCATGCTGCATGTTGACGATGTTACTGTGGCTGCTGGGCAGATATTGGCTCCATCATTTCATAAATGTCTGTTTTCAGCCAAGATTGCATTTCTAATGTCAGTAGTTTGGCCACTGAGGTAACACTAGGGAAAGAAACTTGGGTTGTTGCCTGGGTCCTTTCTGAACACCCTACTGCAGCAGTAGGGTGTACCCACGGATATCATTCATTCTCAAAACTGAAATTATGTAGTGAGTGTTTCTACCAGAAATTAAGGAATATAAACAGCCTCTTCTGGATTATGCATGCATCATTTAGAGTATTCCAAAATATTGACCACATAATATTAAATGTTTATTCTCATCTATTATATTTGTGTGCGTGCATGCGTGCATGCGTGCATGCGTGCGTGCGTGCGTGCGTGCGTGCGCGTGCGTGCGTGCGTGTGCACATACGGATGTGCATGCGTCCATGTGTAAATTTAATATAGATCCAATTCCTTAGACATCTATGCTAACAGCTCATTGACAGTCAACTTACATAAAGAAAACAACAAAAGAATATCTGTCATCTTCACTTTGCTGATGACATACTCATATATGTGCTAATATACCACATGAAATATTACAACAAACAGTGGACATAGCTGATGAAAGTGCAAGGTTCAAAGACAAAAGTGATCTCAGTTTTTCTGACACATGCCTTCATCACTGTATGTACAGTTGTTTGTACTTGTTAGAATGATAGACTGCCTCAAGTTGAGGACCAGACGTCAACATATCCTGCTCTTGTTCTTGCTCATGTTGCTCCTCCTGCACCACTGTCACTCCTACATTAACAGGTATGTGCGAGGACAAAAACTCCAGCAGACAAAACCCCAATGGATAATACCCCACTGGACTAAACCCCAATGGACAAAACCCCAACGGCTTAAATTACAAATATGGACAACCCCAATCCTCAGCATAGGAGTGACAAGACTTTGTCGATGTAGACATACATAAATAAATACATACATACACAAGAGCAATTTCAATGCATAAAGAATGTATACAATGATCAGTGGCTAGAACACAAGACCCTTCAAGAGTTCTTGAAGGTGTGGGTATCTACATCAGATTTAAAGACATGTAGTATGTGTACATGTACATGTGGTATGTGTACCAGGTACATGTACATGTAGTATGTGTACATGTACATGTGGTATGTGTACCAGGTACATGTACATGTAGTATGTGTACATGTACATGTACATGTGGTATGTGGTATGTGGTATGTGGTATGTGGTATGTGGTATGTGGTATGTGTACATGTACATGTACATGTAGTATGTGTACATGTACATGTGGTATGTGTACATGTACATGAAGTATGTGTACATGTACATGTAGTATGTGTACATGTACATGTAGTATGTGTACATGTACATGTAGTATGTGTACATGTACATGTAGTATGTGTACATGTACATCCAATCTATGTGGTTCAAACACATGAGACAGTTCTATCATTTGTAGAAAGTGTTTGTGAATGTACAAGTTTAAAGGCATTTGATGTGTATACATCCGAGCTGTGTTGTTCAAACACACAAGACTTCTATAACTTGTAGGTGTTTGTGAATGTACAAGTTTAAAAACACTTGATGTGTGTACATCTGAGCTGTGTTGTTCAAGCACACAATACTTTGATATGTAACAAGTTTAGAGATGTATTGTTGAATAAACACAAGTATCTATGAAATGTCCAACAGCTTTATTGTTTGTAACAATGTTTATGTATACATAGAGACACTCTAGTCACTACAATGTGTATGTATACATAGAGACACTCTAGTCACTACAATGTGTATGTATACATAGACACTCTAGTCACTACAATGTGTATGTATACATAGAGACATTCTAGTCACTACAATGTGTATGTATACATAGAGACACTCTAGTCACTACAATGTGTATGTATACATAGAGACACTCTAGTCACTACAAAGTGTATGTATACATAGAGACACTCTAGTCACTACAATGTGTATGTATACATAGAGACACTCTAGTCACTACAATGTGTATGTATACATAGACATTCTAGTCACTACAATGTGTATGTATACATAGAAACATTCTAGTCACTACAATGTGTATGTATACATAGAGACACTCTAGTCACTACAATGTGTATGTATACATAGACACTCTAGTCACTACAATGTGTATGTATACATAGAGACATTCTAGTCACTACAATGTGTATGTATACATAGAGACACTCTAGTCACTACAATGTGTATGTATACATAGAGACATTCTAGTCACTACAAAGTGTATGTATACATAGAGACACTCTAGTCACTACAATGTGTATGTATACATAGAGACACTCTAGTCACTACAAAGTGTATGTATACATAGAGACACTCTAGTCACTACAATGTGTATGTATACATAGAGACACTCTAGTCACTACAATGTGTATGTATACATAGACATTCTAGTCACTACAATGTGTATGTATACATAGAAACATTCTAGTCACTACAATGTGTATGTATACATAGAGACACTCTAGTCACTACAATGTGTATGTATACATAGAGACATTCTAGTCACTACAAAGTGTATGTATACATAGACACACTAGTCACTACAAAGTGTATGTATACATAGAGACACTCTAGTCACTACAAAGTGTATGTATACATAGAGACACTCTAGTCACTACAAAGTGTATGTATACATAGACACTCTAGTCACTACAGTGTGTATGTATACATAGACATTCTAGTCACTACAATGTGTATGTATACATAGACACTCTAGTCACTACAATGTGTATGTATAGTTCTTGTATACATAGACACTCTAGTCACTACAATGTGTATGTATAGTTCTTGTATACATAGAGACACTCTAGTCACTACAAAGTGTATGTATACATAGACACTCTAGTCACTACAGTGTGTATGTATACATAGACATTCTAGTCACTACAATGTGTATGTATACATAGACACTCTAGTCACTACAATGTGTATGTATAGTTCTTGTATACATAGAGACACTCTAGTCACTACAATGTGTATGTATAGTTCTTGTATACATAGAGACACTCTACTCTTAGGTCTTAGGTGATTACCTCCAAACAGCCCAAACTTGGGCTAACGCAGGAGTTGTTCTTCTGTAGAATTTGTGAGTCCACTACAGGTTACACATTTACCCCCTGTGTGGGATCTTTTACTTCCCCTGGCATAGACACCAGACAGAAGGGACCACCGGCTTTTAGTGTCTCTTCCGAAAGACACAGGCAAATGTGGGGTGAAGAAATTGCCTAAGTTTCGAAACGGCGGTAGGTGGGATTGAACCACCGTCCCCTCGATTGACAGTCCGGCGCTCTACCGCGCGACCACCGCTCCCCACGATGTGTATGTATAGTTCTTGTATACATAGAGACACTCTAGTCACTACAATGTGTATGTATAGTTCTTGTATACATAGAGACACTCTAGTCACTACAATGTGTATGTATAGTTCTTGTATACATAGAGACACTCTAGTCACTACAATGTGTATGTATAGTTCTTGTATACATAGAGACACTCTAGTCACTACAATGTGTATGTATAGTTCTTGTATACATAGAGACACTCTAGTCACTACAATGTGTATGTATAGTTCTTGTATACATAGAGACACTCTAGTCACTCCTACATCCTACATCTAAACTAAGCGGTTGGGGTTTGTCTGCTGGGTTTTGTCCACATTTGCAATAAGCTGTTACGGTTTTGTCCATTGGGGTTTTGTCCGCTGGGGTTTTATCCATTGGGGTTTTGGGCATGGATTGAGTAGATCTACACACCTGAACACTTCGTTTGGTAACAGTAGCACGATAAACAAGAAACCAATAAAAGAACTGAATATGACAGTGTTGATGGCGAGAGAGACTGTTAGACCTGGTTGATACTACTGGTACTCACCATTAAAATGACAAGCCACTCTGATGGAATCAGGCAGACCACAGAACTATTACATAATGATGGCTAATTGTATTATCATACGGGCGCTTCTCTGACATCATTTGTACCAATATTCTTGAGTAAAATGGCCTTCTGTCTACTTAATCTAATTAACCGTTCACACGCACAATGCACCAATCAGTGACTACTAGCTACAGCAAATGATAATCAGAGCTGTCTGGGGGGAAACTTAACTTAATTAGCTGTGTATCAGTTTAATCAAGCATGCTGGATCTTTACTATGTTGGCCTTTCATAAACTGACCTGGCAATGGCAAAGGTTTAGACTGGCAAGATAATTCTCCATTTCAATTAAGCCTGGCATATATATGTAAAGATGTGACTGAATTTGTGTGGGTTTTTGTTTGTGATAATTTGGTTGCAAACATGTCATGTCATGTGATGACATAGCTGACCCCTCCAGGGTCACACGCAGAAATATGTTAAGACATGAGTTGGTTGATCCATGTACTTAGTTGGGGGCAGCAGTTCCTGCCACTTAGTGGCATTGCCCTGTAGAACTATTCAAAAATGGCAGTGCTGTCTGACACCAATAGTGAGCTGTAGGATTGTACGTAACTGGGACATTTTCAATATAATGCCTTTCCTGTTTTTACAGGAATAATACAAAATTACTTTTTGAACAGCATCCTGATGCTTTTGCCAACAACATAGGTATATTACTGCTATCAAACTGCTAATTTAAATGATAGAGATCAGTGTTGAGGTCTTTCTTCCTTTACTAAAATGGGTGTTCAATAGCTCCATCTCGCTGTCCAAGTAGCAGGGATGATATTTTGTAATCACTTGGTGAAGTTCTTTCTGTGTTCCCTACTGTTTGCCAACTTAGAATTTTTTATTCCAGCACAGAAGACAGTATGCTTTGTTGGGTTTAAAAAATCAAAATTGGAGCCTTTAATGCATGAAGTTTATTTGGTGCAGCAGGATCTTACCTTGCCAGCTGTTTTCTTTAGCTATAAGGCTCTTGGGCTTCATTAGCTTCTAGCTGGTTCCCAACAACCTCTGGTAAGGGACCACAAGCTAAACTGAACGTTGTGTACATGTTCTAGTTCTAGTTATATCCACCACTTGGCAGGGTTCTACTAACTGACTCGTACTCACAACTTACGAGGTCTCACTGAACTAGTCTGTCTTTTTAAGAACATTTACACCAAGCTGATCTTTCTATGATGGGTTTTTGATGGCACTGAGGGTGGTCACAGCCAGGGTGCTTGTCATCCTCAGTGGTTTTTTACATCCCAAATTGAGATGAGACCAACATTAATGTGATTCTCTGATTCATGAGGGATACACAGTCCCCAATGTTGAGATCCAATTTATTTATTACCATCAACCAGCATGGTATATTTAGTATCATTACTTAAGAGATTCCCAAACTTCTATGGAACAGAACACATTTCCTGCTTATCTGATGGATGAATCTTGCTCTTGAAAGTGAAGTTTAATCAGGATGTCACATTGACCTTAATGTATGTCCATGTTACAATCTTTGTATTTTTGGGCATGATGAATGTTATCCCGGCTTTGATTACAATTATGCATACATACCTCCTACTTCATAATGTAAACATTGTGAATCAAAAATGTGGTTTTGAATTTTCAAGTCTGATGTCCAATTTGTATGTGCCATACTTGTATGTCATTATGCATATATATATATATATATATATATATATATATATATATATATATATATATATATATATATATATAAGGCTAAATGCTGCATAGGGAGACCAGTGCATATACGACCGCCTACAGGAGACCGGCCGTATATTTTTATGTAACTGATTTCCCAATTATGTCTAGTTGGAACATTGTCTGTAATGCAAATACACACCATATACTACAATAGTGTTATGCTATTGTAATAAATAACATATATATGCAAAAATCGGTCTCCTTAAAACCTATATGCTTAGATGCTACGTATGGAAGACCGGTGTGTAATCGGAAGTTAGTTATTAGTTATACTTATTTGCAGCAGTATATATTTAACGCCAACCTGGTACATGTATATCCAAAACCCAATACACCGATAACAATAACAACATAAATATATATGCAGATACACAAATTGACAGCACCGCATTTAACAAATGTACAACGTATGGCTAGGAGATCCGTCAAATATTTGTTTTATTAATGTGTGTATATTTTTATTTTAAAATTAATACATATCAAACAAGCATATAGTACACTGAGCACGGAACGCTAACCCCTTAATCAATATATAGCAAAACTTTTAAACTATAACACTTCTCTGCCGGGGTCCCGTACGCCACGCCTTATGCACATAAATATATACAAGTGTCTGCAATAAATGTGCTCAAATCCAATAAAAATATAAAATAAAGTTTATAATAATTGCACAAGTTAATTTGTTTATATCTAAACTATCTCCACTAACAAGGATAATCATTAAATAAAATGCATTAGTTATGCAATCACACATCAAAACTTTAAGGAGACCGGCTCCGGTCTCCTTAAAACAGTGGTCTCCCGTACGTGGTGCTATATGCATATTAACTTACTAATATATATATATAGACCATTAATAGCTATCCAAATATACACTTGAATATATATGTATATACACTGTATATATATATATATATATATATATATATATATATATATATATATATATAAAATATACAATATAATATAATACACTAAAAATTTATTGTCCCGGACAGGGAAATTCTTTTGCAGCGTTCGTCAAAAAAATTAAAATACATGAGAAGAAAAGTATAAAAATACATATAAATGGATCATTAAACATTAATCATAATAAAATACAAGTCTAATCTATAATATAATTGTAAATTATAGTTATAATTGTGGTAGTCCTTTCACAAATAAAAAATAAACAAAATACAACATACACACAATGACTGACGTGTTCACGGAAACGTTAGAGGTGCTTATCGTTTAGAAGTCGTACAGACATTGGAATAAATGAATCACGCTTCCTATTTGTTTTAGATGTGATGTTTCTTAACCTTCTGGATGAGGGCAGAAGTACGTACTCGTTATGTCGAATATGTGTATTGCCATTTATTATTTTATTGGCTTTACGCAGTACCTGCTTTTTATACAAAGCATTGAGAGTGGATTGTTTCAGACGGGTACTTTTACTACTAATGTTTATAATGTGCTGCAAATTATTCTTGTCTTATATACAATGTTGTTACAGGACACAGGTAAATGTGCACAGTTGTATCACTCTCTGGAAGTATTGCTGCATCTCATCACTGTAGGATGAAGATTTCCTGCTGCCAGGAAAAGGCAGTACGCTGAGTGAGATATGAACCCATCAACACATTTTGTTTTGTAATCTATATACACGCACGGATCATATGTTGAAGGTGAATGCTATGACAGTTGGACAGGCCCTCCCGCTGATACTGTTAGTGTTAGTGCTTACTCCTGTACAAACAAACTCACCAGAATAACATCCCTGAACAACAACCAAACTGTGGGCTACCTGAAGTAATACAACTAGACTGTGGGCTACCTGAAGTAATACAACTAGACCATGGGCTACCTGAAGTAATACAACTAGACTGTGGGCTACATGAAGTAACACAACTAGACTGTGGGCTACCTGAAGTAACACAACTAGACCGTGGGCTACCTGAAGTAATACAACTAGACCATGGGCTACCTGAAGTAACACAACTAGACTGTGGGCTACCTGAAGTAATACAACTAGACTGTGGGCTACCTGAAGTAATACAACTAGACCATGGGCTACCTGAAGTAACATAACTAGACTTTGGGCTAACTGAAGTAACACAACTAGACTGTGGGCTAACTGAAGTAACACAACCAGACTATGGGCTAACTGAAGTAACACAACCAGACTGTAGGCTAACTGAAGTAACACAACCAGACTTGGGCTAATTGAAGTAACACCACCAGACTGCAGGCTAATTGAAGTAACACAACCAGACTGCAGACTAACTGAAGTAACACAACCAGACTGCAGGCTAACTGAAGTAACACAACCAGACTGCAGGCTAATTGAAGTAACACAACCAGACTCCGGGCTAATTGAAGTAACACAACCAGACTGTGGGCTAATTGAAGTAACACAACCAGACTGCGGGCTAATTGAAATAACACAACCAGACTGTGAGTAATTGAAGTTACACAACCAGACTGTGGACTAATAGGCGTAACACAACCAGACTGTAGGCTAATTGAAGTAACACCACCAGACTGTAGGCTAATTGAAGTAACACAACCAGACTGCAGGCTAATTGAAGTAACACAACCAGACTGTAGGCTAATTGAAGTAACACAACCAGACTGCAGGCTAATTGAAGTAACACAACCAGACTGTAGGCTAATTGAAGTAACACCACCAGACTGCAAGCTAATTGAAGTAACACAACCAGACTGCAGGCTAATTGAAGTAACACAACCAGACTGCAGACTAACTGAAGTAACACCACCAGACTGCAGGCTAATTGAAGAACATTACCAGACTGTGACTTATTGAAGTTACACAACCGTGGGCTACCAGAAGTAACACAACTAGACTTTGGGCTACCTGAAGTAACATAAATAGACTGTGGGCTACATGAAGTAACACAACTAGACTGTGGGCTACTGAAGTAACACAACTAGACTGTTTGGGCTACCTGAAGTAACATAACTAGACTATGGGATACCTGAAGTAACACAACTAGACTGTGGGCTAACTGAAGTAACATAAATAGACTATGGGATACTGAAGTAACACAACTAGACTGTGGGCTACCTGAAGTAACACAACTAGACTGTGGGCTACCTGAAGTAACACAACTAGACTGTGGCTAATTGAAGTAACACAACCAGACTGCAGGCTAATTGAAGTAACACAACCAGACTGCAGGCTAATTGAAGTAACACAACCAGACTGTGACTAATTGAAGTAACACAACCAGACTGCAGGCTAATTGAAGTAACACAACCAGACTGTGACTAATTGAAGTTACACAACCAGACTGTGACTTATTGAAGTAACACAACCAGACTGTGGGCTAATTGAAGTAACACAACCAGAAGACATGAAGCAGCGTAATATTGAAGTAACCAACCAGACTGCAGGTTAATTGAAGTAACACAACCAGACTGAGACTAATTGAAGTAACATAACCAGACTGCAGGTTAATTGAAGAAACACAACCAGACTGCAGACTAACTGAAGTAACACAACCAGACTGCGACTAATTGAAGAACACAACCAGACTGCAGGCAGTGAGACTTGAAGTAACACAGACTGAGACTAGAAGCCAGAGGGCTAATTAGAGATGATTATTGAAGACACAACCAGAGACTGGCAGAGCAGGGTAATTGAAGTAACACAACCAGATGTGATAAGTACAAAGTGCTATTGAAACACACCAGACTCAGCTAATCTGAAGTACACAACAGACTGGACTAATGAGACAACCCTGAGTAAATTGAAGTAACACAACCAGACTTGGCTAATTGAAGTAACACAACTCAGTATGAAAAAGCGACTGAGTAGATGTGAAGTAACACAACCACCAGACTGGAGCTAATTGAAGTACACAACAGACTCATTAGACTGCTGCAGACTCCAAAATTGAAGTAACACAACCAGACTGCAGACTAATTGAAGTAACACAACCAGACTGCGACTAACTGAAGTAGCACAACCAGACTGCAGATTAATTGAAGTAACACAACCAGACTGTGGGCTAATTGAAGTAACACAACCAGGGAGGGAGGGAAGGAGGGAGGGAGGCGGGAGGGAGGGAGGGAGTTAGGGAGTCAGGAGACAGAGGCACAGAGAAAGAAACGGTGAGATGTAGAGAAAGGGAGGGAGACTGAGACAGAAAGGGAGGGAGACTGAGACAGAAAGGGAGGGAGACTGAGATAGAAAGGGAGGGAGACTGAGATAGAAAGGGAGGGAGTCACTGAGATAGAAAGGGAGGGAGACTGAGACAGAAAGGGAGGGAGACAAAGAGTGAGTTAGTGTGAGGAGGACAAATCTAGAGGGGGAGACACAGGAAGATATAGGGTGAGCAATGGAGCCAGGGTGAGAACAAGGAAATGTGATACTACAAGTGCTATCTGCAACTGACATTTCCATCACTTTGAGCCAGTAAAATGGACTGACACATGATTACTTCCAATAAACATACTAGTAAACTTGTTCTGAAATACAGGCAATTAGACAGGCTTGAGTGATGTGAGACCTGCTGGCACCATGGTTACATATCACTGCTGCCACCACCCTATGGAGACAGGGACCAACTACACAACATGCTCACATCATTGACTGCTTCATCTCAAAGGAGACACCACTTACAAGCCTGGGGGTCCTTCAAATCAGTGTACAAGGAGAATGCATGCATCCGCAGAAATAAGTATAATATATGATGAAAGTTCTTGTATGTCAGCCGTGTCTCTTGGGTATCTACTGTTGACATAGTGACCAGGATCTCATACTTCAGGTTCTAACTAAAAACTTACTTTGTCTACTTCTAATTCTTTAATACAACTGGTATAACTCAATAATACTATAATGTTGAACGTATATTGCAGGGAATTGTATATAACATTTAACTGACTAAACCTTGAATGGCAGACAGCAGCCACAAGTCTGTTTCCTTGAAAGGCTGCAAACTGTTTCTACCTTTGACAATGCATGTAGGCATCTTTAGCTAGTGTCGCCTTTTGAATACGTTTGTAACTTGTGTTACTGGATGCTATTTTAAATGAGTTTCATTTGAAAATAATTTTTGTTATCAACTGACTCAAGATGTGTAGCATTCTGTACAAACACACCCAGAAAGACTATATTTGTTTAGTAAAAAAATATTAGAATGTTTATATACAGTTATGTGCAGAATTTAAACTTCACTAAGACTGAATGAAGATAAGCACAACTGGCATTCTAAGAAACAAAGTTACAAAAATGTAATTTGAAATTATTTGTTGTTGATATGGTGACACAGTCAGGAGAACACATCAGAAATTTTACTACAAAGTCTGAAATACTGTACCCCAAAACCATTTATATGCTAAACCTAAATGCCACTTTATGTGGAATTATGATTTGAGTCAAGAACCATTACTGAAAGTAACTATAATTAATAATTAATACTAACAGATATAGAGTATATAATTAGCTACAAAGTGCAAGTCATATATAACAATCGTAAGTTTTAGACGGTACACAGCTATTACAGCCTACTATATTACTGAGTCTGAGATGCTTGTAAACCGCCAAGTCGCCGCCAGCAGAGACGCTGCGCGGGGGAGGGGCGGCTGGTGCGAATCAACACTGTTGCTCAGTGAACCGATGAAAATAACTCGCACTAGCGCTCACATTAGGCTAGCTGCACGCGCGCCAACATTTACCAACCTCTGTGCATTATCACATTGTGCACGCTTTCTGTAAATCAAATCGATCCCGGGACGTTTGAAGTCGTTCCGTCGAAACGTTAACAAACACACATCGAAGTGCCGTCGTCTCGTCGACCTAGTACGAGGCGCGGTCACTTACGGGGCAGGATCCGTGCCTACAACGCACCACCATATTGCTTCCTGGCCGCCACTTCCCAGCGACGAGCGGGGCGTTCGTCCTCGTTTCCCAGAATTCTGGGAGCGAACGTCATTGGCTAATCAATCGGTGCTAAATCTCACTGCGTCCCTGGCGCAACAGGCAGCTGCGACATAATATACATCTCGGCTGCGTGCGGCGGTCTCGGTGTCGGTCTCGGTAGACGCCCCGGGACGCCTTCGCTGCAGGCGGCGTATACTCCCGCTCTGACACGGCTCACCATCGATCACATCGATCGCCAGACAAACACACTTAATAAAAGCTTATGAGTTGGCGCGTCAAGCCTTTATTAATTTGGCATTGAACGTTTTACGGAAGTAATCTGAAATCAAATGTTACAGCATCGTGACCTGGTCAAGATATGGCAGATACAGGGGTGTATGTTGGTCTAATAAACAATACTAGCTTCTTCTTTTATGTAGTATTATTTTGTATAGCATGCACAGTGGTACACTCGGTCAAACATTTTGTGGACATGCATATACATATTAGTCCTGTGTCGACGTATCACCGAGTGCGACTATAAATACTTGCTGATAATTGCAGCTTCCAGCTTTAAGCATGAATTTATAAAATTATACATTATACTTTTATATTTCGTACACGGCCTATACAAATTGTGGAGGCACTATACAGTGTTTAGGCTAACGTATTAACAATTGAAAGACACTAGCACGTGCAACATTATGGAGTATATAATTATGGAGTTTATGTAATAGGCCTACTTACTGCTATGTAATTCCACCATAGGACAGCAGCTGTGTTCATTTCTGTGGAACACATGTATTTTCTCAATAGCATTACCCCTTGCATATAAAGTTGTCTGCACTGCCGCAACATGTCCTTGTAACGTACACATATTGGGAATAATGTGACCCAAATTGTCCACTTCTTGGATTGTTTTATCATTGGTCTTAAATAATGGAACAATTTTTTTTCTCATATATTTACTTTTACACCATAATTTTATGAACTACAACAAATGCTACAGGAACTGGATGATAAAGGTGAAAATCAGGGTCTGAAGATGAACAAGTTGAAGACAAAGGTGATGATAAAAACGATACAATAATATATGTCAAGACCACTCAGATAGAAAACGTTGAAAGCTACATCTACCTGGGACAGAGATACAGTACAAGAGACAAAAACCAAGACAAGGAGATTCAAAGAAGAATCACGGCCGGATGGACAGCATTCGCCAAGCACCGCGACATCTTCAAGGGTAACATTGGAACATGCTTGAAGAGACAAGTCTACCACTCATGCGTACTTCCCTCAATGAAATACCGCGCGGAAATATGGGCACTCACCAGCCAAGCAAAGAACAAGCTAGCAGCCGCACAGACAAAGACGGAAAGAAGTATGTTAAACATTAAAATGGGAGAGAAAAATAAACACCTGTTTTTCTGTCCCGGAATGTTCAATTACATTTGTGACTAAACAAGTCAGAAGGCAGAAGTGGACCTGGGCAGGGCACGTCAGAAACCACCTGGAAACCTTACGAAGGGACACGATCTAGCGGAAGCCCGGCGAGACGACAGAGAGACAAACTAGATGACTACTGGAAGGGTATACCATCTGGCAGAGGATAGCGCAAGATAGGCAATTGTGGAAAACCCATGCTGAGGCCTTCGTCCAACCACGGGACACTATGACTGCACAATGATGACGATGGTGGTGATGATGATGATACTAACGCAGCACTATTCTTAGAATTATATTTAATAGCATGGTTTAATTAACCCATAGGAGCCACAGACCTGCATCAGTCCTGATGCAGATGGGGACAGAATTTCATTAAGTCATCAGCATACATAACATGATTGATATTTGTAGTACATATAACGCATCCTGTGTTACCTTTGTGTAATGTTACGGTTATAATGTATGTGTTCTTCATGTAATTGTATTTTTAATGATCACTGTTCATCCACTCATTCGTTCGTTCGTTCGTTCGTTCGTTTCATCCTTCCTTCCTTCCGTCCTTCCTGCCTTCCTTCCTTCCTTCCTTCCTTCCTTCCTTCCTTCCTTCCTTCCTTCCTTCCTTCCTTCCTTCCTTCCTTCCTTCCTTCCTTCCTTCCTTCCTGCCTTCCTGCCTTCCTGCCTTCCTTCCTTCCTTCCTTCCTTCCTTCCTTCCTTCCTTCCTTCCTTCCTTCCTTCCTTCCTTCCTTCCTTCCTTCCTTCCTTCCTTTCATCCGTTCTCCCTTCATTGATTCATTCATTCTGTCATAAATTTTGTCATTCACTCATCCATCCATTCATCCATTCATCCACTCGTGAATCTATTCTTGCGCAGCCTATTGCTGGCGGTACATCATTGCGACAGAATACATGGGTGTGGAGACACGGAGATTTGAGTCGGTGAGAGCCTACAGGAGAGACAGCGAGAAACCATTCAACCATCCATTCTGTTGAGCTCCACCACATTTTGATCAACTACATTTCCTGAGAAAACTTAATACGACTAGCGATGCTGCCTATGTGGAAGATGAGACTAGAAGTGACAAGAAACACATGGAAAACACGTCTCACCGACCAAACAGCCACCATACTAGACCCACTCTCATGCACTCATCCTTTGATGATGTTGTCTCTACTGAGTTGCCTTGTCCAGTGTCCGTCTTATATATATATATGTATATATATATATATATATATATATATATATATATATATATATATATATATAAAATATATATATATATATATATATATATAGCCTCGGTTATCAAGGCGCCGTGAAGTGGCAGTACCTTTCGGCGGGTTTACACTTTAATAATCATAACCGGTAATTATTTTAATAATTGCTATCCTGCGCATTTGAGTTTGTCCATGAGTTATGTTATCTTCCTGGAGCTTCCTTGATTGAAGCATTTGGTTAGTTGTAAGTTTACACCAGACGCCACTGCCGACCTGTGACTCACTGCCACAGTCGTAGACCCTAGATCACTAGCTCAGTGATCGGTCCGTGTAACGTGAGCCGAGATGTTTTACTTGCACGCTGGACAAATACGTATATAAAATAGATACGCAAGCTCATTGCTACGATAGGATTTCCACATTCTCCAACTGTTCGCTACGCCCCGTGCGTGGGATGATTGGCGTCTGGACCTGTCCGACAACGGGAAACGATTATTAGACAGGACGGCGAAGAAAGGTCGAGAACCAGTACCTGTATAGGAGTGAGTGAGAATGAAGATAATTCGGAAGAAGAAGATAGTGAGGCAGACACAGCAACATTTTTAATACTAAAAGCTCAACCCCTACTACCCGGAACAACGTTTCAGCGAAAATGTTATCTCTAGGTCTTAGATTTGTCGGAAACAAAAACGTGAAATCATGAAATTACAGTCACTAGGCCTACGGCATCTTTATATAATAATTATGAAATATAGTTATGCACTTAACTAGATCTACAATTGTATGTATATACATGTAGGCCCCTAGGCTATATGTCTGCAATATAGTCGCGTGCGCGTGCGCGTGCGCGTGCGCGTGCGCGTGCGCGTGCGCGTGCGCGTGCTGCGTGCGCGTGCTGCGTGCGCGTGCGCGTGCGCGTGCGCGTGCGCGTGCGCGTGCGCGTGCGCGTGCGCGTGCGCGTGCGCGTGCGCGTGCGCGTGCGCGTGCGCGTGCGCGTGCGCGTGCGTGCGCGTGCGCGTGCGTGCGTGCGTGCGAGGCTTACACGTGGGCGTGCGTGCGTGCGTGTGTGTGCGTGGTTTGAGTCTTTTCTGCATAAGTGTTGACCACTTTAGGGGCCAATGTATTTCATCTTGTGAAATTTTTCATGGCTCTTTCTCTCGTTTTGCACATAGAGTTGTCTACCATAACTGAACACATTTCGAATGATTGCAAGCAGCTGACAACAGCCATTGGGCCGACGGCGAATATCATTACGACGGAACCAGTTTCTACATCTGCCCCGCACCCAGAACGACAGACTATGAGACGATGTCTTGACAGCCCTGAAGGTCATAATAATACAAATAATACAAATAATACAAATAATAAAAATAATAATAATAATAATAATAATAATAATAATAATAATAATAATAATAATAATAATAATAATAATAATAATAATAATAATAACAACAACAACAACAACAACAACAACAACAACAATAATAATAAGTTTATTGTCCAGTCATAAAATGGATATATAATTTACACTTCGGAGCACGCATAAAAACACAATAATTTTATTTAAATCACATAGTAATGCATGTATACAGTAAAATCAAGTATATAAATATGTAAACGGTAGCTGAAAATAATAATAATAATCAAATATTGGAATAAAATATGTTAAAACAATATTATAAGATAAATAAATAAATATTATAAAACAACATTGCAGTGTCAGCACGAAGAAAGAGAAGATGCCAGCAGCCACGATATCGATACTAAATCAATTGATTCACCACGGCAGCCAAGAACGGAGATGGATAGAGAGGGTGGTGGTGGAGGGAAGAGGTAGGTGAATTTGGAAAGTAATGAAAATTTGTTAATTTTTTCTCGCGATATATTATTAATGAAATCAAACACGTAAGTATAAGTTATAGTCTACGCATGTGCATACGTAATCAAACGGATGCGCACTTTTAACAGATGGATCACTCTTATGAATATGGGGAAGCCTAGTTGTTAGTCCGTGCTTCGCGCAGTGGTGTTGGTCCAATCAGATTGGAGCGATGGTGTGACGTGACTCTACGCAACATAGGGTGTGAAGGTTGCGGTTGGCAGTTGAGCGCGCCAACACGAACGACACACGTCAAACTTTAAGCAAACATGGCGTGACGTCATATGTGTTATTCGTCGAATTTCAACAAGAAACAGTTGTAGAAGGGTCGAATAATTCCGAACGACAGAACTCGCCATTTCGTCGCTGCCTTCGATTTCATTAATAATATTTGATAAAGAATATGTTTTGTGTTCACTAACTTCACATATCATTTTGTATTAGTTAAGTATATGGGAATAGGTCTTTGGGTTTTCAGAAAAATCCATGCAAACCTGATACTCCTAAATTGTATTCCAGTCATCACTGTACATTTTAACTAATAGTCTAAACGATCTATTGTAAGTACTGCCAAAAAATAATTGCAGTTACGAAACTTATTTGCTTTACTATTACATATTTCTATTATTTTATTGTTTATATAATAATGGAAATGTCTTTAAATTATTACGTTCTGGTGGTCTTAGGTATAAGCCCCTAGGGGTTTCTAGAAGATCTCCACAGTTACATATAATACTTGCATTTATCTGTATGCGGTAACCGAAATAAATACAGTTCATTCATTCATCGTCGTTGCTGACAGCGTCGACGCCATGGTTACCATCTAACTTGTAACAATGATAAGCAACGCGTTGGAAAAGTTCCCTATTCTTATCAAAACAATCCGAATTCAAACCTTAACTACGCTAGTTGAGGTTGCAAAATGTGAATTATGCGATCGCGTTTAAAGATTATGGTAGTCATGTGTTGTTGTTGCGTTTTCAGGTGTGAGCACCAATGATCGACGATGTGCGTTCTACAACCACGCCACGCCACGCCCACGGAACCGAGCGACCTAGAATACCGCGTCGCGATCAAACACGGACCGAACCTGTCACAAATACACCCGCTTGCTCTGCCAAGAACTCTCAAGTCGTACCTGATAGACTGTCTATCTGGCCGTATGTTTGGCTCGAGTCGGACGAACGTGTTGTGACATTAATCGCATCGGGCCGAAATCGTAAAACGTCTGTCGAATCCGTCGTTGTCGTTGAATAGTCCAGCAGGTATCTCACAGTAGCTCCGCATCGCACATCCTGTCCGGGTCTTGTCTCTTTCTCTGTGGGCCTCTACGACGTATTAGTGTCAACGCCCGATTACATGTGTTGTGTTGTTTAGGTTTGTGACGAGGTGATTGTTACGGGGGACCGTTGCAATTCCCGGATGAGATGCAGGCATAGTCGACTGAATATTCTGAAAAAGGTCGCGCTGTTGATTGGACTGGCCTGTTGTGTATCCAGATTTGATGTTTGTGATGGTTTGTGAACGGGAATAATTTTGGTTGTCTGTTCGACTTAATGTATATCACATGTGTGTACTGAGTTTTGTTCAATTTGCGGAGGAAGCTGAAAGTTGCCGAAACGTCCGTCTCGCATAATCTCACTTTGCAACTAAACAATGACTGCCACAATATCACGGCGGTTTACAATCTGCAACGTTAAAGTGTGAAATTACACAACGATGGACAACACGTTGCCATGATGACTGTTACTCGGCTTGACGAGGAAACACGCTGTCGTGGGTTCCATTGCTCGTCTAGAAGCCCAAAATGCATCACCCTTAGAGACGGTTAATGAATTTAGGAAAAATACCATTATATATTAATGTTTACTGATCACACAAATCTGGTAAGCACATCTGAAATCGTTGTAATAAATGCTAAAAACTCAAGCCAAGCCCGTTTAGCATAAACACAACACATACATACTACATATACAACCCCGTCGATGAATTATTTAAAATGTCAACATATTCCACTTTATTTTGTGATCATGATATACGCAGTCTGCAGTACAACGAAGCGCTGACTTGTGATGGAGGCCAGTGTTTCACACACTTCTATTATATTACAGGGATAGGACCTAGTATAATAGTTAACTCGAGCGCACGTGATGGATGCCATCTTCCAGAATATGTTTTCATTTCCCTGATGGCACCCGGAAGCAATATACAGTGTACTTGTTTGTTATGTGTTGCTTGTTCGTTATTTGTTTGTTAGAACATGATTGAAGAGACAAGTCTACAACTTATGCGTACTTCCAGCAATGACATACGGCGCGGAAACATGGGCACTCACCACCAAGCAAAGAACAAGCTAACAGCCGCACAAACAAAGATAGAAAAAGATTGCTAAACATCATATATACCGGGACAGAAAAACAAACATTTGGGTAAGAGAAAAGACAAAGGTCACAGACGTGATTGAACAAATTAGAAGACGGAAGTGGACCTGGCCAAGGTACGTCAACAGGATA
The DNA here is from genome assembly GCA_025642075.2 of Ridgeia piscesae. NCBI lineage: Eukaryota > Metazoa > Annelida > Polychaeta > Sabellida > Siboglinidae > Ridgeia > Ridgeia piscesae. Next base: position 294,898 of record JAODUO010000506.1, read on the forward strand.
TGAGATAACCGATGGACACTGCGTATCACCACCTGGAAACCCTACGAAAGGAAAATACCTAGAGGAAGACCGGCGAGACGACTACTGGAAGGGTACCATCTGGCAGAGGATAGCGCAAGATGGGCAGATGTGGAAGCAGCATGCTGAGGCCTTCACCCAACCACGGGACACTATGGCTGCACAATGATGATGATGATAAATGATGGTTTGTTATATAGTGTATCTTTGTACAAAGTTACCATTATTAGGGCTTGTAGCTCTCTTCCGTCTAGCTCCATATTGGAAACTCTAACATTCCCTGTTCATTCTTTGTTCCCTGTTATCGTCCTAACCTGGTCGTCTCGAGCCCCCCACTTCGCCTTCGCCGTTGGCGTTGGCATAACTCGTAATTTAAGTTACACCCAGTGGCGTAGCCAGAGGGGGCCAGGGGGCCATAGCCCCCCAATCTCGAAAATAAAATAGGATGGTGGGAAAAGGAGTACCAATAACTGGCTCCCTGGTTCATAAAGTCACAAAGTACAGTGGGCTTCAGAATGGCTGTGTAAGATTTTCTTTCCCAGTTCTACCCTTTCGCAAACGAATTTTCATAATTCAAATAGGATTAAGTTAAGAATTCTCCACTTCTGACGCTGGCTGCAGCATAAGAGTTTTGACAGAGCACTGACAATGTCATTATTCTCAATGTGCATGATGGCTAATGGCTATTAAGGATTCAAAATAATAGCTGCCCGGTTACTAGACTAGGGTCAAATTGCATTTTGTTGTTATTATTTTCTTGGCATCACTGTTGTCAGGGGTGAGTTGACCATGATTTCATTTTCCGTTGTCTTTTGTCTTCCTCTCACTTTTCTCTTACTACATTCTCTGTCAGCCGTCTCCAATTCTTCTACCTATCATTTTCCCCTTTCTTCTCCAACTCCTTCTAGGTCACTGTTAATGCAATCCCCATCGCAATTTCGGTCTTCATCGTCTCCATTTCCTCTCCACTTTATGGGCATCTGCTCTCTGCAGTTTTTCATCTGCCAGTTTTCTACTTCATGTACTCCTCACCAATTTCTTCTCAGAACTTTCCATCACTCCGTCCTCCACTCTCATTTTATCCATTTTCTCTTATCAGTTCTCTTAACTCCCACGATTATTTTTACCAGGTAATTTTTTCGCAAATCTGGACCTTCTCTGTTGGTGCCATCGTCTCTAGTGCATTCATGTATGCCGGGGTAACACACGAGCTGAGCACATTTCCTTTACGTATACGTGATATGCGTCTATCTTCCATCACCCCTTCGACTTTCCTCCAAGCGTTTGCCCCGGCAGTAATCCTCGATGTTGCCAAAGCAATTAATATAGTGGATTTTGCACTGGGAAAATGCCACTTCCTATCATGACTTTATAAATTGCAATACGGAACGTTACATGTTGTGAAGTTACTGGTTAAACGTCAACGCCACATAATCTATGGTATGGTAGGAATGTTTAATTATTTTTCATCAGAGTGATGGCCCGATCACACTGGCCAGAATGTCATTCCGTTTGTTTTCCGAATATGAATTTGGGTGTTCGGGGGGCGGACGGATCATATTCGGGAAGCAGTCGGTGTGTTCTGGCTGTTCGGCTCCATACGGATGCACACGGAACGGCTCCAAAAATGTTCAAAATAATGTGGCGAACATGTGTATTCGGAAAGTGTTCCATAAGCATTCTAGGAGCATACGGCATGTACGGAAAACGTTCGGGAAGCATGCGTCTAACTCTTGGTGCATTCAAATGAAAATGTGGAGGTGCTGGATTCCGTATGCTTTCCGAACACCCCGAATGGACCTAGAACATGAATGCTTTCTGAACGTTTTTAGTATCCTTCGGAAAGCATACGGAAAGCGTTCGAAAAGGAAACCTTTCGAAGTCAACATGCGGGGAAGTATTCGGTCTATTCTGAACGCATTCTGAAACCATACTGAAAACATTCGGAAAACAAACGGAAAGCATTCGGTGAACTTTGGGGAAAACACATTTGGAGGGACATTCGGCCAGTTTTACAAAATCACACCACTTTCGTATACGGAAAACAAACGAAACCTCATTCTGGCCAGTGTGATCGCCCCATAAGTAACTACATGTACATGTTGGTATTTGTCATGGTTTTGTTTCCAATAGGTCTGGGAGAGTAGAGTGAGAATTGTGATGCTTGGCTATAGACTAGTGTTATGTAGGGGCTTAGGGTTCGTGGCTCTTTAGTAATGTGTCGTTTCTCTCTTACTTTCCAACTTTGACACCTTCTATAAATGGTTTTGCTACATTGGTCAGTGAACTTGGTTGTCATGTCGGTATTCATTTTAAGCTTGTTGGGTTTGAATTGCATGCATATATATATATATATATATATATATATATATATATATATATATATATATATATATATACATACATACATACATACATACATACATACATACATACATACATACATACATACATACATACATACAAACATGATACATGCAGAGTTTGCTTGGTTGTCGGGTGGCCCCCTCCAATGCAAAATCCTGGCTACGCCACATTTCAGAAGTTATTTGTGAGTGTTCGTATCGTGACTGTTTCGAGTATAGTACTTGTTTTTATACAAAACAGTGGCTGTAATAAGTTCCTAAGTCGCTGGAGAAAACGGGACCGCATCGCAGGTTGACACGAGTTGGCATGCGCGGGCGTTCTGTAAATAACCCCACCCACAAGGGTCGACCAAATTGTGTTGTCTCTGGTGTCGTCTGATCACTTAGTGCCCCTTTAAGTGTCTTGTATGTCTTCTATTTAACTCTCGACGAACATGTGTGTTTCCATATATCCGTGACCCTGTTTTGGTTGCGATTGTAGTTGGCAATAACACTTACATCTGTTTATCCAGTTGTGTGACACAGTGTAGTTTGCTCTTACATCCAATCATAGAAGAGCAGTATGATATGCGTGTTATTTGTTTGCAAAAAGTTTCTGTAAGTTATGTTACATGCAACAAAACAGTCTTTGAGAATCATCGAGACGGACTCGTGGCAGGGAGACGAGGTGGTCCGTGTGACAACTAGTAGTACTAGACCTGCTCAAGGGACAGTCGCACTACTTCGAAGTGTCTGCGCTTCTCTCCGGCCATTAGTTTCAAACTGCTATCGAGGTATTTGTCCTACACAATGTCCAACCTCGATGCCTTTTCAAGTTTAGTTCCCTGTTGATGTATGCTATGAACATTTGCTTGACGTATTCATGCAAATGTCAACGTTTCATCGGGATCTAGTTTGCTGTACTGCCACGTCTGATATCCACTCTACGGTCATTGGATGTAGTCGATGTGACTAAGGAGCTAGTGGCTCCATGTTGAGCAGATCCAGGGTATCACAGGCCCCTGTTTACACTGTCAATGAAATCTTATTTTGGAAAATAGTTAACCGCTTTTGTACTGCTGGGGAAATGCTCTACAATCTAATCAATTCAAAGAAAGTTCACAGGGTAGATAAGACGAACTCCCGAAGTGTATCCCATTAAATGACACTGATAGGCACTGACACTATTAACAATACACACACACACACACACACACACACACACACACACACACACACACACACACACACACACACACACACACACACACACACACACACACACACACACACACACACACACACACACACACACACACACACACACACACACACACACACACACACACACACACACACACACACACACACACACACACACACACACACACACACACACACACACACACACACACTTACATTATACATATATTGACAACTAGCACAGCGAGGCGCGGCGCGGCGCGGCGCGGCGCGGCACGGCACGGCACGGCACAGCAATGCACAGCAATGCACAGCTCAGACAGCACAGCACAGCACAGCACAGCACAGCACAGCACAGCACAGCACAGCACAGCACAGCACAGCACAGCACAGCACTGCACACACACGCGCGCGCACGCGCGTACGTACCTACTCTACCTGCCATATGCACCACTCGTTTTATAGCGGTTTCGAATAATTGGTGCCCTCTAACAAGTCGTATTTGATGTTGCAATGTCTTAGACAACGTACTACCAAACACTGTTCACTGGTGGGACCGAGGTGATCCCGTGTGGTGTGGCGACAGACGCATGTGCGTGCGCGTGCGATTTCGACAGTAAGATGGAACGCCATCAACCTAATTTTAAATAGTTCATAATTATGTTCTGTCCCTTTATACAGGGGAGACCTGGGCTAGTTGTAACACGAGTAAGTTGTAACATAGGGCTTGCAGACAAAACTGCTAATGCAAATTATTCTGCAATACGACAGAATGTTCATCAGTAGGTTTGATCATGTCATATGTGTAATATTACGTGAATCCGTCGACACGCCATTAACTTATGCCATTTTAAAGAAAAGAGGTACTATTCTCAAATTTCTCTATATGCTCAATTTAAGTGTATGTGTATCCATAATTAATGTTTTTCTGCTTTTTCATTGATATATGTAGTTACGAATATAGTGTTGTAACTATTACATAAGCATTTAAATAGGATTTAAAGTACATTTTGCAATCTCATGTTTTATGAGCGAGACGGTGTCGGGGCAAGTTGTAACATTCATCTCGGGGCAAATTGTAACACCGTTAGAACATGCCCCACAATCTTTGTTTTCTTGTGTTACCTACAAAATGACCTTCAAATAATACAATCGAGGATGGCATCGGCGATAATCTTTTTTCCTCATCATACAAGAACAAGATGTTTATTTTTGACCCGAAATAAGTACATGAATCAATAATCATAAGTAACTTAAAACAGAACTGTGAAATGGGGATCAGTGGTTCCTGTTAATACTGAAAAGTCGCTATCACAGGAGCCACTCGTAGTAATTATACATTATAGTTAACCTCTCAATATACGTATATATAGTATTTTTAACTTCAATACGATTGTTTTCTCTCTTAATAGTTAAATCTATCTCTGAGGCATGTGTACATGCTTCTATGTAGTATAAGTAAGCAGAAATAATTAAGTAACAATAAAAAAATACATATAAAATTCTTTGCATCTATCCATATATGTGCATATTAAAATTCTAATGACTTTGTGAATTTAACTGACATATGTAACAATAAGATATTATACATACGTTTTGATATTTTTTGTAAGAGATAATTTTTTAAGTAATATGTAAACCCACGTAAACTGTGAGTAATATTTTTTTCAAAACTAATTCTGGAGTATCATTTATAATGGCAAATTCATGTCTTGTCATAGATGTGTGTATATTTGTAGCTTTGCGGGTATCATGACCGTGTATTGGGGATAACATTCCAATTTAATAACTAAACTGGCAAATTACCATGCCTATATTTATAGAAAAATGTAAATTCTTGCAGTTTTAATTGATCATCTATTTTCAATATTTGAAGTGTTTTAAAAAGTGGTTCAGTATGTGAATTGTACCTGTTCAATGTTATTATTTGAACTGCTTTTTTGAATTCTCAATATTCGACTACCTTTGTATCCCCAAACCGTAATACAATAATTAATATGTGATAGGATCAGAGAATTGTGTAGAAGTGTTTTTATGTCTAGCGGTAGTACATACTTTTGTTTGTTTAAAACGCCTGTGGTTTTGGAACATTTCTTTGCAATTTTATTTACATGTTGTTCCATGTAAGATTTGTGTCCTAGAAAATGTAATTCATCCACACGAGTGGTTGTAATAATGCTAGTAATAATTTTATTTTTTATTCCAGAGAACTTTTAAATAGTTAACTTGTCTGCTATAAATGGACCTTGTTCAACGTTACCTTCGTATATGTACATTTATATACACCACTTTACAATTCCATGTTATACTTCATATACTATATAATATATCGTACTGAAATTCACACACGCACACGCGCGTGTGCGCTTGTGCGCGTGTGCACGCACGTGTGTTTGCAGTAACATAATAATTTATAATTATTACAATAACGTGTAAAATATAACTTGTTACTGTGCAAGTAAATAGTCGCACATGTAAAATGTGATCTGATTTACCAGTTGTTGTGAATATGTTGATAATTAGACATAGTCTAAGTCCGATTCGCATAGATAACACATATGGGACAAATACATAGTGCTTTTTAGGCGGTTTAATGCCCTCTGCATCGGTTTTACATAATGGCACAAACTGACGCAGCGATACACAAGTTGTTATTAAACTACATTTCTTACAATTAAACATTTATATAGTGTAAATACATTAATTGGCTAAGACAAAGTAACGTATTAATGCAACAATAAGATGTGAACATTTTATAGACTTTATTGTTATCTTGAGTAGTTTGTCATGGGGTCTAGTAACGTTTATTGTATTTATGTAGCCTATCGTTGGAAAACCAAGTAATGCATTCATATTATATTAACAGGTAACAATGTAATAAATTATTTAAAATAACATTTATTGAAGTGATAACTGACTTTCTACTAGAATATCAAATAAATAAATAAAAAAGACACATTTAGCCGTATAGTTATCAACACATTCAGCGGTGTTATCAATCCGCAATGGACCACGGATATAAGTATAATTAATAATTGAAGCAAAATAAAAAGCGGAGGGTCAGCCTGCAATACACAGTTTTACACACAGACGTACGTTGACGAGCTTAAGCCTTGGTGCAAAACAAAAGATGACAGCGTTGACAAACCTGACCAGAAAGCGGCAATGGCTATATGCTAACCATTCACGTACAAAATTAATGCCCATTTTGGTTGTTCTTTTGTGGAATAATGTTTAGGATTAGCTTTAGTGTTAGTGTTAGGTTGAAGGTACTTTTGACGAGATTGACATTAGGTATTTTACATGCATTTGTACGTGAGTGGTTAGCAAGTAGCCACCTCTCCAGAAAGCTGCGCGACACTATCACTAAAGTCAAACGCACCGTCGACTACCAAGAAAACCAGTCCCGACGGCGACGCTGCAATCTGCGTTTCGACGTCATCCCGGACTTCTGCTGTCCCTTCAACAGCAGCAACTCACCAATCATGGAATTGTATTATATTTCACATAATATGTTGTACTATTACTATGTTGTTTTTAAATAAATGAGCACTCATTCATTCATTCATTCAAAACGTCTATGTGCGTTAGCAGTTTATCACGCTACATGGATCAATTCCGCACTGCAATGCCCAATTCTGTGGTAAGTACATTCAGCAGCGTTGCCCCCAACTACTAGTACTAGTAGTAGATGTAGTAGTGGCTTTTTAAATAAACAAATATATGACTGACCAACTTACATTAATTTTAAACCTGGTACGCTGTAATGATACCGCTAACTTCAGCAATAAAAATAACGCAACATAAAAATGTCATAATTGTTTGGTTATTCATGCAGTAGGCCTACTCTACTGACTTTGCCTTTGGCTTACGCTTTGCCTTTGCGTAACGTTGTAAGCATAGCAGCTCATTAGGTTTGGCATATTCCATTTCTAGGCGCATTTTGACCGTTGTAGCCTTTTTGGTCTATCTTGCTAATGCCACAATGCAATGGCGACCGAAGCTAATTTGCATGTCTATTTCTACATTTCGTCATAAACAAGTTTCCTACGCTTTGAGAATGGTTTAATTGCGTTCTTGCAAATCATCAATCGGTGATTTCATTAGATGCTACCCCTACACAAAACGGTTGCTGATTGGATTATTATCGCGTTTCGTTTTTTGTCAAACAGTTTGCTTTTTTGGTAGCACTGGCTTCTTGCTAACCACCCACGTATAAGTGCCTAACAAATGCATGTAAAACACCTAATGTCAATCTTGTCAAAAGTACCTAACCGAAACCTAAACCCTAACCCTAAACCTTATTCAACGTAAGAGCAAAAAAGGGCACTCGTACATGGGTACTGGGTAGTTAGCAAGAAGCCACTATCTTGATTTGATCACGCGCCCGAACAATCCATGCGCGGAGTAAAATACATTGACCTTGAATTTTATCATTGACATTGACCTTCAGTAAAACTCATGTGCACAATCAAACTGAACGACATTGAAAAACATTAAATCAACATCTAGATCATGCTTATTGTCAATAAAATAAAGATAATAGCGCATTAGAATATGCAACATTCAATAATTTAAATTTCAGCGATTTAGGGAACCCCTGCCTTAGCCTTTTTCAATTTTCGAGGTCATCTTGGTATCAAATCGAAGCTTATGGCCGTGGGAACTTGTTTGTGTAGAAAAGGGCCATTTTAATACATAAATACTTGTAAATATTAATTTACGACACTATATAACTTGACAGGCGGCAGACTTTTTTCATCTTTTTTTGGGACGCAATGGCTCACACTATGGAATTTAATTAGGGCAAACTCCTATGTCATACACCACCACCTTCCCCAATGTCCCAGAGTGCTTTCTGCCAAATTTAGTGTCTCTACGGCTATGTTTGGCCCCACAGTAACACAATATTTGAATTTACTTCATTTCAGGCCCGAAACATGAGTTTCTGGCCTACTAAGGCCAACATTCCCCAAGTTGGGAGTGGTCATTACCATTTTGCAATGCCACAAGGAATCAGTTGTCAGGAAATACTCCTGAAAACAGTTAGCAGAAAACTATATTACACTACGACTATGTGACTTGGAACTATAGCCTATATAGCTTGCTACACGAATGGGCGATATTTTTGTTTTGGGATTTATGGCGTTTCTTAACTGACACATGAAGCTGTTTGACCATACATTGGTACTAGAAGCAGTACATGCAGCTTTGAGAAAGCACCGAAAACTCACAGAACTCCAACACAAGCGAGCATAACTGCGTGATGGCGCCAAACACTCTTTAAACATCATCTAACATCACAAACAGATATATCAAAAGTCCCCCATTGAGCTATGCATCAATGTAAAAGACATACACTCTGATATCTGTGTTGAACTGTTCAAACGTAGACAATATTTGGCTAAAAATAAGACAACCATTATCCGTAACTCCCTCTCTGCTCATGAATGCAGGCCTATACTGAATGCCCACATAGAGTCAAACGCAGCAGAGCATGCAGGTGAATGTATTCTTTGTTGCATGTCATATGTTTGGTAATCATAAAGAAGACATAATTTATGCCAGGAAAGTCACCCATTCAGCTATATATAAACTGTCCTGTCCCATGCCAACTGTCATCTCCCCTACCAACTGTCATGTCCCCTATCAACTGTCATCTCCCCGACCAACTGTCATCTCCCCTACCAACTGTATTCTCCCCTACCAACTATATTCTCCCCTACCAACTGAACTCTCCCCTAACAACTGTCATCTCCCCTACCAACTATACTCTCCCCTACCAACTGTACTCTCCCCTACCAACTGTACTCTCCCCTACCAACTGTCATCTCCCCTACCAACTGTACTCTCCCCTACCAACTGTATTCTCACCTACCAACTGTCCTCTCACCTACCAACTGTCCTCTCCCCTACCAACTGTACTCTCACCTACCAACTGTACTCTCCCCTGCCAACTGTACTCTCCTCTACCAACTGTCATCTCCCCTACCAACTGTCATCTCCCCTACCAACTGTATTCTCCCTTACCAACTGTACTCTCCCCTACCAACTGTTCTCTCACCAACCAATTGTCCTCTCCCTACCAACTGTATTCTCCCCTACCAACTGTCCTCTCACCTACCAACTGTCCTCTCCCCTACCAACTGTATTCTCCCCTACCAACTGTCTTCTCACCTACCAACTGTACTCTCACCTACCAACTGTACTCTCCCCTACCAACTGTCCTCTCCCCTACCAACTGTATTCTCCCCTACCAACTGTATTCCT